>JAQFVV010000085.1:4579693-5179693 GCA_028023455.1 Epiperipatus broadwayi | reverse complement strand
CTGGATATCCGTGAATACTAAGCGTGGCTTCTTGGGAGTAGGGACTGATTCCACACTTCCCTGTTGCTCTTCCTTCCTCTTGCATGCTAAAAAAAAAATGTTGATATATTAAATAAAAGACAAACAAAAGCATTCAAACATAATATTTATATAATAAAATTTGCTTAAATATTTTTCTAATTTAATAATTCATATTACTTCTAATTTTTAAAGATTATTAACTCTAATAAATATTTACATTGTTTAAGTATGTGCTGTTTTTTGTGTTATATACATCATAAAAAAGAGATTAAAACTACATGCTGAAGAATAATTTAATAACAAATTATTTTAAGCCAATACAAAATTATATATACTCTCTGCAAGAAGGAGGCAAGTAATTGAGCAGTCTAATACTAGAATCACATGTTAATACCTTTCTTGGGTGATAATTTTTCATTGTTTGTTATTCTGTCCTACACATTTTAAAGGGTCCATTATATCATCAATCTGACAAATTATCATATGCTCAGTCAATAATTTAAATTGGAAGCCTCTGATAGAAAAATAAAAGATGAGAAGTATTAAAAATTTGGCAAAACTTACATTAAAATACAGAGGTGGAGACATTTCTTATCTAACCTGCTGGACTTTTATGGTAAAAATTTCTGTATTTATCTTTACTGCAAAATACTCAAACATCAACAGAATAACTTATTATATCATTTTATTGATAATTATTAAAGCATTTAAAATATATATATATATCAACTGTATTAATACTAAGTAAATAGTTTTTATATTTACAAACTAACATCTGGATAAAGTTGTTATAATTGTGTTAAATAATAATTTTTATTTTAAAACTTCACAGATGAGGAAATTCATCACAAGGTGGGCAAATTTTTAATGTAAGTGTCTATAGAATGTTTCTTTTCAAAAAAGAAAAATGATCAAATATTGAGTTAAATAAATATGATGATTATATAGAAAAAATGCATGTATTCACTATTTGAAATAAAATTTCAAGTTTTTTTTGGAATTAACAGTGAAAACAAATAGTTTTTTTTATCTTACATTGCAGAAATATTTTATTTCTGGATTTACATGTCTATTTAGCCAACTACTCATATAAATACATAAATCTCTATCTATTTATCACCCTACTTCTGTAAGCATATATATAATTTTTCAAATGAAAGAACCATAATCAAGACTTTGCGCAACATATTTTTGTGTGTGCACATGACTGTGAGAGATAATATATAAATGGAAATTGTGGGAAAAATTCGTAATAAAATTTCTAAAGTATGCGGCTTTGTAGAATGTGATTTTTTTAAAAAAAATTTGTTTGTAGAGTATATTCAAAGGGAGCAGAAAATTTGAACAATTAGAAAATGATAAGAAGATTGAAGACTTAGAAGATGAGAATTTGGAAAAAAATCAAAGTGAAATAATTTGGATGACAAAAGTTAGAGGGGCAGATGTATTGAAAAAAGTGGAAAAAAAAAACTACAAAAATTATGTAATTACAAAAGGGATAATACGTCTGATTATCTTCAATAGACTTATGACAGTTATGAAGATGAGAGAAAGGGATAGAAAGGTTTACAAAAATTATCTGTGTTGATATGAGGAATCTGCCTCTCAGAAGAAAATTGATGAAGAAATGTAAATAATTATCGTGTGAGTTACGCCATTATAAATATTATATATATATATACATTAGAAGGGACTTGAACTCAGACTTTCAACCTCTCCACAGCCATCCATTCCATCTTATACAATTGACACATGACCACATACACGTGAAAAGAATAAATGATCTCCAATATATATATTTCATGCTGAACCAGCACTCATCAGTTGGTCCAGACCATCATCTCCCATATATATATATTTAATCAGTACACAGTTTATATTATGATAGCTTGTCCATTAAAGTTTGAAGATTTGCCATCATAATATAAATTGATCACTGATTGTATATGTATAGAAGATGGTGATCTGGACCAACTGATGAGTGCTGGTTCAGTATGAAATATGTACATTGGAGATTATTTATCTTTTTCAAATGTATGTGATCATGTATATCAATTGTATAAGATGGAGTGAATGGCTGTGAAGAGCTTGAAAATCTGAGTTCAAGTCTCTCTAATTACATTAAGTTTAGTATAGACAATATGCATTGTATTTGAATATTATATATATAAAATTAAGAGTGTGCTAATATATATTATACACATACGTATATATTTTAATAAACTCAAACTATGCACTTATTTAGCTTTAAATATTGAAAAAAACTGATCAAGTTGTCGCTCTATAATAGAATTTGTTAGATTCTTTAACTTACAAATTATCTTAATTTATACGTAACATTATGCTAAAATAATACTAATAATATAAATAAAGTTTGTCATTAATGACAATTACAAAAAAATTCTATAAAATTATTTTTTAAAAAAAATATCGTAAACAAATTTTTGTTAATTCACTTTTTTTTTAACTCTTACCATAGAACTTTCATTTTTTATTTAAAATAATATTATGGGATATGCGTAATGAGACTGTAAACTCATATAACAATGATTAAAAGAGTTTTATTTGTAACTATAGAACAAAATAAACAAATATAGAAAAATAACTTTAAAAATAAATCATACATATGCTCAATACTTTAATTAATTGATTTTTTTTTTTTTTTACAAAAGATAAAAAAAGAAAAGAATCTATATATTATAAACAAGATATAATTTGCAAGGAAAATCACAGATAAAGAATTTGTATCCAATTAAGCAATAAATCTAGATAATCATTAATCAAAAAAATTTGGGAATTTATTTTTGCATAGGAAAGGACACATGGGGGGGGGTACTAACTGAATTAAATCAACATGCCCACATATGCAATATATCACAAAATAAAAAGGGAGCAGGAGATATTACAATAGAAATGATGGCAAATGGGTCATTATAAACATAATAAAATCAAATATACAACTTTTTATTTTCAAAAGTTAAATATTATAGTTACGATTCAATGCCATCTCCTGATGATCAATTGAATAGCAAGATATAATAGTAAGTTATATATAAACTATATCCAGCTATAAGTATACCAGATTTTTAAATCTATACTTAACAATTAAGAACTTAAAGAAAGTTATCTTAGTAAAAAATAATAGACATTATAGTAATAATTAATATTTATGATAAATGGTAAAAATGGTTTCAAATTCAGTTTAAGATTAAAAATATAACGCATACCATTTATATATAATAGTTTTATCATATATAATAAAAAATGCATAACATTGCTATTGTTATGATCAAGAATGGTAAAACATTTTGCACAATTTGCATCTGTATTGCAATTACTATCATATCATTCTTAGTCATTACTAAGATACTTATCATTAATTATTCTTGTATTTATTACTAATAGTACTTTTTTTCCTGCTTTGAGTATACATTAGTCATGTGCAATGTTTTTATGTTTACACACCCAAATATTTTTAAAAAGCATATTAGTAATTATGCACGAATATTCTATTTTGACTATATATTATGTTTTTTTTAATTACCCATAAGATGTATAAACTTATATTAGCATAGATTGTTAATAAGATCACTAATAAGTTATCTTTTTTCTGGATAGTGCTCTTATTTTGAACTAATACTGTAATAATAATTTCTCAAACCTTACATAATAAGCTCAAACCTAAATAAAAAATATATATTTTTATTACAAATGTACACATGTTAAATATACATACAAACAACATATAAAAGACCTAGAAAGTGACCACATGTAAGACAAATGGATAATATAAAAAAGGTGCTGGGGTGATGTAAAGAAAAGAGACTAGAGATTGGAGAAAATGGATTGAATTGGAGAGACCTTTATCTTGCAATGGATTGATAATAATTGAAAATGATATTTTATTAAAAGTTGAAATTTTCTTTTATGCAAATAACAATATTTAAAAATGTCTCAAAAGTTTAAGTTTTCTACTTAAGGCAGATAAAATAAGAAGACAACTTTGTTACTCATATCTTACCATCCACTTACCATTCTTTTAAAACCTTTTCTAGTAGCAATTCAATTTTGGAGTAAACTTAAAATATAATGATTAACCTATTCATTCAATATACTGAATTATTACTATCGTCAACAGAGAGATTTGAACTTAGCATTTTAAATCATTCTCCACTCCATCTCAAACAACTGATACACATAACCATACACATGCAAAAAAAAAATGATCCCGAGTACATGCATTTTGTGCAGAACCAGCATTCATCAGTTGGGACAGATCATAATCTTCCACACATATATATCCGAGCACTGATTATATATATATGTGGGAGATTATAAGCTGGCTAGTTCTGCATGAAATATGTACATTGGGGATCTTTTTTTTCCATGTATGTGATCATGTGTATCAGTTTTTTGAGATGGAGTGGAGGAAGAATATAGACGGAAAATTCTAAATTCAAATCCCTTTATTTAAAATATAATATTTTACAAATATAGAGATTTGAACTCAGACTTTCAAGCACCCACCAACTATCCACACTATCTCATATAACAGATACACATGACCACACACATGTAGAAAAGATAAATAATCACCAATATACATATTTCATGCTAAACCAGCACTCATCAGTTGGTCCAGATTATCATCTCCCACACATATATATATATATAATCAGTGCTCAGTTAATCTGGGCCAACTTATGAATGCTGATTTAGCATGAAATAGATATATTGGTGATTATTTATCTTTTCTACATGTGTGTGGTCATGTGCATCAGTTATATGAGAGTGTGGATAGTTGGTGGGTGCTTGAAAGTCTGAGTTCAAATCCCTACATTTACAATTAAGTTCCAGGTTTGTGAAGTGTGCCTGGTTTTCAAATACTTTACACTAAATTATTTGATCAATAAGTTTTATAATTCACTTTTAGATATTGCTACCTAATCTTTTTTTTATATTAACATAAAGTAATATCTCATTTAACAACTGATTAGTATTTGACTCATGAATAGCATTGATAAATATTACATCCTTCCAAGTTAATTTATTATTTTATTCATTAAATCATATTTATCTCTCCATTGTAATTTTTCAATGTCTTTATTTCTTTTACCCAGATTATCTTAATTTTATCATTTTATTGTATACACACACACCAACAGGCAATGACAAACATAATAAAGTAGATTAAAAATGCATATATTTTAACAATGCATAATGTCTTAAACTTTATGGCATGTTGATATTCTGCACACACCATATAGCATGGATGTAGGCCTTCATCTTGAAATAGGTTATTTTAAAAGTTGTTTTGCCGTTTCATATATAAATATATACACACACATATATATTACACATAAACAAAACCTTATAGTTGATAATCATTACGAACTCTATTATAAAAGAAAGTTGAACTTTTTCCACTAAGCCATTCATACATTAGGCATAATACAGGAAAATTTTACTGATTGGATAAATTTCTCTTAAATAAGTTTATGAAGGCTATTTTCATGCACCAGTAATGTTAATATTCCAGAAACCTATCAAGTGAATGCTAGGAAAAGTTGTAACTCAATTATTTTGTTAGTTCTAGCTTGGATTAATGGTTGCTACTTAAAGATTACATGAAACTAGTAGGAGAATTACAAGATAAAGACTAATTTAGTTTGAGCTTTAGAAAACTCAACCTTTCAAATAGTTAATATTCCAAGCTTCACTGAATAGTGCAGAATCAGAAGAGAAGATAATTAATACATAACTTCCAAAATATGTAAGATTTCCTGATGACCCAAGCTGACTAGTCTCTTGGAGTTTTGCTTTCAGTAAATAAAAAAAATGTATTTAATTCTTCTTAAATAGGTACAATTTAATTATCACATTAAAAATGAAATGAAAAAAGAAAGATTTTAAAAAAAATTAAAAAGCTTAATTGCAATAAGTAAATTTAAATCAACCTTTAAAAAAAAAAGTACGATTGCTATGTTTTTAATTATATACATAAGGCTCAAGTAAAACTTAAATTAAAAAAGTAATAAATGAAAATAATATTAACATTTTTCTATTTTCCATTTTTTTAAAATTATCTATTACCATGCATTCATAAACTTAAATCTTTATCTATCTGTCAACCTAGCTGCCTAAAATCGACTTATTTCCTACGTTATCTATATATTTACATTTACTGAACATTGCATTCATTGTTTATTATCAAAATCAATCAAAAAGTATATTTTAGACAACGTCTCTGATTTTCTAGTTCTATTCTTTCTATTGCTTTCTACTTCTTTAATTTAATTTTTTTTCTTACTTCTTTTTCAACTTTTGTCTACCTCATTCTTTAGTCCTCTCTCCCCCATACATTTCCTATCCTTAATTACTGTACATATTCTCAATCCAATTCTACTTTGTAATTTTCTTGATAAATAATGTTTTTGTATTTATCTTTTTGAGATTTTTATATTTCTATGATTTTATTAAATCTTAGACATTTTAATCTTCTTGTAAATTACATATTTAAAGTTTCTATTTTTTTTCTACTTATCTATTTTCCTAAACACCCTAATAATATCAATTATATATAAAAACCATAGTTGAATCTAGTACAGATGAAAACATAACATAGGTACACTATTGATAATCTAATAATTAATATGAGGGCAAATCTTACAATCTGGGTAAAATTATTTGGGACCTATCTAATTTTCACAATCACAGAATTTTATTATTCTATTTAGAAGATATATTATTTATTTATTTAATTAACTTATTTTATTTAATCATGAATACAAATACACTTCAAAAAGATAACAAACCTAGTTCAATAATCCATAAATTAATAAACATAATTCACATAAGAATCACATTTTCATTTTGTTGTTTTCAATCTGTCCAACTGTTTTATTTATTGGCAATTTTTATTTATTTTAATTTCAAAAATCTATATTCTGCAGAAGCAACAGATAAAGCAATTGTTAACATAATTTTTAATGTTATATATTAGGATTACACCTTCTAGATGATCTTTATACTTTTTTTTCAAACAACAAAAGATATATTGCTAGAAATATATTATCTTCCTTTATCTTAATCTTTACTAATACTTGACATTGGATATATGTATTAATTTGTAAGTTTGATATAATAATAATGGTGAATCGTTTTTTTATTTAAACACATATTACTTAACAATATAAGTTTTATAATATGTTAAGTTTAGTATATAAGATTGATTTTATATCATTATTTGCATACAAAGTACTATACTATACTGTGGACATTTACAGTTCTTTCCAACACATATACTAATGCCATATTGCTTGAAGGCCAACATGCTAAGAATGTATATAATTGTACAATAGTAATTGATATATTTCCTGAAAAATGTCTATTATTAATAAACAGGATGTTATTTTCACAATTAATTGATAGAGATGTAAACTTTTCTGAGACTTCTTTTGTCAGATATTTCTGACAGCATTAGAAGTATTTATATTTGTTGACATATCAGCTTGAAATGACCATTGACTTTTTAATTATATTTTCCATGAACTTTTTGAAGGCCCCTTTGTATTTTTCCAGGGCCTTTTATCACCACTGGTATTGAGCAGTGTGATAATAAAAGGACAAATAATCCATATAAACTTAATAAAAATATTTCTCATATAAATGTATCTCTAAAAGATCTAGAGTATTATTATCAAATTTTCTTAAAATTTGAAAGTGCATGACCTCTCTAAGCACAGGGTATTGAGCTGAGGTCCATCAATGATCTATTAGTTAAACAATATATAATTCAAATTGTCTGTATGTGTTAACATCAAAAGGTATTAATCCAGAAATGATTCAGGATTCAAAATGCAGAAACTTTCCCATTTTCAATAAAAATATTTTATTCTAGGCATAAAAAAATAAAATGAAATGTAAAGTTCCATATTGGTATTTGCAACATTATATTTGTATATATAACTTTTTGCATAAATCATGTGTCAAAAAAATTCTTTGATAAATTAAAACACTTTCACCTGTAGGGATTAGTACATTGAAACTACAAACTGCACTACATCAAATATAGCAATACTTCAATGATATGCTAATAAAAAAAAAAAAAATGTAAATAAACAAAAAAAATATATAAATAAAAACTAAAAAAATAATTAAAATTCATAAAGTATTTTCATTAAATGAAAGAGAGAGAAATATTAATTAAGAAGGAAAAATAATAATTATACTCTGAAATTGGCTGTATGTTTCAAAAGAGTGAATCATTGATCAGAAAAAATATAAAAAGTAGATTCATGCCACTGTCACTAATGCATTAAAACAGCTAATGTTGTAATTAAAGTAAGGGATACTTTTTTAGTTAAAATGGAAAAGCCTTAAATCTATGCTTAAGTTAAATGAATTGTAACAGCATTATGGTTGATGATCTTGTATTGTATGAGAAAAGTTTATGTCTCTCTGAAAAATTTAGTCAAGAATCTCGATCACACAATTCTAAGCTATTCACCGCAAATAAGGGATGATTGTAAAGATTCCAAAACCATTAATGTCTTAATAATATTAAAATAACCAGTGAAGTTGCATATGTCAGTAACAAACCTGCCACTACATTTTTATTAAAATTTAAAAATATTATTGAAGAAAAAATTTTTTGGAAACAATTGTGAATGACTGAATGTGTTTTTTCAATTTATTATTAATAATATTATTATTTTTTAAACTGCTTATATTACAATCTCAATTTATATATGCATACTATACACATAAAGCATCTGTTATATATGCACATTGATAAGTACTTAACAGTACAATAAACAATACTTATTGTATTATAATCAATGCTTGTCAATAAAAAAATGAACTGTAATACATTATATATGTTTGTATGTGAGGGGGGGGGGCTTGGAACAAAACATAGCATAATTCATTGCTTCATTACATTTTTTATCACTAGTTTTAAATAGGAATACCATTATGAATCACAAACATTTCTGTTTTTATTCATTATGGTGAAACAAAATATGGGGATAAATCTATGATAATGCTCAAAAAATTATTAGTTTCTTTAAAATTTGTGTTAATACAGCAATTACTATGATAGCTTTTAAAAAAAAAATTCTACTGATTTATATCTGAAATGTGACTTTTTTTTTATTCACTCAGTAGAAGCCATTCAAATGTATGTCTATTTATATTAATAATTTTTATTAGTCATTTATTAGAGTAAAGATTACTCACTTAATGAGTAATATTTCTGTAGTATGATTTTTACTATACCACTCCCATGCAGTGAAGAGACTGATTTCTATCCATTATTAGCACATTGTGGAGGGATATAATCATAAACATATGACCAAGACATGTGAAATAACTGTAGGATTCCCAAGGTGCACATTTCATACTAAATTAGCATTCATCAATTGGCCCAGATCACAATATATGTCTATCTTAAATAAAACCCACAAAGAATAAAAAAGTATTAAAATATTAGTTTTGTTGTGATTATATAAACTAATCTAGAAATTTGTTCACAAATATATATTGTTTTTTTAAATTTATTTATTTAATATTTTATTATGCAGCCTTTAACTTTTTCTGTGGCAAATTTTTCTTCACTAACTGTAACATGCCATTGTGTTCTATCCTCAATCAAATCAACCTTATGAAATCAATCAATATTACACCTCTTTAGAATATCTTTGAAATAACTTTCATAATTAATAAGATCTGCTTCTTTGACAAAAACCATGCTTAAATTTACCAAAAATACTTTTTTTTCTTTCATATATATATATAGCTTTATCTTGAATAATGAGAACAATTAGTTCCCCAAAACTCATTACAAATCAAGAATATTTAAAACATAAACAATTATGCCTAATAATAATATAAAAAGTGTAAAATTGGAAAAAGAAAACCTGATAAATATTATACTAAAAAAAATATTTGGTACCTTTGTAAAAGCAGTACAACGAAAGTTCTCTACCTGTGTTTGTTTTAGTTATCCAATTTCAGGGACTTCAACTATTTGTTTATATTAATTTTCTCAAAAATATTTTATTGAACAAGTGCTACTTATTAAAATTAAATAATATTAAGAAAATGAATTCTAAGTTACTGTTAACCACTAAAAACTATTACTAAATGGCTTATAAATTCCATTTTATAACATATAATTAATAATTTTTTAATGTATATGACATATAAACACATTGTGAATATTGTTGTCAGTATTTGATGGCATTTTATTACATTTAGTGCAATATTATTTTTGAGTTTTTACTTTACTTGTGGAAATGATTAAAATTTAGAATCTTCCAATGGCAGAAGAAAAAAAAAGCACAGGGGAAGCGAGACAACACATTGATTTATATTTAGCAGAATTTATATTGTGCCAATTATATAAAGATGCATTTGTGGTGATGATGCACACTATTATCAATTTCTGCCTGCCAACATGAAGAACCCACATTTGTAACACACCTTTGCTATACTTTCTTTGAACAGCCTTTTTATTTGTTATTTATATTAAAATTTTCTTTAATTACAATCATTTGTAGTTTTGTTTTTTAGAATCATATTAAAAAAATATTAAATAAGATAGCTTGTAGTCAGCCATATTGTTTGCAAGACTTTTTTGACACTCCTGTAAATGGATAATTAAAACAAACACAGGTAGTGAATTTCCATCATACATTTTCTATAAAAGTACCAAAAATTCATTAGCTTGGGTGTAAATGTACATACTTATCAATAAACACAAACTTAGTTGCAGTGTTTTTACTGATAAATTTATAATAGTAAATGTAATGGACAGGAAATATTTTTCAATTAATTTTTGATATAGTTGATTATTATATGAATTTTTTTTAAAAAAAAATCTAAGAGAATAGTTTTTTTTTTTTTGCATAGATTGTTTACACTTAAAATGAATGGTATTTAGATAAATCAATAGTGTTATTATTATGAGAATATAAAATAAAAATTAGATAAATTTTATTTTAGCTAATGCAAACATATTTTTCAGTTTATTTTTAGTATGCATTATTATTGTACGTGATGAAAGTTTTTTTTAAATTGTGCAATAACTAAAACTTTTTTTATGAGGTTATCTATATTTACAATGAAAGCCATTTGGATAAATAAATAATTCTTTTATAAGGTTATTAATTAAAAATAAGTAATTTGTATTTTAGTTAATGTATACATTTTTCAATTTAACTTCAATGCTTTTTATTATTACAACTGAGCAGAATAATGAATTTAAACTGTTTTTTTTTTATTTTTTATGTGAATCTTATCATTTTATGTTATTAAGAAGACATATACTACTTTCATGATGTCAGCAGCCTCTTATTTCAAAAGTATTACAAAATGAGACATGTTCTAAAAATTCTTTATTTATTAAGTAGCGGGTATAAATCAATGATGATCACTATAGGAAATCATTGTATAAAAAATCCTTTAAGAAAGGATAAGAGTGCATATATCACATGATCCTAAGATCTAAGTGCAGTGCTCTCAGATCCAAGGCTCCTCACTGATGAAGGCCACAAGCCAGAAACTAGTTTTAGGGATATTGGATGGCATTAGATATGGATTTTACGCACAAGAATCCATTGATTACCCTGGCTTGCACTGAGTGGCGCTACTGTATGGAGTTTTGCCTGTTTTAAGAATGTATATAGATTTAACATTGATCTTTCAGTCATTTGCCTTCTAATTTAATCAAATAAACAAAAAACAAAAGTTACAATAATTGTTTTCTTAGTACACACATTTTTTAAATCACTTGATGGATATAGAAACTAAAGTTGTCCTATTAGTTTCAATATCCAACAAGATAATTATCTGTTATATAAAAATGTTTTTTTTTTTTTCAAATTTTACTGTTTAGTTATAGGAAAAGAAAAAAACTACTTTGTCTTGCGTTGGTGGTCGAGAGGTCAGCGCGACTGCCTTGCACTTGCAGGCATATGCCCGGGTTGCGGGTTCGCGTCCCGGCCGATGCTATGACACTTAAAAAAAAACTACTTCTATTATTAAAAATCTTAGTAAATTTGAAATTTATTTATTTTTGTTTTTAAATATTGAAGTCCCCTAACTGGAGAGTAATAGTGTGAATAAAAAAGTTTGTATACTTTTGGGTTAATATGAAAAAGTATTAAACATATAATGAAGAACAATACCATTATTTAATTATATATACTGTAATTAATTTTATTTCATTTTAATAGTACGAGACAAAACAAGACATTAACATATATATATTATCAGATTTAGCTCAATTTTAACAGAATAAAACTGCTTGTGGATAAATTTATTACTACTCTTGATTTGGGATGAATTGGAATCATACAAGTTTTGCATTTAAAACATTCGGTTTTCATTCTTTCCTTGTAACATTAAAGCAAAGCCGCTCTTTTTCACACAATAAGAAATAGAAGCTTGTTAAAATTGTTCTAGAGGCACGGTGCTTTCTGCATGCCAACTCTGTCCCAGAGTCTCCCCGGTGGATTGTTAGCTAGCCAATGGGATTTAACAAAGCTGGGAAATAATCCAAACATATAAAAACTATTATTACCAAAAGTCATAACTAAAATAATAATAATAACTACTGTAGGGAAAAAGAAAATATATTTACATAATGCAGATTATAAAACAAATATTCTATATTTGTTTTACATTAAAAAAAAAAAAAAAGAAGGGGGATAATTTTGTTATATGTGATTTTCTTTAAATAATAATGAAAATGTATACAAAGTTTACGTTGAAAATATTATACAATTAAATACATACATAATTGTCATTTATAGTAATTGGTGTATTTAAAAAATCCACAATACTTAATATATATTATCGAACCATTAATAATAATGCACATCAATGAAATAAAAAATTATATATTCTAAATAAGTAATCACATTGAATTTAAATAAGTCATTAAAAAAAAAAAAAAACAGTAAGTAAATAATTTCTTTTAAAAATTTAAATTTATTTTAATCAAAAATTAGAAAAACAAAGAAATTTTAAGTAAAAAAATTAAATTTAAAATTAAACAAAAATATTGTATAAAGCAGTTAACCTATTACATTAAATCAGATGCCATCAAGTATTGACTGAGTATATAAAACATTATTTTTTCAACATTATTTTTTCAACTATTCTAAACTGATATATAAATTACAGTAATAGTGAAGTTATTTCACCCAAAGCTCAGGTTGAGCACAGTTTAATTAAACCGCTATATATATATACTCAACCAAATAAGAAGAAAAGAAAATGAAGAACATCAAGAAACATATCAAAAAAAGAAAAAAGAAAATCAAAAACAAAAAATAAACATCTATAATTCATTTAATGAATAATAGTAAATGGATAAGCTCTAGTCCAATGAATGATTGACAAAAAATATTAATCTACAATTCATCTCCTAAATTGGCAAGCACTTTACATAAAACGGTATTATCTGTAATTAAATCTATAAAGAAGAGAAAAGTTTAGGAAATGCTGGAATTATTATTAACATGTTCAAAGAAGAAAAAGTAGATGATTGGAAAAATCTAACAATAATATTGATATTTAAAAAAGATAAAAAAGAAGATATTAGAAATTACAGATTTATCTGTTTCTATTAGTTTTACACAAGACCTTTATCAAGATAATTACAACTTAACCACAGCAAACTTTGGATCCAGCCCAATCAAAAAAAAAAGTAGATTTAAAAGTGATTTTGGTACAGTAGATCATATCCAAGTATTTAAAAAAATTATGAAGCATGAGTTGCCATTGCATTTTGGAATTGTAGCTTGTGAAAAGGCATTTGACTCTATAAGCATTTACGCAGTGATTAAAGCTTTGTTCTATCAAAATAGAGACCTGGAATATTATCATATTCTGAAGAATATTTGTCAAAGTGTAACAATATTGATTAGATTATGTGATAACATTAAGCAGGTTACATTAATAAAAATGTATGACTGGGTGATTTTATACCACCAAAAGTTTTTACAACAGTTTTATGAGAAGTATTTTGTGGATTAAATTAGAAAGCTAAGGGAATAAAAGTAAAAGAAGTTTATTTATTTAGATTTTGCAAATGATGTGGTTGTTTTTCCAAATAATGCTTCAGAGCTTTAGAAATTGCTGCTTATATGATCACATAAAAGTGAGAAAATAAAACTAAAGATAAAATCTAAAAAGACTAAAGTAATGTCCAATGAATTTTCACAGAAGAAAAAAATTAAGATTGATAATCATGAATGAAAAGATATTAACAATTATAAATACCTTGAGCAAATTATTAATACAAATAGAAACATAATGAATAAAATTAAACACAGAATTAAACTTGTAATGGAATACTTTTGATATAAATAATAATATTACAAAAAATATGATTATGTTTATGAAAAAAAGATTTTTTAATAGATGTATTTTTTAATACTTGCATATGGTTCTGAACAATAAGGAAATCAGTCAATGAAGTGTAGTGAATATATATTGAAAATAATAAAAAGAAATTGAAAGCAAAATAAGTGGATGACAAAATAAAAATGTATTATTGATATCACTTAAGAAATTAAGAGATTGAAATGGAACTTGGCTAAACATATTGCTAAAAGAAATGATAATAAATAGAAAGTAAAAGTCATAAACTAGATCCCAAGAAAGTGTAAAATATATGTGAGATGCAGAAGAGAGACTTTGGAGTGAGGTCACAGAATTAAAGTTGGAAACTTTCATCCTATAGTGAATCATTAATTGTTTAAAATGATGTGATGATTCAAATGAAAATAGTTTTATGCTATCTTAAATTCATCCACTACTATTTAAAAACAAATGAATAGATTATAGGTAAAAGATCCAATATCATTCACAGTATTAATCCAGTTTGGATTATCTGAACATACATTGTTGAAATGAATTAATTGTTTCTTAAAAGCCATTTACTATATCATTGATCCATTACAGTTTACATTTCAAGCTTATGGACAAGATTACAATTACCACCCAAACAACTATTTAAGCAGTAAAAATTAAAAAAAAACCATAACTACACAAACACATATAAAATTAATTGTTATACATACCATAAGTCATATTTTAAAGAAAAGTAAAATTCATATTTTAAAAGCATTAAATTAAAATGTAAGCTTACATACATATTCTAATAAAAATTGACTTCAGAACTTTTGCTTTTGTGAAATAATGTTCATCCATGGTTCAAACCATGATAAAAGCCACCCCATGCCTATTATAATGCTATGAAATCTAGTTCCTTTCCTGAATCCAGTGAACCTTATTTTGTTAGTGATAAATTCTTTCACAGGAATAGTACTTGTACTAAAAGCCAGTAAAAAGTTCTTCACACAATTGCTTAAGCTTTTTGCAAATGATTGCCTTATTTATGTTACCATCTGCCATTTGCTTTTCTTTAATATGTATTATCAAGAAGAGTCTCCATTACTTCTATAATGTTACAATGGAAATTACTCAGGATAATTTTTTTTCATTCATTATCTATTTACTTATTAATACATCTTTTTTTAAAAAGATGTAGATCACTGAATTAATTGTACCTTATTCAAAATTTAAGTTAGATATCATTTTACAGTTTTTTTTCTTTCTCTATTTTGAAATTATTTTTCTAGCTCAGGAATAAAATTAATATTTGAACATCTATAAAAATAATTTAAAAACAAAAACTAGTAATGTTAAATGCATTGCAGAAATATTAAATGCAAATAAGTCACAGAATGTAGTAATAATATCTAACACTTTACTCAAAGCAAATCTTATGGACATGATTGTTATTTCAGCCAGTAGCATTTGTTGATTTAGTGATTCCATGCTTAGCATTCTATAAGTTGATTAAACTTGCATTTATCTCAGTTTTAGTTGTTTATCATTTTTATACATCTTTTATTTGAAACTTCTTTTTATTTAATCAGAATTTCATTTTAATTTTTTAAATCATCATTTAACTGTATAGCAGTTTGACATTTTCCATTGTTAGCCTGGTGGCAATTTTTGTCAATGTTCAATATTTGATTTTAATATTAAATCTTTATTCTATATTAGAATTCAATAAATTGGACTTGATTTGTTAGAAATATAAGTTTACAAGTGAAAAACATGCTAAAAAATTATATTTGAACTTTAACCAATATTGAAAAAATAATAAAAATCAGAATCCCTTATGAGAACAAAGAACTTTTTCATTATTTGATGATGGATAGGAAAACAGTCAAGTGATTGACTTCAGAAAATCAACAAAATCTTCTTTGAATAAAATTTATTTTTAAAATGGAAAATGAATAAATGTAAGGCAAAGTATTTGTAAAGGCATTAGCAATCAGTTTCACAAGGATTTGTGATTATTACCAATCATGGTTTTCTTTGTTATCATTACACTAGAATTTGTTAATTTCTATTTTTAAAAATAAAATATATATGTATAAAATGAAAGTCTAATCATATATACTTGTTTTTTAATAATCATTATACAATTATTGTTTAAAAATAATTATGAATCTTTAATAAACTAAACAAAAAATTCCATCAAACATATGGAGATTGAAGTAAATTATTTTGACTTTGCCACTTATCAGAACGTACAGATATTTTCAGATTTTTAAAAAAAATAATACATTATTTTTTTAATATAATGATCTAGCATTAAATAAGTAGAAACCAGTAAAATAATATTAAAAATTATGCAGAAGAGAGATTTAAAGTGGACTCACCATCTTCAAACAAATATCCATAAAAGACAATGAGCCTAATACTAATAGTTAATCAACTTTCCAATTCTATTTTCATAATATATAACTAAAATTATTGTAAAGAAAAATATGTACATTTTTACCAATAGAGATAAAAATGATATGCAAATTAAATTAATAATTAAGTTTTAGATGTCCATTATTTAGTAGGACTTTTGTTTTGATTTTTTTTTAAAACTGAAATGTTAGTTTTCAAATTCTACTTTTATGGCACATATCTAAAATTATTATAATATAACCATTTAAGGAAGTACTTTTTTAAAATATATATATACACTATTTTTATCACTGAAGATAAAATAAATGAATTAAATTTATAATAAAGTTTCAGATGTTTGCATTTTACAAGGACTTTTATTTTGATTTTTTATCCTAATATTAATCAACTTTCATATTCTTCTTTTAGGCTAAAATTATTATAGTACACACATCTAAGACTTTTAAATAAAAATAAGTTCAACATTTTTACTACCTTTTTATGATTTTTTTTTTTTTTTGACATTAGCATTAATCCAATTTTAATTTGTTTTTATAGTTCCTGGCAGAAAGTATTACAATATTTGCATTTAATATATTTAGACAAAAATATACTTAGTATAAGTTTTGAACACCAGAAATAGAAAGATATCATCATCATCATCATTATCAACCATTATCAATCCACTGCAGGATGAAGGTCTCTCCAAGTTTAATCCATCTTCTCCGATCTTTAGCTACTCTTCTCCACATCACCCCTACACATTTTCTTATTTCATCCATCCATCTTACATGTGGTCCTCCTTCTGGGTCTTTTACAATCTCTTGGAATCCAGTTTAAAATTTCAAATGTCCATCTATTATCATCTCTTCTAGCAATATGTCCAGCCCAACTCCACTTCAATCTTTTAATTTTTTCAATGAGGTCAGTAACACCTGTTTGTTCTCTTACCCATACATTACGTTTTCAATCTCTTCTTGTTACTCCCAACATACATCTCTCCATACTTCTTTGAGTGGTCTGAAGTCTCTGTATTGATCTTCTATTAAGTGTCCAAGTCTCAGATCCATAAGTAAGAACTGGTAAAACACATTTGTTAAAAACCTTTCTTTTCAAACACATAGGCATATTTCCTTTTAATATCAAGTTATTTGTACCAAAAGCACTCCAACCAAGTTTAATTTTATGATTAATTTCCTCTATTATGTTTCCATCTGTATTAATAATCTGACCAAGGTATTTGTAACTCTTAACTTCTTCTAATTCATCATAATCAATCTTTATTTTCATATTTTGAGCAAATCGATTAAACATTACTTTAGTCTTTTTAACATTTATCTTTAGTCCTACTCCTTTTCATCTGATAACTCCTGCAACATTTCCTGCAGCTCGGAAGCATTATTTGCAAAAACAACTACATCATCTGCGAAATCTAAATGACTTAAATAATCTCCATTTACTTTCACTCCTTTAGTTTCCCATTTTAATCCCCAAAATACTTCTTGCAGCACTGCTGTAAAAAGTTTTGGATATATGGAGTCACCTTGTCTTACACCTTTCTCAATGTTGACTTTCCCAGTATCATTATGTAATCTAATTGTTGCTGTTGCATTTTTATAAATATTCTTTAAAATATGACAATATCCTGGATCTATACCTTGATGATCCAATGCTTTAATCACTGAAGAAATGTTTATAGAATCAAATGCCTTTTCATAATCTACAAATCCAAAACATAATGACAACTCATATTCATTTGTCCTTTCTATAACTTCTCTCAATACTTGAATATGATCTACTGTACTAAAACCACTTTTAAATCCAGCTTGTTCTCTTGGTTGCTGAAAATCCAAGGTTCTCTGTAGACGAGTTGTAATTATCTTGGTAAAATTTTTATATAAAACTGATAAAAGGCTGATAGGTCTGTAATTTCTAATATCTTCTTTATCACCTTTTTTAAATATTAATATTATTACTCATTCTTCCAATCATCCTACATCTTTATCATTTAGACATTTGGTATGTAACTTTCTAATATTTTTTCTGTTTCTTCACCTGCTTCTTTTAATATATCAATTATAATTCCATCATTACCTGGAGTCTTTCCTTTTTTCATACATTTAATTCATTTCTCACTTCTTCATTTAAAATTCTGCAATTCGAAGATGTATAGATATAGAGGTACTTGTTCTTTATTACTATATAATTCTTGATAAAAATCTTCTACCAATTTCATAATGTCATCCCTCTTTTAGTAATAATTCCATCCTTCCTTATTTTTTTTTCCCCCCCTTTTCTTTCTCTTCTTTTTTTTCTTTCCCCCCCCCCCCCCCCCCCCCCCCCCCCCAAATTTTAAAAAAAAACTTCCTAAAAAAAAAAAAAATCTAAATTCCAATTCATTGGCATGACATTATTTTATGTGGACCTTAATTTACATATAAAATCCTATAGTATAGAATTATACATTTTCATAAATATTTTTATAAAATGGGTAATCGTTTTAAATCTTTTTCATTCATTATAATCGAGATTGAATATTAGTTTCAGAATTTGAAATGAACTTTCATAATTTCGGTACTAGATAAATTAATATGAATAATTATAATTTATTTATAGGATTAGACATTTGTAATAATAAAAAGGGCAATTTTTAAACGAGAATAAAATTCATCTCCCTCCCTCCCGTTCCTGACACGAAAGTGGATTGTTAGATAAAGAATTACATTTATTTTAAGTTCTATGCTATAATTTTTTTAATTTAATGTTTTGTTTTTCCTTTTATGTTTAAGAAAAATATATTTTAAAAAAAAAAGCTTTTAAAATAATTTTAAAATAAAAAATTGTTGAAATTTAATTTTTGTGTGTGCGTGTAAGAGAGAGAGAGGTCTTATCATTTTAATACAGTCGAAAATTAAAAATATATTAATACTCAGCATATGAAATATATTATTCTTATATGTATGTATAATATTTATAAAAATTTTTTTTCCTCCTCTCTAGTTGAAGTATCTGGAGAATCACCTGATTAAAAAGTTTCCATGCTTTATAATTATGTGTTTGAACGACTGATAGTATATATATAAAAAGATGGTGGCAGGAAGGCTGATGGGATTTTCATCTACACAAAGCTTTCATTTTCAAACCAATAAACTCAGCAGTTATCACACGGGTTCAGATTGTGGCATCTTCCTGATGGTGAAGCATTCATTAAACCCTGGTTTCGTTTGATTGACTCGGCAAATATTTGACGATCTCATCAAGCTAGCATTTGGTTCAGTTCTTTGAATTATGAGCAGAAAGCTGTCACATGCTATGACCACTGGGAACAAACCCTCTTGGTGGTATTTTAAACGCACATTTACTGCTTGTGAGTATGATAAGAAAGCTGAGTAAAATGAATCTGAATTTAAACTAGTGTTTGTTTGATTTAAAAACCGATCTATACTAGTGTGCCATCTGGTATTAATAAAACAAACTATCAACTACATGTGAATGAATAGATGCTGCAATTTTAATGACATAGATTTAATTATATATTTTTTCTACATAATTACTTTACATCTTAATTTAGGGATAGTTGATGCTGAAACAATTTGTATTAAGAATAAAGTAGAGAACTGAAATATTATTCAATCATAACGTTCGTTTATTTTCTTTGATAAAAGAAAATCTGCATTTCGCCAGAAACTCTATATGTACGTACACGTAACCATTTCACTTCAGATATTTAAATTAATAATAAAAATATTTAAAGTTGTGGCACTGTATTTTAAAATGGCTATTTTTTTTTTTTAAATGTCAAAATAAACTCAAACTGAGAATGAAAGCTAATTAACTATATTTCGGTGGCAATTTTTTTTTGATCGTCAAATTTAATTTTATTGTAACGATAAATAAATACTTTGCTATTCTTCTTAAAAAAAAAAAATATATAAATTTCATTAATTTTTTGTTAAAGGAAAAATGGGGGGGGGGGCATTTTTATTTTTATTAACATTGACACGTCCTTTAATTAAAGAATGAAACATTAGTGATTTGCATGTTTACAAAATTAACACTAAAAACTTCATATATATAGTATTTTTTATTCTTAAAAAAAAAAAAAAAACAGAATATTATAAGAATTGTGGAGTCCTTTTTTATTTGTGGTTAGTTATACATTAGTATCATAATTGAATCAATAAGAGTTTGAATAAAGTCGATGTCGACTCTTGGTGATCATATAAATAGCATTTGACATAATGTAGTTTATAAATGCTTATTCCCGAATAAAAACTACATAAAATCAGATTAGGAGTCTTGCATTGGTGGTCGAGAGGTCAGCGCGACTGCCTTGCACTTGCAGGCAGTTGCCCGGGTGCGGGTTCGCGTCCCGGCCGATGCTATGACACTTAAAAAAAAAAATCAGATTAGGATTTAATACGTATACAAATAATAGATTCGTTTTTAAATTACAGAGGTTTTTGTATTGAAGAATAAAAATAAAACATTATTATTTATATATAATCGAATTTGAATATTGCATATGATTTCGATTGTATACTGAATAAAATAATCAACCCACAAAATCGGAATAAAAATCATATTGCTTTATTAAATAGAAAAAGTAAATTCTCTAACATCTCAAATTTTACATACGATACATTTCAATGATTATATTAGTGAGGTAATGTTTATTTATACACACATATTAATATATATATAGTCGTTAAATACAGTACTAAAACATTTTCACTTTTGATCTTTTAATGATATAAGGGGCTTCATTATTTTATTTATAATGCTAAATTTGAAAAACTATAATAAATTAAGCTTAAAACATAGCAATCAATGGCAATCTATCACTGCCACTGATTAAGTGCTATCACTTTATCATGGTATCTTAGAGTTTAATTATTCCAAGTTCTTTTCAGACAGAAAATTTAATATTCAAAAACTAAATACTATAAAGAATAGAAATAAGTATCTTTAATTGCAATATAAATTTAAGAGTTAATCTAGTAAAATATAATTATGCACACAGTTACATTTTAAGAATCATTAATAGTTAACAGTCTATGCTTATCAGAAAAAATGAGGGATTCAGTCTGTGGATAGAAAAACACATTTGTAATTAGCATAGTAATATCCCTCTTATCCTATAATAAAACACATAATTATTAATTTTGTTCCACTTTTTATTGCAATGCTCATATTCTGTTTCACAAATTATAAATATAAAAGTATAAATGTTGAAAATTTTCACTTTTTTTCCATAAAAGAATTTCTCCCTGAACTGTAATTTGTGCATATTTGCTGTATTGGTTGTAAAAGTACCTGGATATTAGAAGATTATCATGTTTTGTTGTTGTTACGATTTGTTTTGAAGATAAATATTTAGTGCAAAATTTCAACCTTTTTGCTTAATATTTCATATCCAATTGCAAAACAATAGTAATAAAGTAATTTTTTAACAATTCAATTTTTTCATAACTAAATTTCTCTATGCAAATTGTACTCTATGTATATGATGATACATTGTGATAGTATATGTAAAAGTTGTCATTTGTTTTGAAGATAAATATTAAACATAGAATTGAAATTTGTTTATTGTATATTTCATTCACTGTTGAGAATCAATAGTCAATATTACAGGTATACATATCAGATTGAATTTTTACAAATAAAACAATGAAGAAGATGGGAATCATATATTTTAATTATTAACCAAATACTGACTTATTCTAAAAAAAAATTCATCTTAATCTTAACAATTTTGAAAAAAAAAAATTGTAATTTTGTCAAGAAGAAAACTAATCAAAACAGAATTGATGCATGATATCAACTGATATTTTATGATTTAATACTATGCAATTCACTGATATCAAAATAAAAGGTATTTATATAATTTAATTAAATATACTAGATTTGTGTTAGCATTTGCCAAGAAAATCAGCCAGAGTTTTCTATTACATATACATAGTATGAGTAAAAAGTTGTCTAAGAGCAGATTGCTATAAGTGTATGATTTCTTGGCTAAAAATATTTATTTTAGTGCATATATATATATATATATCTCCAGCATTCCTTTATAGAGAAATGGTGAAGGAGAAGATAATAACATGCTAGTCAAACTCTATGTAATGATGATTTATGGGTTTTCTCATTAATCAAACATTCCAATTTGGAAGTTGATATAAAAAGGATATCATTCCAAGAAAGGTTCTTCATTATATCCCAACTTTATTGTTAACCAAGATTTATAAACTACACTTTGAGATTTAATATTTGTATGGTGATGTAGAATTAAAACTTGGCATATTTTGTTTCCATCTTTAAAATTTTAAACTTATTGGTTATCGATATAATGATCCATATTGAAGTCACATCTTTTTTTTTTGCCATTATGTTTGTTGGAAGAATTTTAGTTGTTATTTGATGATATAAAATTGTACTGATTTTATCATATTCCTAATGAAATATTGTCTTGGAAAATGTATTTTTTATTTATGGATTTAAAAAAAAAAGTGAATAAATCAGAAGCCTATTCATAAGTTCCCAGTTTACTTTTTTAATCATTAATCTTTCATGAATTTTATTGAATAACAAGCATCAAACATGGCCAGAAAAAACTCTTTCTATTGATTTTGACAAATAAATGATACATTTGATACATGAGTTAAATTCATTTTTGGTTTTTCTTAACAATGGGCATCCTACTTTATCTTGGAATTTGAAACATATATAAAAAGATATATTTCTAGATGCTTTAATCTCTAGTAAGTTTGATAACTTTCATTCTTGCCATCATCCTGCAGAAATATTTTTTGTGATAAAAAAATCAAGCAAGAAATTAATTGTGATTGTCTTAAAAAATATCTATGATTGAAGATATACTGCTAGAAAATGATTATAAACATAGACTATTAATACAGCATTATATATTAGTAGTGAAATTATAAAAAAGAAAATGGAAGATAAAAATATTTTATTTCTAAAAATAAAAAAATTCTTCCATTCATTAAATGAATATTGATAAGATTAGAAACATCTTTCTAAATTTAATATCAACATATCTTTTTCCTGAAGAAAAAACATGGTAATTTTTTTTAAATATAAAAACCAGGTGTACCTCAATCATCAAGAGTTTTATTAAATTCTTAGTTACTATAAAAGGTAGAAGACATATAAATCCTTTCAGTTCACATTTTTAAAATATAGGCCATATAATTTTGACAGTGGTAAAATATTAACAAATTTAGAAAAATATATTTTAAATATAGAATCAATAGAAATTCTAAAAGAAAAAGCAAACACTTTAAACAAAAATGAATAAAAATGGCATATTCTTGTTTTAGAAAAATCTCTTATTCAGTTGTCCTCTTCCCTTTCATCTACTAACAATAACTTTTCTAATTTAGACAAAAAAAAAACAGTCAATAACAGTTTACAAATTTGTTTTTAACTTTTTTAAATGTTTAATTAGTAAAAAATGTGGATAAAATACAAGGAATAAAAATATTATTAAGTCTATACTCTCTCATTATTATTTTAGAAATTGTTTCAACAGCTTTCAACTATATAATAGCTGAAAAAGATAAATGATACTTTATTGAAATATCAACAATTCTGTGGAGAATTTTTCTATATTGATAGATTAGTCTTTTAAAGACATGCAACAAACTAATTGATTTTTTTTCTGGCAACGAGAAATTTTCTTATTATACATTATAAGAATGAACATGAATATGCAATGAGTTGGAAGTCATTTGTATAGTATTTAGAAAACTGAAAGATGCATTGTATTTCATCATAATTTTTATAAAAGCATATGTATATATTGAATAAATATAATGTCATTTGATAGTCTATTTTAAATAATAATTAAGCTGCCCTTTAGCTGCCATGTTAAATAACTTTTTACAGTAAGGAAATGGATCACTTCTTATAATATTTTAGACTTGTTTATTTAGAATTATCCAGAACAATAATAATCAGAAAGCCAACTTAAATCAGTCTATACATTTTAATGTAACTTGATTTTTAAATAACTGATATTAAGTTTGTAGAATAGAAATATTTCAACCACTACTAAAATTCTATAATAAATAAACACATTATATATATATATATATATTGATAAATATAGATGTCAAGCTATATAGACAAAACAATATATATGTATATGTGTGTTGCACTACATTTAATCTTCTCTCAAATAATATGGAGTTATAAAATACATTTCATATTCGTGAATTTTAAATAAATAAATTACAAATCTTTCATGTAGTATTTGAACATTAAAATGAAATAGCACTAGCTATTCTATTTTGCTTACAATGACATTATTCCAAGATTGATATTACTTTGAAATAATTACTCATTCAATTCAATTTTATCTCATAATGGTTATTCTTTGCTGATAATGAATCTACATTTTAGTTTTCACTTTTGTTCCTAGATATCAAGTCTAATCAGGGAATAAGTAAAGCTCTATATTCATTCATTCCTTGCCCTATGCAATAAGTACTTTTTACATTATATTTGTCAAGGCAAAAAAGAAATTTTAATTTAACTTGATATTTTTTTTAATTTCAAATATATTTATTTCAATGATACTTTTATTAATAAAAATAAAATATATTTAATTGCTATATATTTATATTAATGGATTTTTGAGTAATAAAAAAACACATGTAATAAGATTATGAATATTTTCACATTAGTTGGAGGTTCAGACTTAAGTTATTTTCATTTCTCACTATAAATATAGAAACATTTAAAATAGTATTCATTATATAAAATAATTAAATTTTTTTACAAATTTTACTCAAACTGAAGACTACATATATTAAAAATTAAAATGTGAAAAGGTTAGAAGTTGTATTTTTTAAAAAAAATAAAATTACAAGATTAAATAGTTTCCTAAAATCATAGTAAAAATGTTAATTTTAAAATAGTTTTAAAATATTTCTTATGTTTGATAACAAGTAAAAATTTATGTAAGCCACAACAGATATTAAAAAGTTAGAGAAAGATAGAATTGTATAAGTAAGAGTTTGTAGTGAAAGACATTAGAACAGAAACCAGAAGAAAAATAAATCAGAAAAATAGTTGGCCAAAGATACTGAATAATGATAATAAAAGAAAACTCACATTGGAATCAGTTGCTTAAAGCCTGCCTTCTAAATTCTCAATTCACTCTGGACATCAGTAAGTACAACTAATATGGAGATATAACAAACTGTCTTTGTAAATTGAATTTGATAGAGATATTTATTAAAAACTACTAAGATGTAAATGATTATCTATACATTGAAGCTGACTACAAAAATCACTATTAACGAAATTTATTTGGAAATTGTTACTACTCTGCTGAAAAATCCAGATTAAATTTATTTATAGGCTGAGAAAAAATATTACTATAATGAAAATGCCATCAAAAAAGAGCCTAAAATCATGAAAGTTTAATCATTTATTTAAAGAAGTTGATATTTATAATTACATAATAACTTTGCAACCAGATTTTCAAGAGAGTTAAATTTTAATAATAGTGCCGAATCAAATCCTGCAAGTATTTTATTTTAATAATATGTGATTTATTCTCTACTTCAAGCTAGATATCTCAAACATCTAAAGCCTTCATAAATAATCATTTCTAATTTTCAAATTATTTTAATCAATTTCCATTAGACTATTAATTTGGCTATTGCTATAAATATATATGAACACATAAGTAAATTTATTAATCTTGGCATTAGTATAAATTAGACAATATACTCAACTTCAATAATGCCAGATAAATAATCAACTCTTGCATTCCATAATATATATATGGATTTCAATTTATGTAAATCTTGAATTACTAATATTTTATAAAAAAACAATTGTATAAATTGGGAACTTCCAGCATATATATATATTGAAATGATTGTGAAAACGTTTCAAGCTGTCCCACTAACATGGAACACACATACTCCAAAATATATGTAAGTTAGAACTGGGAAAAAACTACAAAAATCGTATAAAAGAAAAATGATTAATAATTTAAGATTACACTTATTGAAAGGTGATAGTTTAGTTTGACAAACTAGTGAAGAAAAATTAATTGTTGAATGCATAATTAAAAAATATACACACAATAAATTATATAAATATATTATGCATACATATTCAATCCATATAGAATATATAATACATATACAAATTATTTTCATATTTATCAAATAAAATGCATCATCATAATATATATATATTAAATGTTTATTAATTTATGGTAATTAAAATATTGATGCAAAAGGGAATTGAAATAAATAAATAAATTTTAATTTTTTAGCTGATAATGTATATATAATCAAATTCAGATTCTAAATTTTCTTCATGACATTCAATAATGAATTTCAAAAGAATCCACACAATGTTTTTTTTAATCCCTGAAAAGAAAAGAGGAATATCTAATAAAACAACAACAAAAAAGAATGACTATATTTTCACTATTATCCAATGAAAATTTATGTAAGATGAATTTTAATAATTTTTTCATTTTCAAGCAATTAAATGGTCACCAATTAGTTTTAAAAGGTAGAAAATGTGAAAAGAGGGAGAGTACAGGATAATTTAAGTAATTCTATAATGGTATGTCTACTTTTAAATTACTGATAATTAAAGTATGATAAAGATTTTAATAAAGAGAAAATGAGATAATCTGATTCCAATTAAGAAACTTATTAATGACTTATATTTATTGAATCAATGATTTGATATTGAAACTTTTTGACCAAATATTTCTCAAATACTTGAAAATAAATAATAATGTGGACTAAATACAAGTTATGACAAAATGAAATTAAATTTCCTTTCCTTAGAAATAATTTAAATATCAATCCTTCATCTTTACAAATGAAATTGAAAATCATGATAGTAAACACAATAGCCATCTGGAAATAAATTATCCAGATTTTCAGAACTAAATATTAAAAAGGATATTTTATATATGTATTAGAAAAGAATCAGACCAATGGGGATTAAAATTAATCAGAATTTCTTTCAAGCATTCTAAGTGAATAGTAGAAAAAAAATGGGGTGAAATAAATATTTTTGAGTTTAAAAAAGTTAATCATCTAAATATAAATTAGTAAACTATTTCTATATACTAATATAAACTTTTAATTGATTGTTGTAAAACGGTTATGATAATCATCTGCATTATAGGCAGATCTTCCCTTATATATATGCTGCAGCTAATTGAGAATCAATATTCAAGATCAACAAAATATATTTTCTAATATTTAAATATAATCCAGGAATTTCCTTTTAAAAAGACTATTTTCTTTTTGACAGAAATTAGATAACTCTGCATATACCTCATTACCAAGTCACGTGACCCAAGTTCTAAATTTTTTCTGTTTTCGCATACTTTTTTATCACTTAGATGTGTCAGGCAATGTTTTTGGTGTTTTTGAAATTCAAAATGGCGGAGATCGCTTACTAAAAGAGCACCCCTTATTATATAAATACCATCGCAGATTGTTATATACTATTGTACTAACCCTTCATTTACAAAATAACTCATTTTCTAAAAATATTCCTTACTTATAGCTTATACTAATATATTTATTTACAAATGCAATTATCACTGCATTTAAAGCCTATTTGAAATATATATATTGTTATATTTATTACCACTAAGCATATCTTTAATGTCAGTTAATTTTTCATTACAATGTAAATTCCATTCTTTTGGGTTGTTTTTTTTTTTTTACTGAGATATATATACAATGGCAATATTTGCATTACCAAAACAAAAGAATAATTAATTATCCATTAGAAGTGTATTCAGTTTCTGTCTATATCACCCCCCCCCCCTTTTTTTTTTTTCTTTTTAATTTCCATTTTTTTGGGTTTGACAGATAAAAATATGATTCTAATACAATTTCACAAATTTTTATTAATATAAATTTAAGATTTTTAGAAGGTTATGGAACTATTATATTTTTCACTTGGAAGCAATAATAATTTCAACAACTATAATCATGTTTAAATTTGAAATTAGAAACCAGAATTGATTTTTTAATACTTTATTTAATATTATAATGATCTTTTTAATTTGTAAAAAATAATTATATCTATTCACAGGTTCATTTATATATGTCCTAATAAAAAAATATATTCAATAAAAAATTTAATCGTGCATTATGAATATTTTTTATTTAAATACGTCTGCTAAATTATATACTTATGTACACAAATCAAATAAATAAATGACCACCTGAGTTTTATTTATCTTTATACAATATTTTAAAGTATGTTCACATTTATATTCATTATGTGTGAATGTAATGTATGTGGGTATATAAATATTTGAAACCAGGCACTCTTCACAAACCTGGAGCTTAATTGTAAACACCCTTCAATTATACACACTATCTCATACAACTGATAAGTGCTGGTTTAGCATGAAATACGAATATTGATGATTGTTTATCTTTTCTACCTGTGTGTGGTCATGTATATCAGTTGTATGAGATAGTGGGGATAGTTGAAGGGTGCTTGAAAGTCTTCAGTAGTATGTGGGTATGTGCATATATAAATAAATTGTTTACTTCAGGGCAGAGGTCTTTTCAGCCTAATCAATCGCTGGATAGAGTTTTATGATTTTTTCCTTCATTAAAGGTATTTTGGCTCCTAAGCAACAGGATGATTACATCAAAATTATAACTTTTCTGGCTTACAATTAAGATTTGCCTTAATGCCAATAATCCATCTTATGTAGCTGTAAGGTAATCAATCATAAGCTAAAGTACCTATAGTAAGCATACAATGGAGTCTAACCAGAGTAATGGTAATTTAAAATTTAGATCCAATTTCATTTATTTCATTTTTAAAAACTCATATTCTGCCTCTTTACTTTCTAACATTAAACCATTCATTATAATCTACATAAGAAATACCTTTATTATCTCTATGTAATCAAAATACCAATTTGCTATGACATCTGTATCTCTACTTAGTAGACTGCCTTTCTATTATGTAGAGTCTATACAGAAGTTGGATAAGTATGCAACAGTTCTAGTCTAGCTTGACATACATAATGCTTTGATGCATATTGAAAGGCACCTACAGCGTTTAACTCAAATTACATTTTATGTCTTGCTAAATTTAGTAACCAATTTACTAGTAAATAGGCATATAACAGGCAAAACTCTCCATACAGTAGTGCCACCCTGTACCAACTAGAATAATCAATGGGTTGGCACAGGGTGCACTACTGTATGGAGAGTTTTGCCTGTTTAATAACAGTTATGTGCTAGCATTAGAGATGGTGATCATGTGATGTTTAGTGGTTTAAACAAGCATATATATGTGATATTCAATGAAAGAATAAAGCTTTCACTTAGAATAAATAAATTAAATCCACAACGTTCTCCTTTAAGTGCATTACTTTTTTGGTGTATATTCCTTATTACAATTGATTGTAAAAAAAGTTCTTTGAATGTTTATCCAGGAACTCTATTTCCATGTTAATCTAGATAGATAAAATTTACTAACTCTCCTTTTTATTTCTTCCAGATCTAAAAATTATTTTTACAATTTATTAAGAAATTTTTTAACATTTAATTTAATCATATCAGTGATATGGTCCATTCATACTGGCAGAATGATTACCTTTATATTCACTGATACTTTTTATCCTAAAAAATAATGAGGTTTCCATGCATATACTGAAACAGTATATTCCTGCCCTCATATCTATTTCACCTATTTGCCCCCACTGTCACATCTATGCTGGGTTTAAACACTCTCTAGTGCATGTGTATACATATCCAGACAGTTATATATGTCTCCACACAGTTATATATGCATTCACAGTTATCTAGGTATTGTCACACATACATGCATATATGAATGATTGTAATATTAATGTTTGTATATATATTGCAGCATTGATATTTTGTTTAATAAATAATATTTTGTATAAAATCTACTTTATTTAGAAAATATACAGTTAAATATTTGCTAAATAATCTATAGCAGGGGTGGGCAAATAGCAGCCCAAGGGCCACATCTGGCCCACTAAGACTTTTTATGTGGCCCACCAAGACAATCAGAAAAATCCACCTTGGACTGAGATTTCCTTCCTATGCGTGACCGAATATTCATCTCGTATTTTCCACTAGGATGGCCACATCAATACACATGTGCAGGCTAGATATGATGTGCAGTGCTTTTCCAATTGATCTGGTTAATTTCAATTTTGTCGTTGCAATATATATATTTCCAACTTCAGTGAAACCATGAACCCTCTGAAAAAATGTAAAATCGGTAATGAATGTTATGTGTTTAATGAAGAATGGCCAAGCAAATATTTCTTTGGTAATACAGGGAATAAAGCAGTGTTTATTGTGTGATGAAAAAAGGGGCGGTCCTCCACTAACCTTCACTTCCACAAAGTGGCCCCCAAGCCAAAACAATTGCCTGCCCCTGATCTATAGCAAGTTTTATTTAGATGAATTGTGAATTACATGTGAAATTCACAGAATAGTGATAAAACAATTTAGAATAATTCTCAAGTTGTATTGAATGGTTTCTAAGCCATAAACATTTGTTCTAAAACTCATTACGATTGTAATGAGTTCTTTTTCCAGATCCAAAGCCAGTAAAGATTGGGGCAATAAAATAAAAAAAGATCAGAGTCAAAGAAACCCAAACCGACTATGAGCTATAAAATCTAGAGGGGGGTTAAATTCCGAGTTAAAATAGAGTCTGCTGGTTTTTGATCTGGGGAAATATAAATAGTGTAGATTTCTTAGGTTAAGGGTCTTTTTAGCTTGCCTTTCCTATAAATTGTTTTGAAGTCCACTCCAAGATGGTTGAGTAGAATAAAATATTTGCTGGCTCTTTTGAGCCGAGGCGGTGCTCTCAATTCCTTCAGCATACCTATGAACAAATTTTCCAGCAACCTGCATGAGGGGAAGATATGAAGAAACTTAAAACCTACCTGAAAACAAATGCCACTGAAATTATGCTATTGTTTGATGCCTTGTTCCAGCCTCACCAAGAAGACAATGGTAATATTTTTAAAGACTGCAGCCTATAAATTTAATCTATAAACTCTAAGCTAGCTCCCACTATAAAAGAATGTTCTATCTAAATTATCAAAACTCTTTAATTTTTACCCTATTGTAAAAGAAACTCTGTAAACTTGTGTAACTTTATATATATTGTAAAAATCATTTCTGGTCAACTGCTCTCTTAAAATCGATAACTTACTTTAAAGTAGCAAAAAAAAAAAAAAAAGAGAGAAACAAGTTTTACTTTAATTTTCTAAACTGCTGAAATCTTTTATAAATCAAAAAGATTTCACCTTTTGTAATCATTAAATGTCTGAAATCTATTATCTTAAATTCCTACAAGCTACGGTCTTGCCTAACTTTAATATTTTGTTTAAATTCATTTTGTTTATGTTTAATATGTGATAATATGCCCATCTTTCGAAACAGTGAAACTAATTAATTAATTTATAAAGGAGATAATAATAAAATAAATATTAAAGGAGATAATTGTAATCTCCACTTTAAACATTTTAAAAGCTCTATTTATTTATTGAATCACTGTTTTGGAATTATAATATTGATAATAAACGATCGCTAACTGCTCGTTGTTATCGTAGTTATATATATATTGTAATATTATAACATTTTGCAAGGTTTGCTTAGCCGGTTTTATGTAATATGACTTTTAATATTTATTAGTTAGAAGGGGATATACTGGCTAGAGATGATAATATATCAAGTCCAATCAAATATACTTTCCCTCCTTAATTATGAATATTTATATGCAGATTCAGGATCTTAACTAGATTATTTATTATATAGTTTAAGCCCCTTTTATTAGCATAATTATAATGCTATTTTAAGAACTGGGTTGAGTTAATTTGACAGAGAGAAGCTATCTGTTTTAGGCGTACTTAACTAATTATAAGCATACTTATTGCTCTATATATTGTGTGCATTGCGGGTGTGTCTTTATATGATACACTTATAGGTGTTACGGTTTGCTGCACATCTTAAATGGGTACACGGTAACAAGCCCCCCATTATTTAGTTCAGGTTATGGCTATCTTTATTAGAACTGGAGCATGTGGACCCAGAGTTTTCCTAAAGCCAATCAGAGTTCCTGAACTTATATGTTCAGATATCAATAGCAGCAAACCATTGGTCTCAGAGCAAACTGAGCATTTGATGCTGAAGCTCTTGAATAATCACTCACTCGCACTGCAAGCTTACTCTTTAATATTTATAGCACCATAGCATATATATGTGGATCTAAAGGTAACCAGTTCTTTTCCTCCTATTAATTAATTATTCAGCTTTAGACTGAAGCTTGAATCTGGGTAATCAGGTTGAATCTGCATGATATTGAGCTTATTTAGTTGCTCACTTTATTAGTATATATAACAGCCACTTTAAAGCTGTTTGTACTCAACATCTCTACTAAGCTATCAGCTTATAACTTAAGCAAACCAAAATCATAAGATGAGCATGTTAAATTAGGCATGATTCATGCATTCACACACACTCATATTGTAATATATTAAAATGGGACAGATGTACTAATAACAGTCCCATCCATTATAAAATGCCTGCCTGTATTGGATACCTTGTTGAATATTGTACAACCCTTGCCATTGTGACATTTTTTTAATGTTTTTGTTATTGTTTTAATAAATCTTTTAAAATATAAACTGTTGCATATCTTTATTGCTCAAGTTCTAGTTCAAACCAATCCACAGTATCTTATCCAATCCACAGTATATTATTCAATTTCATAGTTCATTACTCCAATTTCTTTATGATTTTAGTTAAGATTAATAGAGTGTTAAGTGCTATATATCACCCATCTAGTTAAGTCAATAGTGACCTTAATTATCATGTTTCACCCTGTCCTATGCCAGCTTGCAGTTAAATGAGGACTGAGTGTAGCCTCAGAGATGTCACTCATAAGGTGTTAAATTTGGAGTACTGGCAGATGAGTTGAAGTTTGGTCAGATTAGAGGTCTCAACCACCTCACTCCGATCAGCTTTGGTGTATTTTTCTTGGGCTCCAACTTTTGTTGCATGAGTGTACAAATCTTACCATTACAATACTTCTGATATTACAACAGGTCATTTTTACCAAAGTATTTAGCATTTAATTTTTTTTTTTGTCATTTAAATCTTTCTAGATATCTTAAAATATGCCTTTTCAATATGCATAATAATCTGTGTTGTACATCACATGCTTATTTTTCACTTTCTATTAAAATTTACTCAGAGCATAAACTCTTTCTGCCAAAGAATCTAGTGAGAAAACAAACAATTTTTAATATATTATTTATGAAAACATTTAACATACAAATACTTTTCTTCAATATTTGACAAATATTCCAATATTAGACAGAACATTTCAACACCATCAATGTATACACCCTACTCTTTCCTTCTTAATTATACTTCTAACCAAAATAAAAGAAATACCATCTTTGGCAAAATAGCAATATTGGAAAATACTTAAACTTTTAAACTCATCACTGATGAAATCTCTCAAGACATGTTTGGAATAGCAATAAACTTAATATATCATTTCTAGTTATTAAGAACTAAATATTTTGATGTTTTAATCAAATTAAATCTTAAAGCCCTATTAAATTTTGTTTCTTAAGTTAAAAATAATTCTATACACAAGAAAATCTAACATGTAACAGGGAAGATGAAATGATTTCTATGTCATTGTTTAAGCTTTAGCACAGATGTATTGGATTTATTTATTGAATATTTCCAAGACTATAATATAATTAATTAAAATTAAATTAAGATTTACTGCTGGATTTACAAGTTCAAATTCCCATAACAGCTATCTCCAAGAGCATTATGTGTTTATATTGACAATCTTAGTTATTTGAATTACTGGCTCTAATAAATTGTCATTCTCGTTTTCACACAAAATAATAATTACGTTTAATAAAATAAAAGTATTTTGTGACATCATTTTCACTTTCTATTCTTTCTTTGAGTTATATCCAGAAACTACAATGAAAAAACAGTATAAATTAGGGAAGGTGTGTGCTGATATCTAGATGATAGCCTTTAAATAAAAAGGAGATACTCATTATTGTGGCTTGTACCATGAGTCAATTCAAATAAAACATCTCATATATTACATTTTTAATTCAGCATTTTAGGATTAGAGACTTTATTTTGCTGTAATATTTTATATAAATATAAATCTGCACCCTTTACTTTAAACACTTCTTAGCAAAAACAATTTAATTGTAGATATACATTCACAATCTAACATTTAGACTGTATTGCAGTCTTTGCCAGAGCTATGGTATAATTACAAATAAAATAAGTAATTATATTTTATTTTATATTATCTGGATTATTTTATTTGATTTTTTTTTCAATTTTATTACATTTAATTAATTTTAGTTTTATTATATTTTATATTATTTTTTCATATTTTATTAATTTTGCTTATATTTCTTATTACATTATTTATATAATTATTAATTTTACTTGTCATTATATCACAGCTCTGAGAAAGACTGTAGGACAGCCAACATGTCAGATTGTGTGTATATCTACAATAAAAATATTTTTGTTAAAAAGTTTTTAAAGTAAGGGGTGAAAATTTGTAGTTAGATAATGTATATGAAAATGCAAATAGTACTTTGAAAAAAGTTTTTGAAGTTTGAATAATACAGAATACTCAGATTTATCATTATAGGAACTTTAAAACTAGGAGTGTGTTACCATGTACTATTATTATTATTCAATTGTTTTTTGATGTTTGTAAGGATTAAGAATATTTGTCAAAAATATGTGCATTTGATAAACTAAGTGGAAGAAGACTCAATTAACGAGTAGTTAAAAAGCTAAAGATTTAGAAATTGGTTTGATCATCAATCGTTTACCATTTATTTATAAGAAATTTGGAATAAGTTAAATTACAGAGTTACGCTAATCTAAAGTACTAAAAAATTCAATCCTTATCTTATTGTGTTTGACAAATCAAAGTGTGGTTATTATTTCATAGCTAAATTATCTTTTAATTTGCCATAATTTTGTATATATATTTTTGTTCATTTCATTACATTTGACAACCCAATGTGCATCATAAACATCATATGAACAATTTCATCAAAACATAATTTTTCTGATTTTTCTATCCTTCCTTCCATTATAATTACATTCATATTTTTAAAATGTAATTAAGGGTATGTTTAAAAACAGGTTGAATTTTTTGTTTTATATTTATAAAAGGTGCTTGTCTTATAGATAAAGACGCCGTTCAATGGCGCCGTTTTCACACTAAAACTATAAAATATGAACATTCCCAGCTGTTGATTTTAATCATTTTGATGTGTTTTTTTGTAATGCGAAAATAAAAACAAAACAAAATCGTCTTTTTTAAATATTATTTTTTATTAACGTATACAAATTAAATGATAATAATAAATGTAAAATAAAATAAACAAATTACAATTTGATTCATGTTTTTTATTTTGCTTTATTAGAAAAATCAATTTTCTATCGTATATTTTTTTACTGGGGTTACGGCTTTACCGCTATTTTTACTTCATATAAAATGACAACAAAAAGTAAAAGTTATTACGGTTAGGTTTAGGGTTAGATTTAGGGTTAGGTTTAGTGTTCTGTTGTTTGTAATGCAAAATAAAAAATATCAAAATCGTATTTTTGTAAATATTTTTTTTTTAGTAACATCTATAAAATAAATGATAACAATAAACGTAAACTATATTCAACAAAGTATAACCATAGTCAGAGAAAAGAAAAAAAGTAAAACTTTTTTAAACAACAACAAAAATGTCTTCTTTACTTATTAATCATGTTTATAATATATGCTTTTTATGAAATTTACAAAAAAAACGTGCAGAATTGTACATTTCTTATTGGATATTTTTGTGTTACTGCTCTTTTTTACTTCAAAAATATACACATGGTAGACTCTTGTTTGTCTCGTGGAATGTTACGAACAGTATGTTACTTGACGTGTTATCTAATTCCAACTCAATTTACACATATATCTTGTCAACATTTTCACAATTAAAACTTCAATACATTACTGTGTAAAAAGTCTGATAAGTATTACTTTACAAAATCTGAACATTTCAATACTTTAAAATAAAAAAAAATCCAATGAAAACAACATTTCCATCCAATTCAAAAACACCCTCTCACCAAGCCGTAACTATTTTATAAACTGTGCGAATTCGGAAAATGTATTTGCTGTGATGCGACATACATGCTGTACTGTGACGTGACATAACGACCTGCAATCTGTAGCACAACAAAAAAGTTGTATTATAGAAAATGCGGGTTCGAATGTGTCAGCCGTGGAAACGGCATTTATATGTGTTTTAGTGTGAAAACAGCGCCATAGAGTGGCGTCTTTAGCTATAAGACTAGTATCTTATAAAATATATTGACTTTTTGTTACATATTATTTACTGTCTAAAATTCATATGAAAGATCTTGGGGTATAGTAATTAATATATATTCTCCCCTCCCAAATCATCAAATATAGAGTTTTAATGTGAGCAGATGAACTTGGGGAAATTTTTTCAAATCACAAATAGCCTTAACATTTTCCAAATAGATTGCACACAGAGAGAATCTATATAAACAGTAATGATCCCCCAAGTATTTTGTCAGACAAGGGTTAATATACTACCTGTAACAGCAACAATAAAAATACAATTTTTAATATGCTGTAGTCTTCACCATACCACATTAAGAATGCTGAGCTTACGATTCTAATTTTATATTGGTCTATTTTTTTTAAAATTTAGAGATTATTATGCTATTTATTATTTGTATAGTCAAATTCAATTCATGCGACACCCTTCACGTATCCTACTTTAGAGCCATCTGCTGTAATTCTAAGTAATTAATGGGTACCAAATAATATAGTGCTATAATATCAACAAAACAAAATTCATAATCTTCAGATTAGTTTGTAGCTTTTTCCTATGTGTAATTAGGATTTAAAGCAAGAAGTAATGCACATACATACCTAGTAGCCATCTATACTCATTTATAATATTCAAAATAACAGCCTAAAATTTTAAAAAAATCTCAAATTTTTTTAAGATTTTTGAACTCAAGCAAACTTATATAGATCTGACATTAGACCAATTCCAATATATTTTATTTGATCTCAGTTTTATGCTCACCGCAACTCTTTCTATCCTTTGGCTGCCAAAGTTAATACCAAAAACATTATATGATTTTCTCAGTTTATTCATATGCTTTCAAAAGCAATCCCTTTCATTCTTCTCTACTGTGAATAATCACTGAACAACACGTGGTATAATAGTGCCAGAATATTCACATCCCCAGTTGGATTTTTATCTTTGTCATTGAGAACTTAGATTTAAAACTAAAAATAATGCATTTAGGCATCCTGAAATTATCTTTTATTCCTTTATATTTTTCAAGCTAATAATCTCCACTATATTGTATAGTGCATACTGATTTCCAGAATTAGAGTAAATCCCTCTAAAGTAGGATTTAAAAAAAAAAACATCACTTGGAAGAATATGAGTAAGCTGAGTAAATCATGTGATACTTATTGTGTTTATATTATAAATGTAGAAGTTACATTCACAAATATACATTGACATTTCTGGTTATATGTAAAAAAATATAGCAATTGTTTATTTGCAGATGTCCATACTGTTTGAATATATTAGTAATAAATAAATGTTTAGCATTGTATTTATCATGAATTTTGTGAATAAATATATTAATACATTTGTTTTTTGGTATTATGACAGGAATTTATTATTTTGGGTGATTTATATTTATACTTTGGTTCAAGAAAACTGATCTTCCATGTTCTATTTTAAATTTTTTATTTTAAAACTGTTGCACGTCAATATATTTTAAAATACTGGTAATATATTCTTATACATATATGTAATTAATGGATGACCACAACTGGCAAATTACCTTTGATAAAGTTGAAGCATTATAGCTTAGTCACAGTATTTTACAGCCTAATCATTCTATCTGCGTTTTTATTAAAAAATGTAACAAACATATATTATTAGTTCAAGATAGTTAAAAAAACACTAAATTAGAGCATTTTAAAGTGCATCAATAATTAAAATAGTAGTAAATTTCCAATATAAATTATAATATATATAATATAAAATTTAGCAATACAAACAAAATACGTTCACAATTAATAATTTTAATATTATTACAGTATCGAATAGATTACAAAAATGTTTGTATTCAATAAGTTAAATTTTAACAATTGCAATTATTATTTTATTACATAAATTAATAGCAATTATTATTTTATTATATAAATTAAACTTATTTATTCCAATATGCAAATAATTCCGTACAGAATTCTTTCAATTAGAATGCTCCTTCAGTAGCTCATCTTCATGCAGAATGTTCAATGACTAGAGTGATATTCTTGCTCTGATTTAAATTCAATATTTTTTATAGTTAGATAGCCCAATTAAACCATTAGATAGTAATGCTAATTTGAGAGGAATGGGAAAGGAAAAGAATTGTGACATATTAGAAGAGAAGGAAAAGGGGGGGGACAACTTTCGGGAGCTTATGAGATGCTGGGATTCATGTCAGCTGTGAAGGTTATATATCACAGTGATGACGATCATGCAAACCTCGCTCTTGTGCAAACTCTTTAATTACTGATCAGAATAGCCAGGAAATGGTACAGCTGACAGAGAGTTGTACAATGCAAAATGGCAGGGTTAAAAGGATAATGAACACTGGCAAAGTGAGTTTTTCTTTTTCTGAAAAATATCCCCCCCCCCCCAAACAGAAAAAGAAAGTAATAGAATAAATTGATATTTTTTTAAATTTCTTTTTCTAATATTAATAACATAAAAATAGATTTTTTAAAAATCTTTTCCAGATAAATAAAAATACTATTACAATTAACAACTTAAATTATTTAAAATTGTCGAAAAAAGAAAGCATTTTAGGTATAATTATCAAATATTTAAATTAGTCAGATATCATTGATAAAGAATGACAAACTTTCCTTTGTATTAGAATAGCAAAAAGATGATCTTATATAGAGGTGGTAATGCATCTCCTGACGTATATATGTCTGATGTACATAAGGATAATTCTATATCGATCATGCTCTCCCTAAATGCTTTTTTAGCATTCATATTAATTAGTGATTGTTTCGCAATAGTTTTTTTTTTTTTTAAACAAAAAGGAAGGAGGAGGGGGGTAACACTTAAATTGATCGTAGGATATATTATACCCTAGATTTTAAGTAATATAGGGTATATGAGCACAGACTTTCACACGACCCACCCCTCTCCACTCTATCTAATAACACTAATACACCCAAACACATATATGTTGAAAAGATAAATAATCACCAATATACGTATTTCATGCTAAACCAGCAATCATCAGTTGGTCCAGATTATCATCTCCACACAAATATTCTATAAGTGCTCAGATATATATTAAGATAGGCAATCCTCACACTTTAATGGACAGGCTTCAATCTACTCCAACTCTTCAAACTTCCATCCAATTACAAATCTGATGACGGAATGCTCAAAGGCCACCCTGAGGCCGAGATTCTTGTCACACCCATGTTGACCTAAGGTCAATCTGAACCCCACATGTACAGGACATAATCCATTAAATACATATGCAAGAATGGGCAGACATCTCTACAGTGTAATAACTGAAACACAGGCTTATTATATACCTGTGTCTATATATATGTAATATAGGGTATACAATGTTTTTTTTCTTTAATTCGCATATATATATAGGAAACAAGCGATTGTAAAAAAAACCCAAAAAACTATTTTAAACATTGAATAAAGATGTATATTTTAGTAAAAATTATATAAAATTTTATATAATGAGAAAGAAGTATAGTCTTTCACAAATAAAATTTCTGTGAGATTAGATTTAGTAATTTGTGTCCATGTAATAAAATTGTACCCAAATAGATATTTATTTATTATAAATAATATATATCATATGTGATAATATATTGGACTTTATTTAATATCTTTTTTTTATTATTATTAAGAAAAATACGCATACAATTATAGTATAAATCTTTTTGGTATACATTTGTTTAGATTTGTTACACTTATTACAACAATCATCAGTAAATAATTTTCCAAATTAGAAAATATACCCCTTTGATACATTAGTTACAATTATTATAACAAATTAATTTCATGATCAGAGCGAGAAGCTCATCGTTCAAACTTGGACTGTAATTATTATGTAACTAGTTTTATATCGGAACAACTGGCTCTTCATTTAGTGACAGCCGGTGACCATTATGCAGCAGTCCATAATTTAATTGGCAGCAATCCTTTCTTGTTAATAAAAACACGCACGTAATTACATGTTTCGAATAATATTATTCTCCATTCTTCTTCATGTGGTGGCGGCCTGATCAGTGACAATATTAGCATAGGAGTCAAATTCACACCTTTAGATTCTTGAATATTTTAAGGCAATGCTCTAACCAGCTATTCTGTTAAAGGCACTAGAAATTTAAAAAAAAATTATTTATGAGGATTGTTTTAAATCCTCCTGCTTCCTTCAATTTTTATTTTTTAATATTTTTTCTAAGAGCAAGGTTAATTAAAGCCTTCGAGACAGTATGCATTGCCACACTAGGATGACTTATAGGATTATTTGCCACTGTCATATGAGCAGCTTTTTTGAATTTTCTTCTTTGCAACTTTTCCTCTCTATCTAATATTTTTGTATTTTCCCAATTGAACATGTGTTCTTTCAATCACTGTTCAACAGAATGAAGGTCTTACCAATATATTTCCTTCCACACTTACATGGTATTTTATAAATGCAGTTTTTGTTTTAGCATTTCCAGTTTAGGCTTTGTAAGAATGATGAATTCCTCAAAGTATGATATGGCTTTTTGAAAAGCTGTTCTAATGTTATATTGACTGCAGATTTTCTTTAATTTTTCTGCCACTGGTATGTACATATACACTACAGTCCCAATAATTGTTTTTCCTTTTGGCATCTTTCTTTCTATTGACAGTTAAATATTTTACAGCTTATAGATAACCATTCTTCAAAATAATTTATTTTGTGTAAATATGTTTATTTTCTAAAACATTGGTTTCTGAACACTTTTTTTGCTCTGTACCATAATAGTATAATTCCATGTTTTGTACTTCTGGTATATTGCTAGAAGAGATGATAATAATAGATGAAATCTTAAACTGGATTCCAAGAGATTGTAAAAAACCTAGAAAGATATCACAAGTGAGATGAAATAAGAAAGTGTGGATGGTGTGAAAGAGAGAAGCTAGAGATCAGAGAAGAAGGATTGACCTTGGAGAGACCTTCATTCTGTAGTGGACTGATAATGTTTGAAAATGATGATAATCACTTTCTGTTATATAATCATAAATATGTATCAAAACATAAGTCTTGTAATATATTATAATTATGTAATCTGTTATTTGGGGAAGTCATGAATATTTGTCATTATAGTGATAGACTGACCATTCAAATAACTAAACAGATTTCTATTTTTCTCTGGTAGGAGCAGAAATATGTATTGAACTCCTTTTTCCTCTCCACATTTCTAAAATATAATAAGTTGCTTGAAACTTATAAAATATTACGTCAAACCATTAACTATTAATTTTAATATCTAATGGTTATATATTTCATTAAACATTATTCTGCATACTACTGAATTAAAATTTTTTTATAACTGCAGTATATGTTTGTAAACAAAATTTTATTGTTTAAAGTTGTTTTTTCATTCACTAACAACAGTTACAGCCTTTTAACACCAATAAGTGATATAGCTTACTTTTTAAAAAATATGTGATTTCTTGTTGTAAAATTCCTAATAAATTTTTAAATAATATTTAAACATTTACTACAACATATTAAAAAAATTTAATGATTAATTGTTCATATTTATTTCTTCTTTCATTTGCTATTAATACAAAAGCAAATGATTAAAGTAAATGGGCATTCAATTTCAAATAATAGTACTAAAATTAGAGGCAATAGTTTTTAATATCATAAAGAACTAATACAAAAGTAAAACTAAACAAGGAAGAAAGATATACTAATGGTAATAGAGTGAATTTATTTATTACACTAAAGTAGAACAATTGAATGGAAATAATAAACATATTTTTTATTTATTTATTAATACCATAGTGTTCTTTCTAATTTTTATTTGAGCATTTGAATATGTTTACATATCATATTGTATTACAATTTAGAGAATAATAAAATGAATATTTTCTATTCATATACAAATTTCCATACAAATCCACATATTTTAATTAATGTAAAATACATCTCATATAATACATAAGATAAACATAAAAAGTTACAACTAATTCAAATTAGTGATTTGCCAAAGTCACGTAATGTCTAGATATTAACATAATTGCCATATTGTTATCAAATATCACATAATTACTTTTTAAATTTGAGATATTAAATTATACTTTCCTTATGATGTACATTTTAATTAAATTTAAAGATAAAATTGGTAATATAATTTATAAATTATTCAAACATGTAATATTAACATACTTTCAAAAATGTACTCTGAATGTAGTCTTTTTACTTATACCCATTCTATAAACTAATGTACATTTAAACTAAACCATTCATCATTACTTCCATAGATAGTCACCAAAGAAACTAGTTTAGTTAAAATGTGTTGTGACCGCTATTTATCTTTTTCAAAAGTTTATGGAAGTAAGGATGTTAACTTTATTAATTTAAAAAGGTCAAGTGTTGTGAAATTAATTGAATATTATAATAATTGTTGGAGTGAGTTTACTTCATAATTTAACCGTGAAAAAATCTTTCTTCCCTTACTTTGATGTTTTGTGACAAATTACTGTATTGCACATGCTCAATAGAACAACTATCATGAATTCAACTTTCACTCTCCTCTGCTTCATAAACATTAGAGTGCAGACTCATCGGTACTGGTACATATATAAATGAACATCTCAGTCCTGTGAGCATTGCATAATGGTTTAAATTAATTATTGCATTGTTTGTTAATTCTATTATTGAGCAATACAAATACTATGCAAAATGAAAATTCATATTCACTGACATTTTCTATAACTTCTGTATTTTTTGGATAATTGCTTTTAAATTCAAGTTGAATTTATTGACTTGAATTCAAAATTCACTGTAAATGATGTATAATGAATTCAATAAAGATCTTATATAAAAGTGATTAAAGACTGATAGTTATGAAACTTCTAATATTTTTTTTCAACTAATAATCAGCCATTAAGCTAATGCACATGCACTTTGTGGATTTTAACTATAAATGAATACTCTCACTTTCCAAACACAAGATAAAGTCTTTGTGAAAAGATAGAATGAATCCATCTACCCTTTCAACCCAAGATGTTTAAGTATGGGCAAATCTTAAGCATTTAAAAATGAGAGCTTGAAGATTTTAAACAATCACTTTAAATTACCTTTACTATGCCTGAACGAATGACACTTGCGAAATTTACTAGAATTTACGATACATCATTCTTAGTTGAAATTAAACATCAGGCATAGTAAAGGTAATTTCAAGAGATTGTTTAATATCTTCACACTCTCATTTCCAAATGCTTAAGATTTGCCCATACTTAAATGTTTGTATTGATTCATTCTATTTTTTCACAAAGACTTTATCTTGTGTTTGGAAAGTGAGAGTATTCATTTATAGTTAAAATCCACAAAGCGCATGTGCATTAGCTTAATGGCTGATTATTACTATTTACTATTTAAAATATAGTTTTGCCATCAATTTCTTTATGTTCTAAACTACACTGTAAAAACAAATAATTGTCATTATTTTTAAATTATACATTTAGAAACAATTTTTATTCTAAGCAAAAAAAAGTGACACTTTAAAAAAAATCTTGCAATATAAAAATTATAAAGAACTGTATACTTAATATAAAGCCTGTCATTTACATTTCCATGCTTTCACCATTTGTAGTTTTGGAAACTCATAGTAGGAAAAATATTAAATAAAAAACTCAAAAAATTGTAAATTTGAATTCATAAATTTCTCATATGCATCTGACTGCATATTATGCACTATCTCTCAATCAGCTATTTTCTTATTTTGGCACATGTGAGCCATAAACCTATTCACCAAACAAACAAATTTGAATATATTATTAAGATAATTCACAAGCTAGATTCTTAAAGAGCCATTTAAATGAATTTGTAAGTAATGCCCATCTTTTGTTATATAAATGAGAATCTAATATAACACAAGGTGGGCATTATTTACAAGTTCATTTAAATGATTATTTACGAATCTAGCATGTGAAATGATTTAATAATGTATTCAGATTTGCTTGTTCTATGAAGAGGTTTATATTCTTAGGTTACATATATGATAAGCTGCAAAATTATTTATACAATCATTAAATATCATTAACCAGTTAAGTAGTTTTAATCAAATTGAAAAACATTATAGTCTTTTATACTCTCTATAATAATATTATAAGTTATTAAGCCTTGATTAAAATGGACTCAAATCTTTTATGTGATAAAATAAAAATAATTTATTTAACAGTGAAAGAAACTGAGTTGTTATAGAGACTTGAATGTGTATATATGTGAATGTGCTTTCTTTTTATCTCATTGTATTATTATATTATCTTCATAACAATACTATTTTATTTCTATATATTAACTTTCGTTGAAGTCTTAGTGTGAATAATATTTAAATTACATCATAAAATGTGTATATATGATAAAAATCCAACAAAAGCTTTAATTGATTAATTAAGAAAACATTTATTTTATTTCAAAACTTACTTAAAAAGATGACATTCTGCAGAAAAATTAAGCCATGAATAAATGAGAGAAATGCTAACTTATAGTTAAAAAGCAAATTGTAAACTCACTACCTATAGTAGTATGATGTTTTACCACCAGTGGTAATGGCTGCACCAAATTACAATCATATTTTTGTTTTATAGTCAGGGTGTTAAAGTTCATATGAATAATCTTTAATTTTCCCTAATAATATTTAGATATCCATTTATGCATGAATATTGGATGACTCAGTAACCACCCCATAACTTCTGCCTGTAACACATATTCCGTCACTTTTTTATTAAAAAAAGTTACATTTAAAACATTACCATAATTTGCCCCCATAAATAAAATAAATATGACAAAAATTGTAAATATAACTCTGATCATATTTTAAGAAAATATTTAAAATATATTTATATACAAATTTTGTTAAATTTTAAAATCCATCTTTTTTTAAAGATCAAAAATTATTGACTTTTGTTTTTCTTTTTAAACAAAATATTTTATTTATTTTAATTTTATTTAACAGTAAGAATTTTTATACCACAGCAAAAAGTTTAAGTTGTAAAAATATAATTTAACAGTAAATTAATAAATAGTTATGAGACCAAAAAAAAAATAATTTGTGTCAAAATATTTTTATCAAAAAAAGATTATACATTGAAAAGAAAGTTGTTGCAATTTATAGCAGAATTATGAATATCTTATTTACTGATGAATAATTAATTGAACAATGCTAAAAAGAAAAAAAAATAGTTGTATTCTACAACCACTACTGCAAGTAAATCGATTTAAAATAATATAAATGTAAAATATAATTCGTCACTTAAAAATAAATTTAAATAAAAAGTTAAATTAGTTTATTATAAAACAATGTTTTCAGTTAGTATGGCATATTGTTACTACTGTCAAAGCTTGTACTACATTTCAAATGAATGAAGATTAACTTTATGAAAATTAGCAGAAAATAAAGCTAATCAAACTCACAATAATATAAATGAAAATTATAAAACTAGTATAATTGCACAGGGTTTTTAAAATGTGATTTATGAATAATTAACAGTTTATACAAAATAGTATTCAATAGAGCAAAACACATTTCAATAACACCATAATTTATTTATATCATTAATTTGGCAATTTATTTTTGCTTTAGTGCTTGAAAGATGATTATTTTCGTCTAACTTTTTCAAAAATCAAGTCTATAAAGATACAACTATTCATACATTTTTTATTTACAATCACAATATAAGCATTTGGACTCACTTTTTTAATTATTATTTTATGTGTTCATTGTTAAGATAACATATGATATCAACTTAATGCTTTCATGTTTATAGCACTGTATAAATAAAAACTCTTGTATGACATCCTTAAGTTCAACAAAATCCCCCATCAATTTCAAAAAAATATATTGGCAATGGAAAGGAATTATTACTCTTTATATTAACATATTCTTGTCTTTTAATACATTACTAGTCAATGACTTTGTAAATAATTCACTCATTTTATATTTTATTTCTGAATAATACTTTATTGTTATCAAGATCATTTTTGTTTCAAGCAAATTTTCTAATATAATAAAGATCTATATATATAATTTTTATTCTTTCTAGATTTTATGCAAGATCCATAAAAGAATTCAAACTAATCATTAACTTCATCTACATTTTCAGTGAATTTGAGGTATTTTTACAATGTGCATAAAAATTGACTTCTGATGATATAACTTGTGAACAAAGTATGGTTAAATTTATTAGTTTGTTATCCTTTTCTATCATTCACAAATGATAGTTCACTTTTTATTTTTCAAAAGCTGTAATTCTTAATTTGGACATATATGAATTGCTATTATAATGATTGTTTTAGATTTAATTAAATAACAAATTTTTTAAGCAATGAAATATCACTGCTATCTTTATGTGGAGGATTGATGTTTTTTATTTTATTTGTATAGTATTTGTTTTTGCCATTGTAAATATTATACCATGGACTTCACTATTATTTATAATCATCTGATTCAGTAAAAGACTTTTCTAATTGGGAGATTATGATATTCTCAAATGCATTTATGGTTTTTTTTCATAAAGCATAAACATGTTTTTTCAAACTGTTTTTGCATCAAAATATAATTTTATCAAAATTAATAATAAAAATTATTCAAAATTTTTTAAATTATAATTTGCAAATACTTAAATATCACATCTTTTTTCTTATGAATATATTTATAAAAAATTTAAGTAGAAAAAATGTGTCTTGTACAAAAATTGTCATTTTGTATAAGTAGTCAATCTATGTATGTAAGTGATCAATTTTATAAACTTTCACATAAGTTAAATTTTATATAAGTCAGATTTCCCCCTTCAATTTCATGTTTACTATTATCTGTGATATTAATAAGAAAATATTTTTAACAAGTAAAAATAAATATTACAGTATATCACAGAATGTATTAACACAGTACTAGATATATAAGAATAGATGTAAGAGTTGATTTGCACATACCATTTTTCATATTTTTGTATTTTATAAATCTTGGAAATTATTTGACTGAATATGGTTTTCTGTAAATCAGGTTTATCCAAGTAGAACATTGCCTATACTTTAAATTTTACTAAAAAAATATTACATAAGAAATGCATTAAGCAATTTTTTTAAAAATAAGTTTTATGATTCCAAAGTCTCTTGGCAGAAAAATCAAAAAACAAAAATTCAATCTTCTTACCATTGATTTCTCACAACTCAATAAAATTCATCTCATGATCACATCTCATGACTGGCACTACTGTATGGAGAGTTTTACCTGTTTAAAATTCATCATCTAAATATATTTTGGTTTAATGTCATTAATTTTGTACAATTATTTCTTGCATGATATAGAATCACACAACTAATAATAAAATAAAGAAAAAGAGAGTGGTTTCTAATTACTACATGTGGTGTTCCATTAGACAAAAGAAGGAGATTATGATTTCTTCAAATGCAATTTTCCAATAAGTATTAAGACAAAATAAAACTTAAAAATAAAAGTTTGAACAACTCTACATAAACTGATAAATAAGATGTTTAAAATAGAGTGAAAGAGAGCGAAAATAAATACTATAACATTCAATATAATGCTGCAAATAAAGATTTCAACAATATGACAATACTGAAAAAAATTTAGAAATAAAAATATAACTTTTATGATCAACAAAAAATGATAATTTAATTAAGAATAAAATCACTTACAATGCTATGCAACATGCAAAACTAGAAGTGACCTGAAGAGCAACAATTTACTCTATTTACTAACCCCAGAGTTATCTGTAACCAAGATCAAAAATAAATATAACTGTTGGCCTAATGTCAGATGACAAAAACAAGCAAGTTGGTTTGACATTAGAGCAGAAATTGTAGATATTATGAGTAAATAGAATAAATCATTGTCTCTAAAGAAAATATTGTATTAGATTTGGGTTCAAAACCTTAAGGTATTTGAATTTTAAGTCATTAATTTGGACACTATAAAGTTAAGAAGATTGTTGTAATTAGACCAGTAAAATTGGATATGGTTCTACTATCTAGCACCGATCCATCATCTTGTTGAATGTAATATTATAGAATACACTATTACAAAATCACAATTTTATTGTATTAAACATAAAATAAATGAACAATATAAAACTTCATAAAAAATGTTTATGGTGAACATGAATGATTTTCATGCAGTAGATCCTGTTTGTAGTGTAAGGATTATTTTATAGACCTTCTAAAGAAGTGTAATGTTGATTGTTTTCACTGTGAAGATATGGCAGAGAATAAAGTACATTGTAGAGCTATAATTAAACATAGTGTTGAAGTATTTCAGAAAAAAAAGTTTCCTGCTGAAGAACTTAAAAAGACAAAACTGCAAAATAGCAAATAAAAAGAAAAATTGGCAAACAGGTTCTATATGTGGACATATTTTGGTTTCATAAGTTGATTTGTATAAATCACAAAACTCATCCCTAGTTTAGTATTACTTTTTTATTTTTCTCTTGGAATTGGAATGCTGCTCTGATGATCTAATACCAACCGATTGTTTAATGTTATACTAACTAATTCTGTGGTAAACCAGAAAGTTGTAGACTCAAAGATACTTTGTTAGCTAATGTTTATAAGGATGAGATAAATTGTGAACTGCAGGTCTCAAGAAAAACTTGAGTTGCTTGCTGACTGTAAAATGTACTTTAAAAATTTTAAGATTATTAAATCTGCAAAATTAAATACATATTGAAGAAATGCCTTTAAAATGAATAAGACCTCTTAAGAAACTCTACACTAGGCATTATTTTTGCACTTCTCAAAAATTCTTTACAGCTGTTTAAATAAATTCAAGCTCTATATTAAAGCTATTATTAGGCTGTGATTGTATTATGCAGAAAAAAGGGATCATTTTGAAATAAATAGACTTAATAGAGAACACAATCTTATATTGAATTGAACATATTTTTCTATGAGTACATATTAGTGTTTAAGACATATTTAGTCATTATAATACAGTATAAGAGTCATATTATATGATTATTTACATTGTACAAAATTACACACATTAACTATTTAGATACAGACATATTCCAACTTATATAGAAAATTTTAATATTAATACAAGTATAAACAAACATAAAAGAAAAAAAAACCTACATCTCACAAAACAAAGCATCCAAAAAAAAAAAAAACTATCACCACCACCAAAACAAAATAGGGCTATAAAACAAAATTAATCTGAATTAAATGATTTTCATCATTGCTATTAAGTTGATGTTCTTTTAAAAATTTAAAAAGCAATGTCCTTGTCACACAGAAATAAAAGAAAATATATCCTTCCAAGATTTCCTAAAAAAATTAATCAAATGAATATTTCATTATTAAATGATTAGTGCCTCACATCAGAGGAGAAATCACAAATACTTTACTTACAAAGAAACTTTACAATCAGACTTTAATATATCTTAAACATATAGAATCATACATTGGCTCAAAATTTTGAATAACTTTGATAAATTCCCCAAATTCTATAGATTTTTTTATTATTATTATGCATTTTAATTGTGCAACTGAGAAAAACATTGAAAAGTATATTAAAATTTATATTCTATATATCTTCCTATGGTGTGGAAATATATACAGTTTAGAGAAAGAAATTCAAATGTTAAAGCTAGATTGGCAGAAATTTCAAACTATAATTTTATAAAGTAAATAAGGCATTGTATATATATTTAAAAACTTCAATTTATCAACAACTTGCATAAAATTCTTAACATGAGCCACCCATTCAAACTGTTTATCAGACTATTCTCTGAATCCTAGCCTTTCTCAGCAAAATAACAATTTTGTAAAATAGCCACCTGGTGCCCATCTTCTGCTTCTATTGCAGTATTTAAGTTAATTATTTGATTTTTAAGCATTCTAATATTTTATTCCAAATATATTTTCTTGCCTAATTACATAGGACTGGCATTAGATCAAGAATTATAAACTTTAATAACGGTAATTACATGAGATAAATGGTAGTCAATGGCAGCTACTACTAACAATGACAAAGTGTTATTAATTGTTCACAGCATTCTATTTCCTAATTATTCCAATTTGCTTTTGGTTTATATACACACACATAATTAAGGACTAACTGCAAAAAACTTATTTGTTTAAAATAGTCTTTTTTTAAAAAAAATAAGATGATAAAAGTCCTATAAGAAGATCACATGGAAAATGAAAGAGTATGGATAATATATCAAAAGTGAAGTGTTGTCATAATTTAGTTTATATTCAATCTACATTTGAACAGCTGTATATTTTATATTATTCTAATTTATTTATTTAAGCCCCACATTGCAGACATTAAACATTATAGAATTAAATAATTTTAGTGTTTTACTTGTGATATTAGGGTTTTTTTTTTTTGAGCTATTTTTTCACAGTTTAATAGCTAAAGTGTTATATATATGAAATAATGTCTTATTTGGGATATACTGTGTATTGTTTTTTTTTAATTTCCAACATTTCCATGAAATAACATTCATCCTTGTCAAGGTAAATGTCTTAATGAAAATTCTTATGACATAAATAATAACAAGATTGAGCATCAAATAATAATAATCTCATTATTATTCAAGACAACAATTCTTAATTAAGACTTTAATCTTGACAAGGATGAATATTAGTTCATCAAAATATTTGAAATTAAAATATAAATAATGCATGGTATAACCATATAAGACTTTATTTCCATCATAAAACTGTGACAATATTAAATATATATAAGATGATTGGAAACATGTGTAATCTTTACTATTTAGAGTGAGTTTTAATTTAGTAAAATTAATAATAGTTTAAGTTAAAATATAAATTAATAAAATGAACTATAAATCATAAAATTATTTAAAGTACATATTTTTTTATCAAAAGATAAAGAAAAAAAAAATCACAGACAAAAATAACATTAAACAATCAGATATTTTACTATTATATGTATATTACTGAAAATCTTGGAAGGTCAGTGATAATAATCATATTTTTTGACAAATGCAAATAGCATTTTCTAACTGTAAGCTTTTATATGAGGTTCTTTTTGAATGATTATTTTCTATATTAAAAAAGATTAAAAATAGGTGCATCATTCATTTAAATATCAATCAAATATAGTTTTAATCTTATAATATTAAAATTGGTCAATGCAGAAAGTATTATACCTACAAGTGCTAAACCCATGATTTATATAATAATGTTAACAATCATCTATAATTGCCATCAGATTCTTCACATAATTATTTTTAAATTTTCTAGTTTTGTATTTTCAAATACAAAAGGTCACAGACAATCATGCTTATTTCTAAAAACCGAGCATAACTGAATTCATGAATAAAAATTCCTTTTACATATATTTGCATATAAATATTTTTAAATAAAAAATATATAGCATTTCAAACAAATTTAAAGTCATGATAAAAAAATTTATTTATTGTTTGCAGTTTAATAAAGATTTTATTAAAAAGAAAAAAATTAGTTGGAGAAAAGACATCACATAATTATATATGATCAATCAAAAAACTACTAAGATAAATATATTTCTTTCTTTATATTTCTTTTTAGCATTTACAGTTGGGATTTAAAAATTTTTGATTTTGATTTACACTTGAATAAAATATAAATAAAAGGTTTGGTTTTTTTTTTTTTGGTTTGGTTTGTAAATTACATTGTGAGATATTAAATAAATATTTTTAATATTACAAATTATTGGGAAAAAATATAAACAATTTGTTTAAGGTTTTTATTATTTGCTTATTTTAATGTAAATACTGTATATCTATTTTCACCACTATTTTCTTTAAAATATGTTTCATTGTCTGAAGAAAAAGAATTTGCATTATAATAATTCTTTGATTAAAAACAAGTTTACAATGTATGACCCAAGATTTTTGTAAATTAATTAGTTTAATTTGTTAAAAATATTAATGATTCTATTTGTTTAAAATTTATATATTGTATAGATCTTATTATTATCACCACTGACTTCAATATATTGTACTATATATAAATTGATAAACATTTCCTAAACAAATTGTAATTAAATTCTAAGTACTTGGAATGCTAAGGTAAGAAAAGCTTTAGTATAGACATATCTTAAATAAGTGATTTCGATATCTTTTTTTTTCATATGTCATAGCATCAGCCAGGAGGCGAACCCACAACAACCATCTGCAACCAACTGCTGTGCTGACCTCTCGGCTAACAAATGACAAGTGTCTATTACTCAGTGCTATGAATATAATATCATAACCAAGATAATGAAAGTGCTTAGCTCAATTTAAGATATGTTTACATTGAAGCTTGCTATGAAAATGATATTATAACCAAGATATCAAAAGCACTTATCTCAATTTAAGATATTAGCATTCTGAGCACTTAGAATTTTAGGTAGTTGAAAGGTAAATAATTTGATGATTTTGGATTTCCCGCTGTTTGTCCGCCATGATTCTTTGTGGATTTCTTTGTGGATTATCACAGACTTCTTAATTTTTTAAATTTGAATAATTATAGGATATTATATCATTTTCTTATTTTTTTTATATATAATTTGTCCTTTCCATGTATTTCTTAAATATATATATATATATCATCAGTTATTTTTATTTTTCGATTTAAGTAAAGAAATTTTGATATTAGGAGGGGGGGGGATAGGTCTTTCTTGAATTTTCATCGATTTTTTTTTTTTTTTTAATTTGAATTTCATGGCATTTTCTTGGTTTTTTTTTTTTTTGATAATTTATATGTTTGATGTATTTCTTGGATATATATTGCCTTAGACATTTTTATTTGTCAATTTTCAGCCACTTTCGTAAATAAATTTATCACTTGCAAGCTTCGGGCCGGTTGTTGATGGCATCGCAGCACCATCTGATGGTGGCAGTACGGTCCCTCCTCAACTATCGAATTTTATTATACTATATATAATATCCAATATTAAGCACATCATTAATGAATTGTATATGAAACAAAAGAATAGCAAAAAGATTATCTAAAAAGTATTTTACAGTAAACTTGAGCATGATTTTTATAGAAGAGGAAAAAAACATGTTTATATCATAAATGCAATATTAATTGTTTTCGTTAGAAATATGTGTTTTAGAATGGAATACAATGAAAAACTACAACTAGATAAAGTGTTATAATATTCAGAAATAATATTTTCTCTAAAAAGAAGTTAAAGAAAAGCATCACAAGATGTCATAAGCAAACGTTGGAAACAATGTTTTCAATATAATGGACATATGAATGATTCACGGATTAGTTTATATATGCTTCATAAAGCACACCTTCAACTATTTTTTTGTCTCTTTATCTAGCTTTTTTTTTATGCAATTATTATATTCATGAGTGATTGACTATTTTCTGCTTTCTGACATTACATCTATCATCATGTTCATATCAACAAAAAGAAATTATTAAAACAGGCAAAACTCTCCATACAGTAGTGCCAATCAGTGCCAACCAGAGTAATCAGAGAAATTATATTTTAAAATCAGTTATTATATACTTTGAAATAATTATATTCAATGAACTTCCATGAAATTGCAGAAAATTATTTGATTATGATCCTTACAATTCATGAGTAAGAAAAAAATGTTGATATGATGATACAATAATATACCATAAAGCTAGGGCTTAAAGATAGTTTTAAAAAAAATCAAATTAAAAAAAAAGATTCAACAATTTCAGTTGGTTGGATATTGAACACAAAAAGTAACTAGATATATTGGTAATTTTATATAACTATAATAAAAATCAATCTGTATACTACTAACTAGTTCCATTCAAATTTCTTTAACATTTGCTTTATTCTACCACATTTTCTTATTGGTCACAATATTAACATATAAATATGTTGACAATACACTGATGAGTATTTTTGTTAATTCCCAGTAGACTCTTGAAATAAGCACGGTGATAAAAAAAACCTCAACATATTAAATATACTTTGTTGTTGCTTAAAACGCTATATACACTATCCCCCCCCCCCTTAATTTTTCTTCCAAAATTTAACTCTGAAGAATTTCAAAATATTGACTAACAAATGGAATAAAAACTTCTATATACGTTTTTAAAAAATATCCAAAGATAGAATAAATAAAATCTTAAGAAGAATATATTAATCATACAATTAAATAATTGTAAATAAACACGCACACATAATGTTTTTTTAAATTTTAGAATTAGTTTTTCGAGGAGTCTGGCTGCTTAAAATTAAACAACAGCAGTTCAACCCTAATGTTTATTTATGTTTAGTTAAAGATACAATAATCAATAAAGATTAAACTAATTGCTTTCACTTTTTTTTTTCATAAGTCTTCTAGTAATTTATATACATGCATTCATATTTCTTGGATACTTTTGGTATACATATGTAAATAAATGATCGTTAAAACAATGGGTTAAACTTAATATATACAAAAAATAAACAAGTTTATCTATTACAGCTATTGGTGATAAAAACCAAATAGAGTAATATCAGCTAGTACTACAGAACAAAATTTATATATATAACATTATTTTATTATTATAATATATAATAAATAATTTTATTAGCTATATTGTTACATAAAAATATTTAAATTAGTTTTTAAAAAATTCAGTACATTTATTTTAATAGAAAAACAAAATGAAATAAAAATGGAGTTTGGAGAAAGACCCTTATAATCATCTATCATTATGGAGATAGTCCCTGGTTGCTGTAAGCTGCTTCAAGAGCTGCACCAACCAACTTTCTTACACAACCAGATGTTCCTCTAAAGGTTTTCCCACACCCTGGCAAAAACAGAGAGTTGCAACAACTAATAACAAGTTTTTTTAAAGGAACTATGTTCTAGAAAACAAAGCAGAAAACAACAACCAATCAGGGAGACAGTTTTAAAGACTTCATCAAAGTTAGATTTTGATGGGAGTATGTTAGAAAACATTTCAATTAGGTCTTTCAATTATTTAAATTCATTCATTAATTTTTATGAACTTAGTTCACAAAATGAAGGAAAAGAAGAATCGATGAACTTTATATTATTATCAGAAGCACGATGTTTTCAAGATGTCAAAATATGAATAAATTATTATGAGCAAAGATAAATTTCAATATAAAATAATATGAGAAAAAAAAATAAAACTATAAAAATATTTTTTTTTTAAAAATCACTTTGCAAATTCCTTAAAAACAACAAATATATAGTATATATTTTCTTAAATAACTTTGATTTCAGTTATAATGCATTTATTCATTAATTTAATGATCTTAACAGGAAATTTAATTTTCCACATGAAGTAATAATGATTATCATCTACATTTTTTTTAAAATGAACATATATATATTGCTCAAAAATGCTTAGGAATCAAAACTTTTTTTTTTTTAGAATATATACATAATATGCAAACACAGACATACACTAACAAAAATCAAGAACTCAGTATCACAGTTTCAGTCTTTAATATATATGTGTGTGTGTGTATTGTACAATATCAGTGACTAATTTACATATGATCAAAAAGTGTTCTAGAATCAGAAGGATAGGTGTTTATATATTTATACAATCATATGATCAATTGATAAGAAAGTCAATGAAATCTGAGCAAGAAATCATTAGATTGATTATAACAATTCCATTTAAATGGCCAAAAATTTTTGCATTAAAATGTATCAAACATAAATTTGTTGAATTTTAACTTTATATCATGAATTAACAGAGTACTTAAGTATTTTTTAATCATTAACATTTTATTATATCCTTTTTTAATAGGGTACAGCTAGTACAAATAAAATTATTGAAGAAACACATAGGACTTTTTGAGATATAAGTGAAGAATTACTGCAATGATCATAAGAATGATTAATATCTTTATTAGGATCTTTTCAAATAGGACAATCTTTAGAGTTCACCAAAAACTAAATTACAAATGTGTCATTATAATAATTGTTTCAGTAATCATTACATATTCAAACAATATCTATCCATATATCATCAATGTTTATCTAAGCTCATAAAGTTATACACTAATAATTAACAAACCATTTAGAAAAGTTGTTAATATTAAGAAATTTAAGCTACTAATAAATGTTTACAGAAAATAAGTTACCCATTTTAATTTCTCTTTCTGAAAGTAGGTTGAGGTTTTTAAGCAATAGGATGCTAATACATTCACTTTTGATATTAGTTTGCTATTGCTTGCTACCATCAATATATTTTATTTTTATATCTTTATTTTAGAACTACTCATAAACTTTAATAAAAATAACTGCATTGACTTCAAACTTTGAACCCAAAGTCATAACTGAAAAATGCAAAAAGAAACAAAATATAGTCTGGAGATAGACATTAAATCGTACTACTATGCCATACCACTGTTTACTCAAACTTGCAATAGATGCTACTAGAGTAGAGAAAAGAAAAAATTTTTCATTATAGGTAGATATGTCATAATTAAACCCCATCAAATAAACAGAAAAACTGATATTAAGTGTTATCAGTAAACATTTTAAAAAAATTAAATGAAATTATTTATGCTTTACACAATTAAATTTCATAATGTGTGTTTTATTTATTCAAACAATATTTGAATTGTAGTAAGCTTTAAAACTCTTTATGTTCATATTAATATTAAATATAGTAACAATATATAGGATTTTCTCACAGATATCTAATTACACATGATAGCTGATTAAGCTGTTCAGATCAAAGTACAAATCCTATATAAAGGTTTTCTGTTTGTTATTTTTCAGTACAATTTGATTAATAATTTTTTTTTTTACTGAGAATAAGTGATATTAGTTAGTCTGTATACATGTAATATGTTTTGAAATATTGAATGGTATAAATTTTATCTTTACAATAATGATATTGAAGAGATTCAACAAAAAGTGATTAATGATAAAATATAGTGATTTCAATTTATACTTATTAGTACTATTTTTTTTTTTTTAAATGGATAAAATAAATTTCTTAAGTTTCTCAAACTTAAGTCTATAAAATACACATTATGTAATAAAATTTGGAAGCACTTCAGTTTTGTGGAAAATGATAATCCACTCCACTTCAATGTTAGACTATTCTACCAGCTTATAAGTACCTAAAGTATAACAAAATAAATATATAATCTTATTCAAGTAGCAATGTATATTTCATAACCATAATTTATCTGTGGGCTTATTAAAATTATTGGAGTATATATTGTAAATGCAAATGTTTAGTTTGAAATCATGTTAAGATCCAATTATATGTTTCATGTATAGATGTTGTTTATATGAACATATTAAAAATGTGGGCAAGGCTCAGAAAAAAAGAGAAATATAATGCTGATAATAATAAAATACTAAATAGATAATCTAATTATATATATGTGAATATTCTGATATTTTCATAAACCTTCAAAATTAACCATAAGTTATAGAAAAATAAACCAATATCAAAACATTCATAGTAAATAAATATTAAAACAGATAACATGATAGCAATTACATGAATATTCTGTTGTTGTTTTACATACAATGTTAATAAATATCAATTTAATAAAAATCATTTAATTATGAGCCAAGCATTCTTTTGGTAAATAATTTATTTAACTTATATATATATATATATATATATATATATATAAGTTAAATAAATCATATATATATATATATATATATATATATATGATTTGAGAAACAAGAATCTCTGAGAAAAGTACTTGTTATTGTAATGAAACATCAATTATTTAACTATTTTACTGTTACTACATGGAATCTCCTGAAAATAATACTATGCAATCATCATTATCCATGAGAACAGTAAAAAAATATTCAAAAAATTCTAATCAGATTTTGCTAAAGTGTTAATGAAAATATTTTGTTGTTCAAAATTATCTTTAGCTTCCTTGATCTCATTATGAATTTAACCTTATGAAATGAGAAATTGTATAAATCTATTTATTAAAAAGTGAGAATTAAGTTATTCTAATCTTAATATTTACATGATCTACATCTAAATTTTGAAATCCTAACCTTGAGAATGTAATATATATATTTTCCCCTGTGTCACAGCATCGTCCGGAAAGTGAACCCACTAACCCAGGACAACTGCTTGTAAGGTGGCTGTGCTGACCTCTATTTAATGTAGAAAGTTATTCCTTTAATATTTAATTTCTTATGATGAACAATTATTTTTTGGCATCACAGTTTTTTTCCTCCTTTTAATTAATGATGTCATTTTATTATTTGGTTATCTTAGAATTTCAAATATTATATTAAATCTATTAACATTGATGTAAAAAAAAATGCAGAATCCAAAAAAATCTTAATTTTGAAACTTGGATTCTCTTTAAACTTCATGATTATCTTCTTCTAAAGTGAGCATAAAAACAAACATTGTCATTGGTTCACTAAACATGACATCATAGAATGATGACTAATAAGTATACTTGCAAATCCATGGAGGAAATGGAACAAACGTGTTTCCTGGACCAATAATTTTTGAATAAAATAAAAAAAACCAGTTCTCTTCATTCTACTCTAGAACTCTTCACCATAAGCTTGAGCAATCAATGAGATACCCGATAACATAGTGCTATGATGTTCACATCTATTCTGAACTTTTCCTTTGTCGGTGAGAATTTGGGATTCAAAATTGCAATTAATGCACCTAGCTGTTATTTTTTATTCCTTGATACTATTTAAATTAATAGTTTGGAAAAATAAAAACTAAGCATTTTGATCCCAAACCAATTTGCTTGCACAATTATATAGACCTGACATCTGACATCAGATCAGTTTCCATATACTTTAGTGACCTCAGTTTTATGTCAATATTTGAAAATCATGTGATACTGTTGTTGGTAAGATAATAAAAAAAAGACAATGCATGCAGGTCTATCTAAAGAAAATTGTAAAACATATAAAAATATAAATAATTAGATGGAAAGTAAGATAGAAATACTCATTAAAATAAAAACATTTACCTTTATAAAGCAAAATAAATGTTTTAACATTAAATCTTTTTATTTAATAAAATCTTTTATACACTAAAAACAGCAGCATTATCCAAATATTAGTCTCAAAATCATTTTTTACTTTATTTAAAAAGAATAAAGAATAATTTGCAGGTGTTTATAAATTAAATATTACATTTTTTTAAAATCAGTGAAATAGCTAATTTTATGATTATCTTTATTACTCAAACTCTTTATCACTCACAAATATGCAAAAGCAAACTTACATATAATGTTTTCTTATCTTCCCAATAAACTACATAACTTCAAAAATTTAAAAATAATATATTCTGCACCAATATTTATAGCTTTTTCATCCCATTACTTAATATTTGACCTAGTTACTAAATGATAAATTCGACAAATATTGGCTAATATAATATACTGCTATAAAATATTAAATCATCATCAGTAGTAATTTGCTATTCTTTTTTCTTTAATTTAGCATCTCAATTTTAGATGTACATTATATTAATTACAATATATATATAAAAGATTATTTTTATAAACGTTTTTAATAAGAAAAATTTTTTGTACCAGCATTATAACTATTAAAGTCACATAAGTTGGAATAACAAAAAAGCAGTAATAAAAAATAGGGGGAAAGAGTTTTCAAAAAGAAAACCAATAAAAAAGTAAACTTGAATTAGAATATGTGTCAACATGTAATAAAATATTATTTTCTGCTACAAATACATATCTTGGGCACAATGATTATGTGAATACATGTGTAATAGTATAAGTAGGTTAAACAGTGAAGAAAAATCGACTGGACATTTTTTAAAGTTATATATTACATTACAAGCATTGCCCAATTCTCTCAAACCTTTTCTCCCCTGTAGCCTTTAATAATTCAACTAACTTTAACATTTTACATATTCTTTTTCCATTATTACACAACTTATTTAACTCTGCTATATCTGTTTCCTCTTTTATGAAGAATTACTTATTATGTATATCACTTATACAGGGATTGGACTAAATAACAAGAATATTTGTATTAAGAGCAGTAATTTATTCTACTTATGATATTGTGAAATCATCTATTATAAACCTGCATATTCACTGAACATTAGATGGTAGTGATATAGATAACTCTGAGATAAGCAAATAGAATAAAATATGGTTCCTAATGCAAATGTTGAAAGTAATTGAAGAAAATTATGTGAAATTTTGCTTTATATAATAAGAACATTCATTATATTAGCATTACATTTTTAAATACTAACTTTTTTTTTCTTTTATATATAAAAAATGAACTGGCAAGAAGTCTCTAATAAGAAGGTGGCAACCATTCTATATACCTGCAATAACAAGTGTTAGATTAATAAGAGATTGAATGAAATTGTTGGTGTCCAATTAGAGGAGCATTAATGGATAAATATTCTGAACTGCTTTATGTATCAAGATGGAAAATTTCAAGAGTGGTGGTTGCATTTTATAAAAAAATGGAAAAATAAAATCTTCTAGAACCAATTAGATCAAATAATTAATCTCATTAAAAAAGAATAAATTGACATTAAAATGACATATCTAGAAAGTGACCCATCTACCTAACATGTGATTGTCTATAATAGTAATTCACCATATTTAAAAGCAAAACATTTTGATCATCACATTCTTTTTTTTCAGATATTTTTTTAATTCTCTTATAACACTTTTTATGTCATCATCATATGGTGACTAGTTAACAAATATATGTGATTAGCAGACATATCTTTTGGAATAACATACCATGGATTTTTTTTTTTTTGCTTGTAATCCTAAAGCAAAAACTACTCTATTATACTTCTTTATATCTGCAGATTAATGAACTCTTTCAGTTCTTTAATTTGTTTTCTTTAGCATATCTATCTTATTTCATAAACCTAAAACATCCAATCTTTTTTTAATTAAGATAAATAAATTTACTGTATTATCTGACATTTCTAATATTATATATATTTCCTTACAATGTCTTTGTATTCAAAAAGTTTTGAATTCTCAGTATTATCTGGAATGATATATTCAATTTTGTGAAAGAAAAAAACCATATCTCTAAAATCACTTTCTCACAGTATTTATATATTTTTGCATAAATCTGTCTGCTTCCTGCTGTTCTTACAAATTCAAATATGAGCACATTTACAACATTGATGTAGATATTTTATTCAAAAAGAAGAAGAAAAATGCAGGAAGAAACCTTTTATTTATTGGATTTAACAAATTCTCATTAAATTTCCAGCATTCAAGTGTTAATATTCATCATTCAGGAATATCACATGATTTTCATTCAAAAGAAAGCATCATGACAGACATAAAATCTGCTGATAAATGTTGAAAGCATTTAGAATTGTTGGAAACATTTTTTTTAAACTTAATTTTTCAATGTAGTAAATAACGCTAAATACACTATTGGGTCATTGGTTTAATAAATAGAGTAGTTTGTTTTCTATGCTGAAAGTTATTAAATCCCTACGAGGAAAGCAATGGACAACCATCTAAGACTTTTTTGTTGACTTTGCTGTGTCAATTCAAATCTTTGTATATCAGTTATGATGGAATCGAATCTAGAAAAGATCCATGCTCCAGTCATTTGATATATTTAATTTTAATCCTATTGAGAAATATAACGATGTGAAAATTGATATCACAGAACATTTTTAATGTGATTCTTTATGATTTTATCATAATCATTTAAAAATAAGCATTATTGACTTTTTGTTTCTTATGTCAATATTCATTTTTGTATAGTATGTAAAATGAATAAATGGTCACAGATTTTCTAACAACAATATTATATGATAAACTGGAGCATGGATTTCTTAGAAAAGCAGACAGATTATGTAATATTTGATTGCTTTCTTTGGAAAGTTGAAGATAAAAACAATTAACAAGTTATTAAAGTTTTTCACAAAGAAAAGTTTCATGGAGATTAAGGTCAAAAATAACATTGCAAGATATCATATAAATAAACTAAATAATATGAAAGTAATATTTAATTAACCTATTCATTCAGTATTCAGAATGTCTAGTATTGTAAACAGAGAAATTTGAACTGAGGATTTTCAGTCTATATTCATCCTTCATTCCATTTCAAACAATCAATACACATTACCACACACATGTGAAAAAATAAATGAACACCAATATTTGTATTTCATTGTTGATTTGCATAGTTATTGTAAAACTAATTTTAAACTTTTTTTTTTTTTTTCAGAGAAAAGATCTGTCTGTCACTCTCATTTGTGAGTGATGGCTAATGATATTTATCAGATACAAAAAAATATATAACATAATAAAGCTAACACTAAATTTATATTATATTTATTACAGAAATTAGTAATTATATTAATTCATTAACAACAATAATGTCACCAATGATTACACATTTTTTTACGTGAAGATTTTAGTTATACTCATTATATATCCATTCTTCTTAATAGTTACATTAATAAGAAGGGCAAAGATGCTGTAAGATAACTTAATATTCATTTCTTACAAATAATAAACTAATAGAGAACTAACAAAATGCATTTGCCTTTTATTTTTAATTGTATATTTTTTTTAAAAAAATTATAATAATAATTCAAATTTAATTTAAAATAGCAATCACATTTTGTCTTTTTTTAAAAAAAAAAACAACAACCCTAATTGATAATGTAATAAAACAGTATTTGAGTCTAATGTAAACATGTATGTATAAAATAAATCATTTAACACTATTAATTAAGTAAGCTTACTTTATAGTGCTAGTAAAAAAAAAAAGACATTAAAACTTACAAAAAATAAATTATTGTTTAAATTAATTTATATTTATACTTGTATTTACATTTATTATATACCTTTATTGTTAAAAGAAGGTTGCCTTGACAACAGATTGAAATTGTTATTGACATTGTTTAAGTATTGATTGATTCTGTAAATTTGCATATAAATTTATCTAGACTTGGACATTATTACACTTATACTTATGTATAAGTAAATTTCTAGAAAAGATGAAAAGAAATTCTATTTATTTTAAATTATTACACTAATTTTTAAGTTACATAATCAAAACAATATTTCTAGTATAGGTAAAACAGCCATTAAATATCCCATAACAGGACAAATGTCTCTCTAAAAAACCCTTATAAAGTAATTGTAAAAAGGCAATAATCATCAGATTAGATGACTGCCAGACTTGGGAAGAATTTCAATATTTTTCCATCATTGTCTATCTTATAACTAATGATATTCAAATGGGTAAGTTGACTATGGTAGGCTATTTAGAAAAAAAATCCTCACGGTTGAAACAAAATTTAACTTTGCTTAGTACAGATTCAAATGGAGGTCATAGACCTGGCAAGTGTGTGTGTCACTACTTTCACATGGACTTCATCATGAAGGGCTACTGCACCCCTTGATGGATTATTTGATAGGTCAGTGTTCATTTACACTCACTATCATTAGGTTTCATTTGTTAGCTTTAAATTTAGTGCATTTGTAAAGCGGTTGGTCTATTTTGAGCCACCACCATTTTTTTTTGTAACATGGATGGAGTTCTGTTTTGTGGGCATGGGTCTGCACTCCTCCCTTTTCTTCAGGGGTGGCTGGTTGTAGACATTAGGTATCTGGTTTATGGTGTGGGCTGTTAACAATTTTGCCACTGCCCAGAACACCTGCAGGGGGGCTACACAGTCAAAGTTGGTGCTATTCCTGCTCTGGTTGGCTGCTGTGTCCCTGATAGGCTGGTTTTGAGCAGTGTCGATCTGGTTCTTTACTTATTACTTCTTAGTTTTTATCCAAGTTAGCTTTCCAATTTTGGTTAGGTAGACCGATTGTGGTCCCTGCTCATTTGGACTGCTAATTGGGAGGCAGAGGTATTCAGAATAGTCTTGACATGGCTCGGCTGTGGTTCAAGAGTCTATTGCTTGGTGAACTTGGGCCTTGGACCTCACTGCCTGTTGTGGTGGTTGGCACAATGCTGGACTTTACCCATTCAGCAGAAGCATTTGAGTCCTCGCTTCAGGGCCCCAGGGGTGAGACCATTGGGTGATGGTTAACTTCTCGATGGCCGGGCCATGTGGATCCACACAGAGATACACATTAACCACATTACAGCAATTTCTATGGATGTAATTATTTTTGAACATATGTACATTTTACCTTGTTACATTGAATCACTGTGTAATCCTCAATGGGTAAGTGTACCCAAAATTTTTGTAGTCTTTTATTAATAAAGGTTACTTTGAGGAAAAAAAAGTGTGTGTGTAACTATTGTAACATAAGTCCCTTCCATTTCAAATATATTTAATCCTAAATTTTATAATCTATGTTTGTGTGTTCTCTTCTCAAAGTTAGGTAGAGTAACTAGAAAATTAGAATATTATGACCAAGTTAACACTCCTGACCATCACTGATAGTAGTTTTCAGAATTTGCCACTGTCATAGCAAAATTTATTTTAGTATATTAATTTTTAAAAGTAGACCACAAACTTTAATGAGCTCTTATATTATTAAGAGCCTAAGTTTATAGACAAAAAATATATATTTTAATGAAAAATATTAAAATTTATAAACAATAATAAACTACTAATCCAAAATTAAATTAGCAAATTATAAAATAAAAAATAAACTTGGAATGCCTTTCAAGCAAGAGACGTATCATAATACAAAAGTCAATAACAATTTTTTTCATTATATATTCCATAAAAGCTTGTAAATAATCAATTTGAATAGAGATTCTTAGCCCCCCAAAAAATCCATATAAAATGACAATACTAATACACAAATGTTGAAGAATTATTTACTATTTCAGTATATAATCAATCTTCCAAAAACAGGATACTAATATGAAATTAAATTTATATTTCAATAAAGCTGAATACATGATCAAGAATCAGAAAATGTAAATAAGTTCTAGTTCACATTAACTACAAATAATTTAAAGAGAAACCTGTTATGGTTAAACATGTACATTCACACACATATATTTATAATCATACTTTTACATACTTCTACAAAAAATTTTGAGATGTTGGTGGAGACTTTTAATAATTATTTAACAAATTTATTCTCTATCTAAACTTTCACTTGAAACACAAATGATTAGATTAAAATTGTCTATTTTAGTCGTAATTATGAAGTAATCTAATTCATTTAAAAGTGAAAGATAAAAAAAAAAGATGAGAAATGAGACAGATGGAATCATTTGTCACTATGACAAATAAATCATTGAAAAGTCTGAAAAACAAATAAATAATAGGCTATTCTGAAGAAATGCCATCAATATGTATGCCAAAAATTAGTGTTGACATGATGACATCTAATAATAATATATAAAAATATATAATTACTAAGTAATAATGTTAATAATACAATTCATATTAAAAGTACTACATGTATATGTAACAATTTTTTAAACAGACCACTATTGAGAAAGGATTCCCCAACAGATTCCCAAACAAATATAGTGAAGTAATAAGCATTTTCTCACTAAGCTCTACAAGCTGATAAAAAATTTAAACATTTTCCCTCTAGCTAAGAATAGCTAAGTTTCCACTTCAGTGATAAATAATCGGATGGTTAACCAAATTTATTAGGGTTGCCTATTTGAAAAAAAAATATTGACTCTTTGTAGCTAAAAAAAAATTCTAATTTTTACTCACTCTGGATTTAAACCCAGTTAATTTGTTCACATTAAGCTTTACATTAAGATAATCTTTATTAAATATAAAACAGCCATTGTACATGTATAAGAGCTGCCAAGACTTGGGGCTTAAAACAAACAAAAAAAAATTCAGGTTCTAAGCAGTCCATAGTTATTCAATTTGACATCCAATTATTGATTAGAAAATGGCTATTTTATCTCACATATTTTCATAAATCACTGTAAATGTAAATCTTGATTTTCTAATTCATGTCTTCTTAAGCCTTGCCATTTTATAATCTTCTATATTGCAATTGCACAAAAACTATCATTTGAAATTTATTATTGGTAATATTTTTGCTTTACATTATTAAAAAAATTACAATTGTGCTTAAAAATTGGTTTATAGGCATATGTTTTTTATCACAATATATAGAACTTGATGCAATTCTGTAATTGTATTTATGTACTGTATAATTAAATATAGTAATATAATGGTAAATCCTGGAGTTCAAGGTCTATGGATCATGGTTCCAGCTTTATCGTTTCTGGTGCTCAAACTTAATATGAATTCCTATGCACTAAACTATTTGATTGTATATGTATAAATTGCTAATTATAAACAAAAGTGAAGTGAATTTTTGTTTATTATTAATAAATATTACACAGTTTAATTGGTCTTCTGCTAATATGATTAACTTATTTTAATGATTAAATAATTTTTATTAAATAGTTTCAATAAAAGAAAGTAATTTTTAAGTTAAAATGAACAAGCAACATTAAAATTGTTTAGTTAAAATTGTTAATCCATCTTTAAATCATTTACAAATGCAAATGACATTTAAATATGTATTAATATTTTCTTTTTATTATTGGTGAGATTGTGATTTAACAGCATTACAATTAGTGGCATTGCTAAAACCACTAGGGACCTTAATCAAAGGTGCTTAATGGAGTCATTGTAATAATTTTTAAAAACCTGCCCAGTAGTGCTACATTTTACATAAATGATCATATAATATTTTTATATAACAGTTCACAATACAATAAAAAATATTCACACAGAAATTACCTATTCAGTATATAATAATTTGGTGTAGATAGATTGATTACTACAATAATTACAATAATGCATTAAAAAACACAAACATTTAATTCTGTTCACTTTTCTATTTCAAAATTTGTTATGATTTGTTTTATATTCAGTCTTTGGGCTTATTACTATTCTATTTGTAAAAAAATGAAGACTTTTTTTCCTCCATCATGAAGTTCTTTACAAACAATTTTTAATTTACTAAATGATTATTTAGCTGATGCAAGAGTCATAGGAATTGTTAATAATAATACAGCTGTTATCATTTCTGAAAAATTGCATTTGATGAATGACTACTGTATTTTACTAAAATTAAATGTGACAGGTTATTTATTATCAAGTACTGTTTCAAATCTTTTTAAGAAATACTACTGCCTGTAAAGCAGCATTGGAAAATCATTTGATCAGTCAACTTGCATGTCTACAAACTTTCTGCATGCTTATTATTCCTTTCTTTGAATATACAATTATAGATTTTTTGATGTTAAAAAGTTAAATAAATCCAAACTGCATTCCATGATGCTTGGGGTGGGGGCAAGCTGCAGGATTCCATGTCTGGAATTTATGCCACTGATTGCAACTATTTTAAAATTAATATGACCAATTTATTTAAATAAACAAAGTACAATTGAATGACATGAACTATAAAATCACAAAATTTATTCAACTTGACAAAACTCAGTTTAATTAAAAATTACATTTATTTCAAACTCCTTAAAATATTAATAACTAATGTTTATATTAATAAAGTGTGATTTTTAGTACCAGTAATTTATGTATGCCACATAGAATATTAATTGATATATAAGTGACATGAATATGATGTATTTGATTATTAGCTATCTATTACATATCAAAACAAATAATAAGCCGACACACTAAATTTTTTTTATTTACTTCAAAGGTTTAATAGAGTTTAAGTTCTTAACCATTAGATAGTTTTGGATAATTAAGGAATATATTACAATGGGATAATGTAATATAATAGTAAAGCCTGAAGGAATATCCCATTCAACTTATACACATATAATCAAGTTTTCTGCTCATAGACAGAAAAAACAATTAGATAATAGATTATAAAAATCAAGCAATAACACATGATCATCATCAATATTAATTTATCATTATTTGCCAGCTTTTTAATACAATTTAAATTTATTCTAGAAATTGATTAATAAATCCTTATGATATTAAAAAACATACTATAAGTAAATCATTACCAAAGACTCAGTGTAGTTTTAGAATCAAAAATCACTAGAGACATGCATTTTTTGTTGTTAAATGCAAGAATAATCGGGGGGGGGGGGGAGAGTGATTTATATATTGTATTTATTAATTTGGTCAATTATATTTTATTCAATTAATCAAAGAACACTGTAGCACTAGTTTAAATTAGTTGGACACTCACCAAAGTTTATTCATATAGAACCCTTTCTATATGATAGCATAAAAGATAAAATTTATTATTACAAGTGGGATCAAACATGCATGTATACTAATTCCAACTTTTTTTGGATTTTAATGACAGTAATTTTGAAACAATTTTGTAGATAGATTAACAAATCAAAGATCAATATGCAAAATACATTTATTGGTGTAATTTTTAATTTGAAGTGACTTCAAGTGAAAATTAAAAAATCTAATTTTCTTGCATTTGGAGTATATTGAAGATTGTGATATTCTTGATAATGCAAATTGATTTACAGAATTTGAATGAACCCATTTAATAATTATTGATAAAAAAAAATCAAATTCTTTACAAGTCAGTGATCAAAAAAAAATCTTCAACTATTCTTCTTGAGAGGTGTATTTAACTATGGGTGCCCACTTGATCTTCCATGTAAATTTTTAATTTGGATAATTATCAACTTGAAAATATGAGCAATTTTTCATTATCTTGATAGCTTTTTAAATTTTTTCTCCAGAAATACTTCTTTTTAAAGGACTTCAAAATAATATTTAATAATAGTTTTGCATTGTATTTTATTCTCAGTCATGTTTTCTCAATAAAAAAAACAAATATTGCATGTCTTTATAAGATCTTTGAGATAATCTTTATAATATATCTTGTACTGTTCATTCATTTTATGTATCCAATCCAAAGATGTGATTTCACAGTTGTGAACTCTATAATATCACACCCAGAAAATCGAAAAATATTTTGACATATTTTTAAAATTTATCAAACATCATTAAATAAAATTTCCTAATATCTTTATTTAGAAAATCTATCTCAATTTTATACAATAAATTAAATAAAAAAACAACTCTTTATATAACTAATTTAATTGCAGTAGATATATTTAATTATGGTGAAATACCCTTTCTTTTAACTTCTTAAAAGTGATAGCATTTGGACTCTGTGCTATAATTTCAGTAACTAAAACTATTTTTCTATTTATCTCTTTAACTGTTAGATATTTTTTATCTTCCCCTGGTGGCTGTTTGGGTTATAGTTCAACATTTTATTTTAGTAATAAATCTTTATTCTATATTATAAATCTATAAATTGAACTTGATTTATTAGAAATATAACATCACATATGAAAAACATTCATAAAAATAATATTTGAACTTGTTAAAGATAGCATAGCCAATTAAACAAAAACAATAATAGATCAACATGTTGTATATGTGGAAATATTTTTGATTCACATATTGTTTGTATAAGTGATTGCAAAATTCATATCTAATGTCTATTTGTAGAGCTGAAATGACCATATTCATTTACAAATAGTTGCTGATGATAAATCTGACAAAAAATAAAATTGTAATCAAAAGTATTCATTATTAATATATAAATTAAAATATTATGGCTTAGGAATTAAAAACAAACTGAATTAATATTTGTTTTTGTGATATAACTAAATGACATATAGAACAAATAGTTAGTTGCTTGGAAAGTCATGTACTATAAATGTGAATTAAAAAAAAAAAAACTTCTTAAATAAAATACATCTGAAAAGAACATAAATGTTTACTTATATGGAGTATAAGCAAACACATAGACATAAATCATTTTATTATTATCTACTTATCATTATATTGATTGATTAATCTAGTCAGTCATTGAAGCCAATTAGTAAGGGAAAAAAATATTATATGTCAAATGAGAAATCATAAACCTAAATATAAACAAGAAATTTTTTCTTTTATTTTTATATTTAGTTTTAGTTCATCATTTTTTAAAATTGTATCTTGAAATAATTATACTTGAATTTGTGATATATGTGTATATAAACGAACCTGGTATATATTTATTCAAAAAATCTAATGTCAACAATTAATGTTAAAAAACACACACACGCAATCTTCACCATTATCATTATAATTAAATAAAATTTTATGCAACAAATAAAATATTTAATAATCAATAATTAATAATAACATACATCTGCATAGCGTGGCTTCACATTTCAATTATCAAAATAATCAGTCCATGCAAAAAGGAAGTTACATCACAGTTTTTTTTTTTTAATTTGGTAGAATAATTTTTATTCTTTGCTTTTAATGATTATGATTAATGGGAGGGGGAGGGGGGTGTAACAGGTATAACTGTAACAAGCTCTATACTCCCCTAACTTCTTTATATTCATATTACCTTACAAACTATAACTTTTAATGTAATCAGCTTTGATTAATTACATTTAAAAAAAGCAAAAAAAAAAAAAAATTATATTTCTAAGTTATTTTATAAAACATTATTGTAATAAATGTTTTTTATAAAAAAAAATAAAAGTCCATAAATAAATGATTACATATACAGATTATATTTATTGAAAGCATTTAAATAATAAAAATATCTTCAGGCAAAACTACTCCCCCCCCCCCCCGCAAATCACTGAAAGAAGGAGAAAAATAAAAAATGATTTTAAAATGTTATTGCTTATATACTATAATTAGAACAGCGAGTTGTTTTTTTTTTTTTAATTTGGAACATTACTTAATAGCTTTAATTAAAAATTCTTTGTGTGCATATATGTTACAAAAGTTATAAAATCTTCAGAGTGTTTAGAAGTATCTAAAAAAAAATAAAAGATTTCTCATGTCTCTAGTTCAAGACAATGTGTGCGTTACTTCAGATGATTTTATATCTATTGTAATTTATACAAAGAACAAACCTTCATATTCTGCAGGCTTTAGCAAATTCTATGGAAGATTAGACTCATTATACACCTGAATTCATCAATTAATTTTGTCACTAACATTAAATCATGTTAAGAACAGTTATTTTGGATAGTAATTACTGGGTAGCTGTTTGCTGACAATCTGAATAAGCATAGTAGAGTTGATTTTTTTTTTTTAAGTTTTGCTTGATTCAAACCTGCTTTGTAGGCATAATAAATGAATATCTTAATAATTACATAATAATATTCTTAATTTAAACAAGCAATATGATATTTAAAAAATTCTGTTATTATATAAGCTTTCAAAAATCTAATAAGATTTAAATAAAGTGAATAAATAAATTATCATTCTTAAAAATTTAAATATTCAAAAATATTTGTAAGTGCTTCTTAGCCAAAGTTTAATGAAGAAATATTATAGTGAATTTTCTTTAATTGAAATATCTACAATAATCAAATATATAAAACTCATCTATAATACCAAAGCTCAAAGTAATATTTATGATTTATATTATGAACCAATGGATCATTCCCTATTAAGCTACATTGCCTAATGTGATGTAGCATAGTGGTAGAATGATGGATTTGAGAGCTAAAGTTTCTAAATTAAGCTTCAACCTGAAAATAATTCATTGTACTTGTCTATAATACGTTATAGAAGTAACATTTAATATTTGAGAAAGACATTTTAAGTTCTATATTCAACCGAATAGTTTAGAAACAGAGTACAGTGATACAATCAATAATTTATAATTGTTTGAAAGTTTTTCATGATGACATTTCACTTGCAATTATATGTTGAAATATTTTATCATTTAGAATTGATTTAAAAAAAATTTAAACTTCATTTAAACTTTCCAGATACAGAATAGCTTATTTGGTTACAGCAGCATCTTAAATTTAGTGTTCATAAATCTAAAGGCCCCAGGTTCAATTCCAGTGCTACTACCGCCACTAGTCTGGTCAGCAACATCTGAAGAAGAGAGGATAATAATATCACTCAAAACATTGTGCTATACACTAACCAGTGGTGCTACTATTAACAATTGAATGTATTCAAAAACTTTGAATAAATTTTATATTTTCATAAAACATTTAATAGTTTGTTCTCTATGATGGAAAGAGTCCAACATAAAATTACAAACTTATAAATGTAACTGGTTTGATAAATAATAAATAACTTTTAATTTATAGAAACAAAATATGAATCACACCACTAAATATATTTTGTAATCATTTTTTCTACTTATAATTTATGAGTAATAACAATAACATGCCTTATATGATTAAATAAATAGAAGTAAAGTTGTTAATATATATACAAAATGAAAAAGATAAATAAAATAAGCTTTCAAAAATCACATAAATAAAATAATACAGATTAATTTATTTTAATTCTCTAATATAGATATTTTAGAAAAGAAAAGTTGAAATTCCAAAAGCTTTGATACTGAAATTCCAGAAAATTTTAATCTATCCAGAAGTATGGCAAATATATTGCTAATATAATTTATGTCACACAACTTGGCTAATGAATTTTCTTTCACTATTTACACTTCAATTGTAAAAAAAAGGGAAAAAAAAGAAACTAATATAATGAAATAGAAAGATCTAAAAGCAATCAAGATATTGTTTTACCTGAAGAAGTTTTTGGTTTAAAAAAATAAAAAGATGAGAGATATAAGAAAGTTATTGAAAAGAACTAAAAAAAAAAAAAAGAAAAGAAGTTAACATTTGATTCATGGATCTTCTGTGATTTAGATAAAAAAATAATTCTTAAAAATTTGTATATATATATATATATAAGACAATATATATAGGATGAAATAATTCTATTTCATATTTTAATATTTATTGAGATCAATTGCTAATTGAATATTGCTTTGATTAAATGATTTAATAAAGATTGGTGGTAAATAAGTTCATTATATCAAAATTTCTAATGAGATGGTAAACCTTGCAGATAATAAGGAAGAGTTTAAATAGTCTGATAGAATTTATTGAATGTTTAAAATAAAACTAATGCAGCTAAAATTGAAAACATAATGATAAAAAAAAGAAGTTATAGTTGATTAGGAAGTAGACACATAGAAATTAAATAAAGAATTTCTACTGCTAAAAATGTTTTTAATAAGATAATATTATAAAAAATATTCATCTAGAGAATTATTATATTTACAACTATTCACCCAACTAATTATTAAAGTGTATATAATATCATTTTGAATCAGTTTATGCAATTCTATCACCAGCATTTCTATTAATGACATATTGCTTTAAATGCATTATATTTCTTAAGACTTTCATTCATTGATAATAAAATTTTCACATTAATATAATATCTATGCTTCTTTGAAGTAACCTTTGGTTATAAAAGGTAATAATGAAAAATATATTGGATATCCAGATCTTGTTAAGACTTTTATTTGTCACATTTTAAACATAAGTCATTAATGATTTAAACTAGGAATCATAATTTTTTTTTTTTTTTTTAATATTAACCTTCCTTCTTATCCAAGCATAATGAAGAACTTGACATTTCAATTGTATTAATAAGTATATGTAATGAGATTATTGTATTACCAACTGAAATTAGATGTAAGTAAATGAATTGTTGAATGTTTTACATTAAATATATATTTCTATGGAATAAAGATATGAATGACAGCAAAGCTGAAAAGATTGAAGACTTCTAAGATATAAAATTGGAAAAGAGTGAATAAAAAATGTTTATGGATAAGATTGGTTGATAAATTATAAAATATACACTGGAGAAAATGTGTAGACTATGATTAAAAAAAGTCAGAGAATATAAAAATGATCTAAATTTTAATGATCTAACTAGAATAAAATTAGATAAAAAGATAAGATTACTTAGGAGTGAATTATCATACAATCAGAAATGATTATATTTGATAAAAATGTTTAAGCATATATTTTCTTAAAGATAACTGCTGCATTTTTCTTGTTACGTGAAATATAAATTATGTTTCTAGAATAAAGCGTTCAATCTGTTGAAATTGTATTTCATAAAAATATAATTCACTTTAATAACTTAAGACAGGTAGAGAATGTTGCATGTATTCTTGTAAATTATTTTTAATGCTTATGCACAAGAGTATTTATTTGATAAAGCTCAGAATTTAAATATCTAAAATAGCTTGACGCTCCTGCCCTCTATACACAATATTAAAAAACAAATACTTGATGCGTGAATAGCAAATAAAACCGATTTCCCCCATTTTAAATAGAATAACGATCTCAAAATCATTCAAATAACGTAAATAAAAATTGATTTGGAGATATTACCATAATAAGAGCAAAAATCTAAAAAAAAAATCGCATATGGGTATGAATTAATATTACGGCGATAAATACTATACAGCAAATGGACAACCCTAAAAAAGGAATATTATAATCTCAGTCCTTACTCAATTTGTAATACGTAAATTAATTTTATATGTATAAATATTTTCTAAATTATATATTGATATCTCATACACGAATAAATTTCTGCTAAAAAAAAGAAAGTGTGATCAAATAAATATTCTACTACTTTGCTTTCAGATGTAATCTAGATTTGGCTTCTCACAGTAATATTTTCATTAAAATTTAAAGGTTTGAAAGTTATTAAATTTATGTATACTATATGCAAGGTAATGTCAATAATAATCTTCCATTGATTGTGATATGCTATTCCATAACTATACATTTTTTGAAAGCAACAGTAAAAATCTCTTTCTTGTTTCTTATTTATAAACTCTTTGTTCAATCAGTTCATCATCTGTACCAATTACAAATATAGTTTGACTAACAAATTTTTCTAGTCGTAAACATAAAACATTTCTTTATAATTATCCTACAAACAACTGAGTGCATTAACATCATAAATGTTCAAAAAAATTAAACAATCTCATCATCATTATGAAAGGAAGATGTTTTCACTATTAAAAATGTCTAAAGGTGTTTTGTGGCCCTTTTGCAATCCTCCCAAGCAATGCTAGCATTTCTGTGTCTATTTTAGAATTTTTTTCAACTGTAATCAAGTGGTGAAATGTAAATGCAATAGCAGATCATGTTTTTCTTTGTTAGGGTGAACTAAAACTGCTCAGATAAAACATTTTAGATAAAATGCAATTCTACTTTCTGATCATTCTTAACAATGGTCAAACATAAATTTGTCCATACTGTTGTTTTCAAATAATTCCAACACAAACACAATTAAACAACTACATAAAAATAAATATTTTCTGTATTATTGAACTGGCTTTCACCTTTATTAGGCCCTTTTCAAAATAGACTTTTCTAATACAATCATATGATTGTATTACAAAAGTGTATTTTGAAAAGGCCCTGATATAAGACAAAAACCAGTTCAATAATAAAGAATATATTTATCTTCAGATCACAATGGAATAACCCTTTTGAAGTGACTACTAATTTCTCAATTTGGTAATAGCTTCATTTTATTAATCATTTCCATTTCTTTTCTTTTTTTATTGAGCAGCCAATATAAAGATTCAACAGTTTTAGTTTCACGCTGTATGTTTGTAATTTAAACTCAGTGAGTTAAGTGTGAATATATTTAATATTCACGCTTTCAGATCCAAGTACTTTAGACTGGCTTGGATATATAGAAAGACAAGTAAAGAATAGGGTGGACTGCCCTTTTCTTGTTAAATTCTCTGTCTTGTATTTACGATCTGATTGGCTGTTAGATAGTAATGAGCGCGAGAGGTTTCTCAATTTAATTTCAATACTGTTTGTGCTTTATAAAAATAAATATTTTCATGCTGAGTAAAACTTTCATAATAGTTAACAAATTTGAGAAAAACCTGGAACCTTTTTTTTATTGATGAGGATTTTTACTTTTAATATAACATTTGTTTTACTTTTGGTAATAAATATTCCCTGAGCTATGACCTTATAGTCAAGAAATTCTATTTTTTTCCTTGATTGAATACTTGTCATGATTTATTTTAATGCTTTCTTACATAAATTTATGAAAAATATTTCCAGTGGTGTTCAAAAGTTATCCTTTATTATTTGTTGCTATCAGGAAGTAATCTAAATGGGAAACAGTTTCTGCAGTCCAACAACAAGTTGAATAACTTCTTTCTGGAATATGGCTGGCATTACTGAGATTCGAAATAGCAACCTACTGGTTTTATAACTCCTTCTTTTAAAGATTCAACATCAATCAGTAAGTTGATATAGCATGCCAAAAGCAATTTTTGAAGATACTTTATCCCTTTCTGAAATAAATGAGTATTTAATTAATTGAGAAGGGGAGGGTCCTTCAGCAGCAAAGTCATGTAGTTCCTTTGGTTTACAGCCTATCCAAATGTTTAGCAAATTAGATTCTTAATGCAAAGGGTGATATTCAAAAATTATTCATTGACTTTATATTTTTATTTACTTACCTAGATGGGTGTAATATCTAGGTAACAAGTCAAGCTTGTTCGAATTAATATTTTTTTGAGATTGATTTAGACTGACTATAGAATAGTCTGGGGATTTAAATTCAATTATGGCCCATTAAGTTGCCCTTTATCGAAAACTAGAATTAGCAACTGTATGCACTCAAAACTTTTTTGAAGTATCACTTCTTTTTCTCTCAAAAGCTAAATTAATTTGATATTGTAGTTGTATATTAATTTCAAAATTAGCTAGAGAAATATCTTTTAAATTTATTTCTGCCCAATAGTTTTTTGATATGAAGGAAACAGAAGTGTCAATCTCCATTGTTAGAGAAATATTGTTAATGATAATGAAATAATATTTTATATAGTGCTATGTTTTATAAACAGTAATAATAATCAGCTATTAAGCTAATGCACGTGCTTTGAAGATTTAAATTATAAATGAATACTCTCAATTCCAAACACAAGATAAAGTCTTTTTGAAAAGATAGAATAAATCCATCTATCTTTTCTTACCCAAATGTTTGTGTATGGGCAAATCTTAAGCATTTGGAAATGACAGCATGAGATATTAAATAATTACTTTAAATTACTTTTTACTATGCATGAATAAATAACACTTGCAAAAATCTTTACAATTTACTATATGTTATTCTTATTTTGAAATTAAACATATATAATGAAATAATATTTTATATAGTGCTATATTTTATAAACAGTAATAATAATCAGCTATTAAGCTAGTGCACATATGCTTTGAAGATTTAAATTATAAATGAATACTCTCAATAACAAACACAAGATAAAGTCTTTTGGAAAAGATAGAATGACTCCATCTATCTTTTCTTACCCAAACGTTTATGTATTCATTTATAATTTAAATCTTCAAAGTGCATATACATTAGCTTAATAGCTGATTATTATTAATGATAATGTGACTCTTAAATAATGACATTTCCAATAAATTTCTTTTGACAAATTGCATAGGTTGTTATTCACCTCTTTTTATTTTAAAAGACAGTGTAAACCATTATCTTGGTAAAAATAAATTGATATTTGTAAAGAAACCCTGGGTGGCTGGGTGAGCTCTATTACAATAATAGCAATTTTTTTGTTCATACAGTGGATGTCTTTGTGTAATGTTTGATATTTGTCCTTTGATTTTGTTGAATCATTGAAATTTCAAATATTACTTTAAGAAAAGGTTCAACCCATTTAGTGATATCTTCTCCCAGGAATGTTCAGGAGACCATTGACACAAATATTGTTTTGAGTTCATTAAAAGCTTTATCTCAGTTTGTGGACACACATATTACATTTATACAATGATCTCCAAATGCCTCATCTAGATACATCTTAAATTCACAAACCAAGGTCATTCTCCAGAGTTCACCTACATAATCAATTGGTTTTTTATCCACTTCCTGATTGCATGAATTAATATGCATTTAGAAGTTTTATAAATTCAGCTTGGAGGGATATATCACTGTTGTTTGTGATGCAATATCATAAATAACAATCCCACACATGCCCACCAGAACAGCCAATTAGTTAAGGTTTTAATTTACTGGAATCCATAAAAAAATGCAGTCTATTCAGATATGTAATTCACTGTGTTGATAACTCTGATCAAACTCTTCAAGACACCCTATTCAAGGCATGTCACTTGTTTAAGTTTTTTTGGAAAAATAATTTCATGAGATTTTCAACGTTTGTTTATTATTGTATCCTAAATATAATTACTGTAATTTTAGATATATGATTTCTTAGTTTTATGACAACACCTGCCGCATATTACTTTAAGACTTTGTATCTAGAATCCCATACATCTCTTGTATCCATTTTTGTTGCCAATCATATTGTGTATTATATAAAATGAAATATATTATTCTAAATATTGTATTTAATTCTATACTATCTACAACAACATGAACTTTCACACATGTAAAAGTTAATTTTCATCATTAAATTTTAGAATATTTATGATAAATAGTTTAATATTTTTGTTAATCTTTTTCATATGAGGCTTATTTTATTAAGTCTATTGATTCTTTCCTCTAATGACTATACAACAATTGCAATTATCACTTGTATTAAATTATCATTGCATATCTAGTCACTGGCTTTATGATATCAAGTATAGATTAAGTTTTATGACTTAGGACTCTTCCAGAACATGTTGCAAATAAAGAACTATTGAATCATAGAAATAAATTAAGATTAATTATTACTTTTTGTTACTGATTACTTAATTAGTATTTTTTGTTATTGGTTAAGTAATAAGCCAATAATTTTTATTATATATCCTACAATACAAATGAAGCAAATTCATTTTAGCAGATTTCACTATAGAAACATAACAGAAAACTTGTACAAAGAGTAGTTGCATTTTAATTAAAACTGTTCCTATCATCTGATTATTTTTGCTATCTAAGAACAAAAACTAAATTATAGATTTATTATCATTAAAATGCAGACTCTGAAATACAGTATCATAGACATATCTTAGAAGTAATACCAATATAACATTGTTCCATGTTTACTATGAGATGAACAATATAACAATCATTATAGAACCAGTCAGGCTATCTGCCAGAATGAACTATGCAACGATCAAAAAAGAGAGAAAAATTGCAGATAAATAAAAAACTTGTCTTTTCAATGAATGAGTAACAAAATGAAAATAATTAGGGAAGATATTAATTGTTTCTTATTTTTTTAAAAAGAAAAACAGTTATCTCTAAATTCTAAAAATTAAGAATTCTTTTTTTAATTAAAAAAAAAAATCATTCAAATTTAAATTAAAAAAACTATTCATATTAAAAAGTATTTGTATAAAGAACTGTAATTTCTCAATGATATATGCTAAAAAAAAAAACGATCTGAAAAATGATGAATCCATAAAAACTAACATATATTTCTATAAAGTTAAATAGATATATGCATACACAATGGATTAAAAGTTTTCTGTCTATGCACCCACATATCTAATTGGTAGTAATACCAATAGTCCTCTAGAGGTAATCTATTAAAAATATTTTGTGTGCATACAAAATCTTGTAGTAGTAATGGTAGCAGTAACAGCAGTTATATTACTACTACTATAATAATATATATTAAAACCATGTGCTGATTTTTATCTAAATTTTATTGACATTGAATGAGACTATAGTTTAAATAGTTGTGAGAATTATAATTTAACTTAGTGCTATTTATGTATGTGCAGATTTTTTTTGAGAATACATATTACTCTTAGAATTTGATTTCTCATTTTCTAATTTCAAATGTTTGCAAATAAAAATGTTTTACATTACAAATTTGATTATTATGTAAATAAGCATTTATTTTATATAGCGTATGTAAACAATTGTATTAAAGTCAAATATCAGCCTTTCACGCTAATTGTGCATACGTTTTGCGAGTGTTAATAATAAATGAATACTTTCTCACCAATACAAGATATACTATTTATGCAGGAATAAAAGGAATCCTCTTATATATAAGCGTTTGAGTCGTAGGAATAAGAGGATTCCTTTTATTCCTGCATAAATACTATATCTTGTATTGGTGAGAAAGTATTCATTTATTATTAACACTCGCAAAGCGTATGCACAATTAGCGTGAAAGGCTGATATTTGACTGTAATAAATTTGATTATTGCAAATACTGGATAGAGCCACAAATGCCATAATAAATATGTTAATCAATATTTTCAAAATAAATAACTTATTGATGAAATTTTATACAAAATAATACAAACAGAATATGCTTTGATGTGAATGTAATGATAAAAATTTTAGATACTGGTTTATTTCATAATTTTAAAAGAAAACTATACAAATTAATGTCAATGTAACTTTAAATATTTGATGTATAGTTTTATAAAAAGAACACAAGAATTTAATGAAATCAAATAACATTTTGTAAAAAAATAAAAAAATAACTAAGCAATAATTCCGGTTTTTTGCAGTGATAAGTTGCATAAATGTTCTTTAGTAACATCAGAAAGAAGTCTGGATTACCAGTGCCACAAGATTTTCAGTATATGTAATCTGAATGTGACTGTAAAAGTTTTGAAAAGTGCCTCTCATTTTTTTCAGAATTTTGTATTTGGTCTCAGCCCAAGAACATTCAATTGCCTATGTATAGATTCCTGTCACTGAGTTAACATAAAATACCATGAATTTTATAATTAATGACATGGACAGTGTGATGAAAATAGCTTGACACCTAATAGCATCCTCCCATAGTTGTACTTTTGATGGACAGAAAATTTTTGCTTTGTCTATTTGAATGGAAATTTGGTTAGTATCTACTATTTGATCTTTTTCTTCAATGGGCATGACACATGAGCAGACTTTCCCGAAGGAATTAAACCATTCTATAACTGTAATGCAAGCTTTGGCATTGTCATCATAGGTAAGTTCATGATGAAAGAGAATACTAGTTATAATGTTACACAAATAAGCAAACTTTCTTGTAGACATTGAACCAATAACCAACTGAATTGCAATCTTTTCCAATAAATGTTATTACTGTCATCATGGGTAGGTCACTGTTTAAAGAGTATACCATTTCAAATATGCCATCCACACAGACTCAGTTTGCTCCTTAGTTTGCTATTCAAGTCAAAATTGTGGAACAACCCATTGTTATTTCTGACTGCAGTCACAATGTAGTTAGTGCAAATTTGGGACAATCTTTAATATTCTTTCTGCAAATCTCTTGCACAGTCAAATTGCATCTGGCACAAGGCTTTTTATAATCTATTCGTTTAGTATATTGTACTGTACAAAAATATCAATGCCATATCATTACTGATAAAAAAAATGCCAATGGCTTTATTGCTTGGGAATTCATAAGAAGTTTGAGTACCAGAATTGATTCTGGGACATCCTGATTCTTCCAACTGTGCCAAAACTGTGCAGAGTGATTTTTTTTCTTTATTGATGATTACTTGTCAGTAGAAGTCTTAATAAGCATGGTAGAATAGTGCTGACAATTTCTTCTGAAGAAAAAGTGAAAATGACAGTGATTCTGTATGAAGAGGTAAACAAAATAACACATGATTTTTCTGTTTGATATCGTGAGATCTTTGCCCCAGTGAATGACATGAAATGTTTGTCTGCAGAGACTGAAATTTTGGACCATATGATTGTTTGATATTTCGTATAGTTACAACCATTTGTTTAATAGAAATTATTTATTTTGGTTAAATTTAATGGAGTCTGAAATTTTGCAAACAATAGATATACATTCATCCAACTATTATGTTTATTTTAAATAGAAAATGTCAATTTTAATTCATAACAATAATGGCTTGTATTGAAAACATATTGTTGAGGTTAAAAATTAAAATAAACGAAGATTGTAAAAAATGTTTTAATTTTTTTATTTACCAATTAACATTTTGAATAAGATTTTGGTGACTTTACTTTGTATGTAAGTATCAATCTATAACGCACAATGTTGTGTAATTAGAACCAAGAAAGCACCAACACAAATATATGTTCACAAGTATATTTTAAACATAAGAATATTTATGACTTAAAATTACGTGTATACATATATATATTGAGAATTCAGAAATTAGTATAATAAAAGGAACTCTAGATAACTAAAAATATCCAGAATGCGTATATATACATATATGCGTGTGCATAAATGTTGACAAAAAATTACTTATGATTATTTTTTACCAAAACATTAAATAATTTTTAAGTTGGTGATTACTATATATATATTTGGTGGAATTTTATTGAAAGGTTTAATTAACGATGATGCAAGTTGAAAAAAATATATTCTACTCAATCTAAACTTGGAAACTGCGAAAAAAAAGCCAATACATTATTCAAAATGCGGCACTTTAAAAGACTTTAAAAAATGAACTGTGTTTAGTGAGCTAGTTTGATCTGACACTGTAGTGACTTCAATAATTCAAAGAGGAGGGACACTAAAAATTCATCACTGATCACATTATTTAGAAGGATTCCTGCTCTTAAACAGTTCTTACAATAGTATTTTCTTCTGCATCTTCGTAAAAAAAAAGAAGGTTAGGCTTCACTGAACCCCCAAATATCAGGCAAAAGTGATTATGTAAGAGAGGGAAAGAAAGAGGTGAAGGATAACATGAAAATAAAAATTAACTTCCTAATTAAGTAAATTTTAATACCAATTTTTAAAAAAATCACAAACAAAAAAACAACAACATATTTTCTTCTATTTACAATACAACTTATATAATTCAAATAGATTTATTAGAAATGAGACGGGATTCAAAATCTAAAATATTTGCCCTTTGGATTACAAATTTAACCTTAAATATCATAAATATTCTGAAATAAAATTTTGTCCTAATAGAAAAAAAAAAACGTGATTATTTTGGCCCTGTTATAATATTGATATTTTGGCTGTAAAAAATAAAGAATATCATCTAGTTTTCGTAAAATGATTCAGGGAATCCTCATTATAATGAATTATCAATTGGTTTCAAAAAAAATGGCGTGAGTGAACTTGAATTGAATGGGGGGATTTAACTGCATTAATGACACACTTTTAAATAAAAGCACTATCTATACTTTCTAACTTTTCCATATAGCATAAAATGGAATTAATCTTGGATTTACAAAAGTAAGCTGAGATAGTGATACCATATTTGAGATGGCGCTGCGATCGTTACCTTTCTCTGGATTGCACTTAACAAAACAAGATAGCAAAGCATTAGGGGTTTTGATTTATAAAAAAAAAATATTATAGTTTGGGGAACTCGTAGAGATGGATAAGATTTTAAATTACAGTATTATCAAAAAGATTAAGAATGGATGGGATGTAAGAAATAAACAAAGGGTAGCTGATTTAGATATATATGTAAATGTGCAGAGAGAATGGGTTGGTAAAACTAATGATTACAAATGTAATAGAGAGGAAAGACTCAAAAGAATTTATAAAAGGATAGTAAGAACGGAAGAAATTGTTAAAATTGGATATTTGAATATACAAGATGGGAGGAGACCAGAAAAGTGGCTGGAATTAAACAAAGTAGTTAAGGCATTAGCAGTAGTGGAAACACATCTAAGAGACTAAAAACCTTTATTGTAAGACTTCATATGACAGGATATAAATAGAAAAAAAAATGGGGTGATGGTATAGGAGTTATGTCAAAAAATATTTAAATACTGTTAAGTATCGAGAACATTTGTGGTTTGAGATAAGGTTAGGAAGACAAGAATGGATGGTGGCTATAGTGTATATAGCCACTGGAGATAGTCAAACTATAATGGAGTGGAACAGTAGCATATATGAATGCCTAGTTAAGGATATACAGAGTTTCAAAAAAAAGGGGGAAGAAAATAATGTTTATAGGGGATATGAATTGGCATATTGAAGAAACTGATCACATAGATAACAAGAATGGACAGTTTTTGAAAAATTTTTGTCAGAGAGTGAATTTGAGCATTGGAAATTTATCAAATATTTATGAGAAGCAATACATATGGTCTAGAAATAATATATTTCACACAATAGATTATATATTAGTAGAGAAAGAGGGAATGAATAAAGTACGGAAAATTAAAGTGTTTGATAATGAAGAGAGAGGATGTAATAATGATCATAACTTCTTTATAATAGAAATGATTAGTAATGTGATGGAAAATAGTAATAAAAGTAGAAAGAATAGTGAAAGATGTGGATGGAGAGTGAATGATAAGAATAAGTTAGAAGAATATAAAATAAAAGTAGAAGAAATCATGGAAGAGTTTGTTGGGGGTGAATATAAGGACTGGTGTGGTGAAGTAGAAAAAGTGGCAAATAGGATTTTAGATGAGAATATTCAGAAGAATAAAAGTAATAGAAAAGTAAGAATTAGTAAAAGTGTAAAAGAGAGGGAAAAAACATGCAGAGAATATAAATGTGTTTTAAAAACAAAGAAAATGAAAAAAATGTTAATATTAAATGGGGAAAATATTTTTTAAAAAAGAAGTTGACTAAAATAGATAATTATAGAGAGAATGAAATTAAATAGTAAATTATTGGAGGATATTAATAAAAGTGGAAGAGATGGGAATAAAAAAAATTCAAAATACATTAAAAGAAGGAATGTAGGGGAGAGAGAAATAGTATTACTAAATGATGAGGAAAAAGAGTGTAGCTCTAGAGAAGAATTATAGACAATCTTAAATAAGTATGTAATGAATATAGAAAAGATGTTAGATGTGGAGGACAGTTATAAAACCTAAAAACATATAGTAATGGAAATATTAGGTTTACAAAAAAATGAATTGAATGAGGCTGGAAAGAAATTGAAAAGTGGAAAGGCAAGAGAATCAGATAAATGGGCAGCAGAAATGGTGATGAATTTAGAAAATAGGACAAAATTAAATCTATTATCATGTTTTAATAATTAAGGCACAGAAGAAATTCCAGATGGGGAATAATATAACAGTAAGGCTATTATTTAAAGGAAAGGGTAAGGATCATAGAAAGTTAAACAATTATAGACTGATAGTGGTAATGTCAGTGTTATATAAAGTTTTGGCATATATGATGGCTGGAATGGTAGGTAGCAAAATGAATGGAAGAAAATAATATAGTGAGAGAAATGCAAAGAAGTTTTTGATCAGATAGGCAGTAAAGGAGATAGTTTATTTGTAGTCACACAACTTATAGATATGAGTAGAAATACAGATAGACATTTATATATGGTCTTTATAGATATAGAGAAGACATATGATAGAGTAAATAGAAATAGATTATGGGTAAGTTTAGTAAATTTGGGAATAAATGGAGCTTTAATGGATCTTATTAAGAAATTGTATAAAAATAAATACTACACATTTTAGTTATGAAATATAGTTAGAGTTAAAAGTGGGGTGAGACTAAGGCAAGAATGCCCAATATCTCCTATTTTCTTTTTATTATATTTGAGAGAAATGAAGAGAGCAATAGAAAGACTAGGAAGATGGGTAGAGATACCATTAATAGATGGCAAGAGAGTGTATATATTATCAGGTCTTTTATTTTCTAATGATATGTTTTTAGCATAGAAAGTATGAGAAGATATGGAAATTATGCTGAAGACATGTGCAAGGTTGGGTAAAGAGATGAGGATTAAATTTAATGAACAAAAATTAAAAATGATGATGATAAATGCTAAGAAAAGGGAAGAGAAAGAATTATTATTGGGGAGATATAAAATTAAATGTGGTGAATAGGTGTAACTATTAGGAATTATCTTAAGTAATCAAAGAAATTGCTTGGATGAATGGGAGAAAAAATTGATAAATGAAGCAAAGAAAAGAAAGGGACTGATAAAGAAATTAACAGTGTTTTCATATAATAAATATGATGTAGCAAGAATTGTATGGGAGTGGCAGTAGCAGGGTTAACTTATAATAATGTATGTGTTAGTAAAGAGGTGTTAGATTACTTAGAAAAAGTACAAAGAGAAGTAGGAAGACATGCATTAGATGCAGATGTGTGGACAGCAAAGGAGGAGAAATGGGATGGTCAAGTTTTTATATGAGAGATGCAAAAAGAAAAAGAAAAATGTTTGGTAGATTGCAATTTATGGATAATAAAAGAATAGCCAAAATAGTATTTAATTGGGTTATGAGTAAAGGACAGGCAACAAGATGAGTGAGAAAGATAGTATGGTATGCAGAAGATTTGGATAAAGAATTTATGTCAGTATACTTATACAATAGGTGGAATGATTGTGTTAGGAGAATTGTTGAGTGTTATAGTGACATGAAATTAGGATAGAAGAGTAGATGCATTAATAAAAAATAAGGAGTTGGAGAGATGGAGAACTAGTATGGAGAGTAAAAAGAGTTTAAATATATATAGAAGTAAACAGAATATTGGGTGTGAGTTAATTTATGATAATAGCAAGGAAAGTAGTTTACTGTTTAAGGCTTGAACAGGATTGTTAGCAACAAGGAATGTACACATAAATGGAGAAATGTGATGATTTAGTCTGCAAGTTATGTAAGGAAGGCAGGGAAAATATTAGACATCTGATGATTGAATGTAAATGATTACAAGCAGAAAGGGTACAAATAATGAAGTTGTGGGAGAATAAATATAAACAAAGTGATTATATAGAAAATGGGTTCTTGGTTTTTATGCTGGGTTTAGAAAAAGATAAGGGGATTTAAATATAAAAACCACAGAGTGGACAAAGATAATGTTGTGGAAATAGAATGGAACAGAATAGAAAAGAATATGGGGAAAAATTAGGGTGGGAATGGAAAGGTAAGATAAGGTCGCTAACAGATTTTTCTTGGCATAGTGCCTGAGAGATTCCTGACTCCAAGAAAAGAAAAGCCATAGTGCATTACATGTTGTTTTAAACCATTGTATATGTTAAATTACAATGTGTGACAGGCTGCAGTGATTCTAAGAAACTTCCATTTTTAATGTATTAATTTAAAAAAATTCAAAAGAAGTCATCAGTATACAGACCTTTATCTGTGATTGATAGCATGTTCTATTATTCTGACAAAGTTATGAAAGAGGTGGCATTTTGTGATTGGATGATGCTTTAGATTCATTTTCTATGCAGCTAAATGCCACACAAAACATAATTTTCAGTAATTGTTAATGATTATGATGCAATATTTTTGTAAAAGACTTATTAAACAAAAACTGTCAAGTAGGGGAGGGGGTTTGCTTTGAAAACATTTTATTTTTAAAAAAATAGCTCTTAGAAAGTATAAGAAGTAAGTTATAAAAATTGGAAATTACCACTGAAAAGCCATTAGTTGCTAAAAGGAAAATCATTTTTAAATGAAATATTTGGTACTCATCTTATAGCTAAAGACGCCGTTCTATGGCACGGTTTTCGTGCTAAAACACATAAAAATGCTGTTTCCACGGCCGACACGACCCGCGTTTTCTATAATACAACTTTTTTGTTGTGCTACAGAATGCAGGCTGCTATGTCACATCGCAGTACAGCATGTATGTCGCTAAGCAGCAATTACATTTTCCGAATTTGCACAGTTTATAAAATAGTTACGGCTTGATGAGAGAGTTTGTATTTGAATTTGATGGAAATGTTATTTTCATTGGATTTTTATTTTATTTTAAAGTATTGAAATGTTCATGTTTTTTAAAGTAATAATTCTAAGACTTTTTACAATGTACTGTATTGAAGTTTTAATTGGTAAAACTGTTAAATATCTATGTTTTTAGTGAGTTGCAATTAGGTAACACATCAAGTAACGTACTGTTCGTAACATTCCACGAGACAAAGAAGAGTGGTACCAAAAAAATATACAGTAAGAAAAGTACAAATATACACGTTTTTTTGTAAATTTCATAAAAAGCAAATATTATAAACATGTTTAATAAGTAAAGAAGACATCTATATGTGTTTGTTGTTGTTTAAAAAAGTTAGAGTTTCTTTATTTTGTCCGATTACGGTTATGATTTTGAATTTTTTTATTTTAGCATTACAAATAACAGAACATTAACCCTAAACTAACCCTAAAACTAACCCTAAAGCTACCCTAAAACTAACCCTAAACTGAACCGTAACAACTTTTACTTTTTATTGTCATTCTATTTGAAGTAAAAAATATCCATAATATCTCTTTTTACTTAAACAACAACCAAAAAAATAGTCGTAACACAAGTAAAAAAATATCCGATAGAAAATTGATAAAAAAAAGCCGTAACACAAGTAAAAAAATATCTGATAGAAAATTGATAAAAAAAAAGCCATAACACAAGTAAAAAAATATCCGATAAAAAATTTATATAAAAAAGCTGTAACACAATTAAAAAAATATACGATAGAAAAACATGAAACAAATTGTAATTTGTTGATTATATTTTACATTTATTATTATCATTTAAATTGTATACGTTAATAAAAAATATTTATAAAAGACAATTTTGTTTTGTTTTTATTTTCGCATTACAAAAAAGCACAGAAAAATTATTATAATCAACGGCCTGGGAATGGTCATATTTTATAGTTTTAGCATGAAAACGGCGCCATCCAATGGCATCTTTATCTATAAAACAAGCACCAAATATTTTAATAAAATAAATAATTTATTAATTTTTAGAATTTTTTTCTTTGATGATAACTTAACATGATTCATTCTTTTAACTTTTTTGAATAGATATCATGAAGCCAATAATGATATTTGCCATTGCCATTGGTAAGATTGTTATTTAGATACTTATTTCTAAATATATCATCTTTTAAATAACATGATTCATTCTTTTAACTTTATTGAATAGATATCATAAAACCAATAATGATGTTTGCCTTTGTCATCGATAAGCCTGTCATTTAGATACTTATATTTCACAATTTTAAAATATTAATTTTTCATGTTTTAGAATTTTAATTATTAGAAGGCTTAAATATTTATAATATAGATGTAAATAAATTTTGTAATATACATAAAAAAAATTTAATTACATACAAAAAAAAAAAATCAAGCAAGACATCATAGTAAAAATTTTCATTGCTAGAGCCTATTCAAAAATTTGGGAGTCAAGTTGACACTGAAAGAATTAAAAAAAATAAAACACCTTTTAAAATAGCAAATGTAAAGCAAATATCTCTTCAATAGCATTTCAAGAGCAATAGTAAAGAAAAAGACCTCATTCATTAATTTGACCAATTGCCAAATGGTTCTTGTTTTATCCTGTATTAAAAATTACTAGCTATTCTTTTTCTGAGCAGTACTAATGGTGAACTGAATTGCTTGGAAACTAACTATTTGAATAAAAAATCGTACGTCTAATATGAATTTTTTAAAAAAGGGATTGATTCTAAATTCCAACATGGATTCTAGGCATGGTAAGTAGATCATTTAGTAATACTTATGAAACTCTTTCATTGTGCAGTATATATTATGAATTAAATATAAACAAAATTTAATGTTTTTATTGAAAATAAGGGCAAATTATTCAAAGAGAAAAGTTATGAATTAAAAACTATTTATTGGCCAAACTTCATATATTCATTTAATTTTTATACTTTTTGTACATTTCACTAACTTGTTTATGCATTTAACTGATGATAAAGTTTTCACAATAATGAAATAATAAGAAATATATATTTTCCATAAAGCTAACATATCACAAAAAATAAAAAAGCTGAAAAAATATAATCATTACCATAAAATAAAAAATGAAGAATTCAAACATACTTATAGTTATTAATATTAAAATTAATTTTAACAAAAATTGTGATTAAAAGGACACATTATATAATTTACCAATATTTTTATAAAAATCAGAAAAGTCATGTTATCTGATTTTTAATTCAAAAGTGAGGGAGAACCTTCTTTCCTAACAAAATAAATATTATATTAGTAGTATGTTTTCAATATTTAATAATATTGATATACATTACTAACTGCATTTGGGTAATTTATACACAAATACAAGTACATATACATTTTTCTACAAACTAGTGATACATTTTATTTTATTTCTGTGATAAAAAGTAATTTTATTTTCTGAAGAATAAATATAAAATAATTTATTGAGACAATTTATTTCAATGTAATGTAAATTAATCTTTTAAAATGTAATTATTAATAAAGTATTTCTCCAGAAAATACCTACTAATTCCTTTTAAAATTTCTGTATTTGCATCATCCATGCTCTTCTTTTCCTATAAATTTTTTAATGCTTTTATGTAATTCAGAATCTCTGTTAGATTTAATAAAACAAGTTAAAATCTTTATCTTATTAAAGTTTATTTGGATAAATTTTAAAATAGAGGTTTAATATATTTATATTCAGTAGAATTTGTTTAAATTTTGTAGATATGTTAAAAATCACTGGCAATGCAATATTACACTAAAATATTTTAGGTAGGTTCCCTAATTTCTTAAATCCATAGGGAATATTGAATGAAATTTTAAATATTTTGATATCAAATTTCAACAACATTGATATCACTTCAATAAGTTTTCAGTAATGCATTTGAGAGGGTGGTATATATATTTTTTTAAAAAAACTTTACATTTATAAGTATTTTAACTCAATCTTTTAAAATTGAAATAAAAATAATAAGTATAAAACAAATTTATAACAAAAACTTTTACTTAGTGATGATTAAAAACTAAAAATAATTGTTTCTTTAACTACAATTGAGGTTTTTATATTTAATTTAAAATAAAGGCATGGGAAATGTGATCCAGAAATGAATTCAATCTTTTGTTATAAAAAACAGGAATTGAATTAATTAATTTCTGGACCTCCCACCCCATGCTTTTATTTCAAGTTAAATATAAAAACTCCAGTTGTAGTTAAAGAAGTAATTATTTTTAGAGTTTTTAGTCTCCAATAAATAAAAACATTTGTTATAAAAAAAATTCATAAAAAAAAACAAAATAATAATATCACATCAGTTTTTTCAAAATATTATTTTAAATAAAATGAATTATCTAGAAGATGTTATATCAAATACATGCATAATGCGTATCATTTTCTGTTATGTTTAAGATAGGTTTACTTCATTTAAAATTCTGAACATGGATGTAACACTGATGGAGGTAATAACTTGAACAATAAGAGCGAATTGCTATTATAATTTTTAAAAACAATGCAATCAAAGTATATTCTTTGCTTTTTTGCATACGATTTTTGAAATAAAACTTGCTAATATCAATTTTATTTTTAAATTTAAAAGCATGTTTAGAAAGCAGTTAGTTTTATTAAACTTTTAAATAACTTTTAATTAAGTTTTAGCAATAGTCCTGTAAACTTATGCTGCCCTTTGGGACTTTAAAAATAAAAACAGGGTAATTGTTTTCTTCAATATACAAATAATTTTTGTTTGATAATTATAAAAACATCTAAATAATGAATAGTTAAGATTTGATATTATTTTTTCAGTATTCAAGAATTTCCATTTCTGTGGATTAATAAATAGCATTTTTTTATTCATCATATGCATAGCCTAGCAAAATTATACTACCTTCTGATGATTTTAAACAAGAATTATTTTTTTAAGGCAGGATACTTTTGGTCTTGTTGTATTATTGAGTTATTACATTTAAGCTGCAAATACAGAATCTTTACTTTAGAAGTGTTGATGATATAATGAAATTTTTGAAAATGTATTACTATACCTATATACAACAAACATTACTGTTCTTTTTTATACACTAAAAATATAAACTATTACTTTCATTTAAATAAAAAATGGCTGTCATTTTAAAATTTAATTTGTGCATTATGAAATCATTTCATTTTGTGAAATTTCATTGCAGAAGCTTTTGTTTTATAAGTTAAAATTTTTTTTCTATAATATTGTTTCACAATTGTATAAAATAATAATCAATTAAAAAGGTGAGGAATAAGGACTTTTCTTTTAAACTTGTTTTCTTTAATCTTTGATTATTTCTTTTATAAATATTTCCTTATGATTATTAAGCAAATTGGTTAATAATTATCTCACTCTTTAGTATCGTTTGGACATTATTTTTAATTCTATTCATCACTAAACAAGATTTTTCTATAGACATTCTGCTATTCAAGATTAAAGTGCAAAGTAATGGTATTTCTGTAAAAACTGAATTTAAATCTATAATATTTATGAATTCAAGAATTACATTAATATTTTTATTTTTTATATCATCTGAATTACAATAATCTATTAATTCATTTCTTAACTTTGAAAAATCAAAATATCAATTATAAGTAAGCTTTAAATTTACAAAAGCATCTTCAGGACATTTTGTACAATAAGTTTACAACCTGTCTGGATAAATCAATTTGAAAAAAAAAAAAGATTGATAAGACTTTAACCTGTTTATATATTTGTATGAAAAATTTGATTAAAAATTCAAAGAAAAGATTCTATGATTCCTTTTTGTTACACTTATATTTTCAATTTTAAGACATGTTTTTTTTATGTTTTATACATTGATCTTTCTTTTGAGTGATCATATTAGTAAAGATTGAAAAAATAAACAGTAGTTGAAAGTTGAAACCATTTAAATATGTTAGGTAAGCAAACGACATTAAATATTGTTGCCTCATTTGTCAGAACTTTTTAAAAATTATTTCAAATATTTATTAAATCCTGCTTGTATTCAAAAAGCACTTGAACAATTCTTCCATTATATAATCAATCAACTTACTGTATTTTATCTAATTTGTTTGTGTATTTTCTAGAACTACTGAAAAGAATTGTTAAATCACAAATTGTTTTTAAAAAGATATTACATAGCTTGAGTCAAAGCAGCTCAGCAGTGAACAAAAAAAAACGTCTGAACATTATTAATTTATCTTTATGGAAGCTTGGAAAAATCCAAATTTTATAGCTGCAGCAACATAAGTTATTGCAGTTAAGTTTTCTATGCAATTATTTTTTTAAAGTTGAAATATACACATTCAAACAAAGAAGATGATGTCATACCATGGTGACTATTTACAAATTCTGTGAATTGTTCATAATATATTTCATTCAAATAATATTTAAACAAAGATGATAACTGTGGAAATATTTCTATAATCAGTAACTACCTCAAATGATAATGAAAAAAAAATCATTATGAATATAAGTAAGGAGAAAATTTTTGACAAAATTATTAAATCATTTTTGACAAAATTATTAAATCATTTTGTATTTTCTTAAGAAATCTTGAAAATACACTTACAGTATCTAAATGTTATGGCAAAAACACACCATAATTAACAAATACACAGTACCAACTATAGTTATCTTTAAAACAGACAAAAACTCACTATATGTATTGCCTGTTTTAATAACAGTTATAGCAAGTATAAAAAATGGTGATCATGTGATGTTTATAGTTATCTTTCTTGTAAGAATGATCTTATTTTTTTTTTATGATTATGGAATGATAATTACTGTACTCTTAAGTGACATGTTATCATAATTAAATATGCCAATATTTTTTGACTGATTCAATCTTTTCATTGAAAATTAAAATACTTAAAGCTGTTTGTGTATTTATAGCACAATCAATGCCAACCATCTGTTTTAAATAAAATAGACACTTTTAGTTAATTTGGGGATGTTTCATATCTCTTTTGGGTTTTAAAAAAACTGTTCATTTCATTAAAAACACTGAATTGCATTCATTTAAAAAAAGGCATGACTAACAAAATAATTTGTTTATTTATTTACAGTTTTTAATTTTTGTATTACAATTTGTCATTTTTGATGTTGTGCTTTCTATCTATATTATTGTTTCATTATCAAAAAAAAAAAATCCAAGAAAATCAAATGACTTTGTCAATAAAAAAATGATTATACAATATTTATTGATAGATTTTCGTAATTTAAAATTATAGTGGCTTTAAAAATATAAAAATATACACAATATAAAGCAAATAGCAGGCTGAAATATTACTTTTACCTTATTCATTGACATATGATAATTTTAATAAAAACATTTTTGGTAGTCTTTGGATAACAATAGCAATTTTACCATATCTTATAATTCATTGAAAGCACAAAATAATATATTACATAGGCTATTACTACTATTACATTATGGCTAGTATAACTTTATACTGTATTATTTTGTAGATGTAACTTAAAAAAATATTTCTATAGAGATAAAGTACTCTATAGACTATTATGAATATCTTTGAATAATTGGCATGGTAATCTAACAGACAAAAGCATAATTTTTAATATGGTATGGATTTAATTCAAAAATGGTTTCCAGTTGTGCTTATACTTGTGACAAAAATAAAATATGTTAGTGTGAAAAAATATGTCCAGAATATAGAATCATGGAAGCAACACTTACACTTTATTCAATGATCAACTAAAATAAATAAATGCTTGATTTTATTATTTTTATGAAAAATATATATAAACTTAACTTCCATAGCTTAAGCTTGTGGTTAAATACCTGTAGAGGTCCCTACTATCACATTTTACACGCATATTCTCGAGGTTATAGCCTCAGTAAATATTACTTAGGAAAGATAAGAAAAACAGAAGGAAAATTTTCCTTACAGTAGTGCCATCTTGTGCAAGCAAAAGTAATCAATGAATGAAAGGTTTGTGCATAAAATTCCTATCTAGTGCCTACTTATCTAATATCCCCAGACTAGTTTCTAGCTCATGGATTTCATCAGTGAAAAACATTGGATCTGAGAGCACTGCACCCAGATCTTAGGATCTAATGCAACCCTCTAGCGGCCACCTTTTACCTTTTTAGTGTAAGTATAGAAAATGGTGATCATCTAAAGTTAAGAAATTAGTTAAAAATATAAATCTAAAAATGTTATTTAAACAAGATGTAATTATTAAGAAAGATGCTTTATTTGTTTCTATAGATCACACACTGCTGTTTTTTAAATTATCTTTTATCTAATTACTTTATGATTAATGCAAATTTTAGTTATTTTTATCTTTATACTTAAGAAAATTAAAAATATCAAATAAAAACTAAAAAAAAATTGATACGAAAAAATTCTCTAATTATTATACTTATAAAGCTATATATATAAACAAACAAAAATGATGACATAGCAAATTTTTTTAGTAATTCTCAAAATACTGTATCATATATTTAAACATAATATGAAAGCTGAAAGTGCTGCTACAACTAGGAATACAATGGTTTTTTTTTTTTTAAAAAAGCTTTTGCGAAACAAAACAAACAAACAAAAAAAACATTATTAATATCGATAATACAGACATGTTCTAGTGTGTATTTCTAATGTATAAAATCTTTAAGAGGAGAAAATCAGTTCTTCCATAATTTATTAAAAGAGAATCGTAATACATAATTTCAAAATGATTAATTATTCGTATTAGTTATGGAGGTAACAATCTATAAGATAAAACAAAGTAAAAATAATAATAATGAAATTACCTATCGTAAATAAAATATAAAATAGAACAGATCAGAAAATATTACTATAGTATTTTTTAATCTGTTTGCTTTCCCCAGAGATATTTTTAAGTTTTAAGGAAGGTTTTAGATAATTCAAATTATTGTTTAATTTTTATTTTTCTTGGTTAAGAATTAAACATATTTTACTATATATAGTTATAAAAAAATACAAACATTATAACAAATAAAACACCATCTAACATTAAATTTCCCAACATATTAATTTTGATATAAATCTTTAGCATTATACACACACACCCACATATGTACAAGCAAATTTTCACAACTCTTTTAATCATTTAATGTATTTTCTTTCTATCCGCATATACTATGTAATTTATAATTTACTTTAGTCATCTTTTAAATACAAGTATTCTTTTTTTATTTTAAAATGTAGTTGTTAGTATAATATCTTCTTTGGCTAATAAGGATCTGCATTATATGTCCAATATATTTAAACCACCACTTTTCTATTTTTCTATCACTTTTCTCTTCATGTTCATCATTCTTTTTTCCTTGCATTCATATTTCATGATTCCTCTTCACAAAATTTGTGATGTTTTCTTATTTTATTTATTCTGTAAAGTAGCCAATTTAGTTCAGCAAATTCATATAGTTCTTTTTCATCTTTTTATTTACTACAATTATAAAATAGAACTAAGTTTATTAATCAGTAATCTATTCTTAAATTTTCCACTTCTTTTTTCTTCTTCATAATAAATATAAACCAAAGCATTAAAGCAACTACTTATTACTTTATTTTGAATTAAAATATGGATGACATTTGTATTAGCTAACTTCCGAATTATACATTACAATAGCACATTATTTTACAATGTGCTTAGGTAGAAGAAATTTTTATTCTCTAATTGTGATATTACAAACTATAGTTTTTTAATATAAATTATATACATAATTAATAATATGGAATATCATTCCTAAGCATTTATATACAATGACATTTTATTAATAGATATAATAAACATCTCCATACTTCCCCATCCTTTTTAAATTCACTTAAATAAAGATATAATAAAAGACAAATGCCCCCCAATATGCATTTCATGCTGAACCAGCACTCATCAGTTGGCCCAGGTCCTTCCACTCACAACCTTGACACCATCCATTTCAGATAAATACAATAATGATTATTACTAATCATTTTTGAAACTAGAGATTATCTCTAGCACAGATATAAACTTTAAACCTCAGTTAAAGATTAATATATCTGATTTTTTATTTTACACACATATGAAGTTATTAATCTTTCTCTTTCCCATGTGTAATATCTTATAGATATAATAAACACCTCCATACTTGTATGTAAAATAAAAAAAATCAGATATATTAATCTTTAACTGAAGTTTAAAGTTTATATCCGTGCTAGAGATAATCTCTAGTTTCAAAAATGATTAGTAATAATCATTATTGTATTTATCTGAAATGAATGGCTTCAAGGTTGTGAGTGGAGGAAATTTTACAATGGTAAATGAAAATGTAACAATATTTTATTAAGTATTCACATCAATTATTGTTTATTTTTAATTAACTATTATAATTTGATCACCTATAAAAACTAGAGCTTATAATGATCTACATTTCATTTATTTAAACTTATTTTAAATTTTTAAAATGCTTTATTGATAATTTTGGTTTCAACTCTTGCATTTGTCATATTGCTTAAGACATTGATTTTTCTATTATAATTTACTATTATGTTTTAACATAATATTTTAAATTTATAAACATTAATTTTTTTTCTTTCTAGCTTTCATTATTCTAATATGTGCTTGATGATGAATTTTTATTTTATACCATATATTCAGTCCACAAAAAAAATCTAATATATATGCTTTTATCCTACAAGAAATATGTTATTTAAATTTTTTTCTGGTAGCAATTACAAAAATAAATATCTACTAAATTAACAGTTTTTCTTTAACTCCTTTTAACAAAATAAATATTAAATATACAAAATTTCACTTTGAAGATTGTTTTTTTTCTTTTACAAATATCTATTAAATGTAATTTTCAAATAATTATCTAATAACTGACTATTAAAATGCTTTGTCCTCAAGGACATTTTTTAAAAATAATAATATATATATTACAAAATTACATAAAAAAATTATTTAATAAAAAGTCATACAAATTGATTAATAAATATTTAAACTACTGTGTGTGTATATGTGTACATAATACATGTCACTTGAGTAAACTGCCTAAAGATTAAGAAAAAAATTAATTTATGCATATTACTAAATGTTTTATAAAATTGTTTTGTAATATGTGCAAAACTGGATGATAAATTACAAATATATATATATAAAATTACGTTATAAGAAAGAAAGAAAAATGCCTTTGATATATGAATGATTTGAATTGTGTAATTTAGTTTTAAATAAAAATTCCCACATTTTTATAGTAAAACTAAATGGGAAAGCTAAATATAATATTACAATTTTGGAATTAATAATATTTTAGCAATTATCAAGCTATATTTAAATATTAGCAATGATTTTTCTTTCTTCCTAAACAACTGTTGGTTAAAAATGTTTTTCACAGTAATTTGGATAGCAGTATTTTACTGACTGTTTTAAAAGTATTTTTCAATACTCCAGTCATAACAGTCAGTTTGACAATTTTATTTACCAGAAAAATTTCTACAATGTGTGGTTATGCAAAAAAAAAAAATCATGCCAGCCAAAATACCTGGAAAATGCAGTCAGATTCAAAAACTATGCTGAAATTTATAAAACCAGCCAGCTATAATACCATGAATGAAGGAATGGACACTTCCATAAGAACTACCCAAGACCTACTGATATTATTCTTTATATAGTATCACCAATGCTACTGTATTTACTCTCTAACATCACCAGTGCCCAAGAGAAAAAGGACCCTCTTCGGAACAAATAATGAAGACAACCGAAAATTTATTAAAAGAATGATATCTGCAGAAAATCATAGTTTGTGACTGTTTCAATATTTAATGTGTTCTAGCATGTGTGCTTGTGCGTGTGGTGCAACTGTTCCCAAAAGCTATAAAGTGTTAATATAAATAGATAACTAAAAACAAACAAGCTGAGATCTTATCATTATAAATAATATAAGGTCTCAAACTTAACTTAAAAGTATCTTTTATTACAATGATAATTAATATTTTGTTAATAGTTGTGAGTATATACAAAAGTTTTTTATTTATTCACTGTTAATAAATTTTTATTAATCCATTTAGTTTGTAATTCAATCCAAACATTATGTTTTTAACACTTATATGCTAGTTAATACCCACAACCCTGAGAAATCATGAAATCCATTGGGAGGCATGCAGAGATGATTGTGATAATTTGTAATTGATGTTGATCATTCCTTTAAAAGTTTTTCAAAAGCAAACTTTCTTTTAGAAAGTTTGGCACCTTTGAGTTTCATTTTTATTGAAACTGAAAAACAAACAAAATACTTTTGGGAGTAACTGTACTTTTAAATTATAAATCATTATCATCAGATTGGATATTATTATATACTTGAATCATTTTTTTAAAAATTTTATTAGCTAGTCAACTTTCTTATTTATTTGAATCAAAATTCGTGGTACATATTTATCCTTACAATATATAAATATGTTGAATGTAAAAAATGTTTTTTTTTTTTTAAATTACAAATAATTATAAATAAAAGTATTTAAATAATTCAGTCAAAACAAAACAAATACTTGTCAATACTTTTTATTACCAGGCAAATCATAATAAAAATTAATGCATATTATTGTTTAAACAATATTATAATCATAATTAAGAAATTATGATATATATTTTAAAAAAAATTTCCATTTTAAATAAATTTCAGCAATGACTTAAATCTTTAATTAAATATTTTAAATTTACATTTTTCTGGCAATTTATATATATAGAAAAGTAAAATTTTTAAATAATTCAATTGTTTGATTCTTTTTTGTTTTACAAGCACACACATATTTACATATTTATTAATTTTTTTTTTTTTTTAAATTATTTGTATTAAAAATATTCATCCATTATTACCTTGGAAATCAAGTGTATTATTTAACAATTACAAATAATAATTGAATTTTTTTTTTTAAAACTAAAATAAATTTTTAAAAACCAAAAAAAAAAAAATTTCTTCCGTAAACTTTAATAATAGTAAATAAAATTATGGAAACAATTCATAAACTGTGTTGTTTTAAAAGCATTTTAATTGAAGAAGTATTAAGTTAGGTTTTTTCGAACTTACACACACACATATATATATACATGCTCGTTTACTCTTACAAAAAAAAAGGACATTGATAAAAACAAAAAATATATAAAAAAGCACACACATATAACGGAAATAAAAATCAATTTCATTAAAATAGGTATACAAATAAAAAATATATACATAATTGTATAAGTTGTTTAATTTTTAAATCCATTGCCTCAGAGAAGTTTTTTCCCATTTCACAATTCAGGCTTTTATTTATTTACTTATTTTAAAAGCATAAAAAAATAGTCATGTGGTCAAGTAATATATGACCTTGATTACAACAAACTTTGTGGTTCAAGGATATTGTACTGAGCAATACAATTTCAAAAAGAAAATCCAAAATAGCCAATTCTTAATGATGTGCTCTGTTTGTAGTAGCATGGCTGATTGGGAATGATAATGTAACCAGAAATGAAGGGAAATTTCCACTTGACAGCTTCCTCCATCTTGTGCTGTCTTGTGGAATGATGGGTAATCAGGTTGATCTGCACCTGTTGGAGATCTGGATATTCAGATCTGAATTATAGGAGCAGCACTAACACTTCCTGAATTATTTAGATGAAAATAGAAGGATTGCTGAAATCTTTTCAGATTGCACTAATATTGCTGGACCTTTTTTAAAAAAGTAAGATTATTATAATATATATATAGACACATTAAGAAAAAGAATATGCATAGTCCTACTGAATTTTCTCTTATTCAATGGCAATAATTAAATTCTCAATTTTTAATGAAAACTTAAAAGTTTAAAAAAAAAAACATTTTGTAACTTAATATATATAATTTTAATTTTTATACCTCATTGCTAAATCTATTTTTTTTTTAAATTTTTTATTTGAGCTTACAAATTCATTATTATATATATAGTTTTATAAATCTGGTTTAGAAAGAATTTTATTTTGGAATAAACTAATATTTATTTTAATTAAATTCAATGATAATGCTTGAAAATGTTACATATATATATTTTCAAGAACTTTTAACAATGCTTTTTATTAAGATATTTCTGATAGTTTTGATTATCTTGTTGTCTTCTTCAGAATTATATAAGATAATTTATACTACACTATTGTTTATTTCTATATATAAACATGAAATAATCATTTTCATGTTTTTATATATCATCATTTTCAATTATATCCACTACAGGAAAACCTCAGAGTTTAATACAGTTTCTTTGATCTATAGTCTCTCTCCACTCACACCAGCAGCCAGCAAACTTTTTTATTTCACCCATCCATATCACATGTGGTCTCTCTCAAAGTCTTTTATAATATCTTGGAACTCAATTTAAATTTTTAATTGTTCCTTTATCATAATCTCTTCATTCAAACTCCATTCAATTTTTTTTAATTATTTCAATGATGTCATTGATACCTATTTGTTCTTTCACTCATGTATTTTATTTTTGATCTCTTTCTGTTGCTCCTAACATACATTTCTCTGTACATTGGTGAGTGATCTGAAGTTATCCAAGTCTCAGATCTATAAATAAAAACTGGTAAAACAATATTAAAAATCTTCCTCTTCAAATACATGAATATCTTCCCTTTTAATACTTAGTTATTTCTACCAAAAACACTTCATTCAAATTTACTTTTATAATTATTTTCATCCATCATGTTTTTATCTGAATTAATAATCAGACAAAGATATTTGTAAATGTTAATTTCTAATTCAAGATTATCAATCTGATAATCCACTGAACATTATCATAATCTTTTTAGCATTTATCATTAGTCCTATTTTCTTATTTTCATTTCATAACTTTTATAACATTCCATGAGGCTCTAAAAAACAGTCACATCATTACAAATAATCTGAATGATTTAAATAATCTCTATTTACTTTGACTCCCTTAGATTCCCATTTTAATTCATAAAATACTTCTTGTAAGACAGCTATAAAAAATTTTGGAGATATAGAATTATACATCTTTTTCAATCATATGATTAATTTTTTAGGAGATCATGTGACACTCAAGCTTCCACATAAAAAAATTAACACAAATGACCCAATTGAATTTCTTTTTACTTTATTCAAATCAATTTCAAAACTTTTATTTCCAAATTGGTCATTGGTATTGTAAACTATATCTTCTTAATGAAAGCAATCAATATTGCATTTTTTTTAGTACCTTTAAAATAATCTTTATAACATAAGCAGGATCTATCATTCCAAGTAGAACCACACTCATATTTGTCATTAAATACTCACATCACTCATTCATTTCATATATCTAATGCAATGAAGATATGCTTTTATAATAGGAAGTTCTAAGGTATTACATCCATCAAGTTGAAGAACATAGTGTTTATATTCATGATTTGGAAAAAAAAAATATTTCATTTAAATAAACAAAAGCAATTACTTTATTTTCTTTAGAATTTTTCTCATCATTACCTAAATATTTTCTAATATTTAAAAATGCCCTGTTTAGTTTACAATAACAGTACTGATGACCAATTCAGAAATAAAAGTTGCCGAATTGATTCTCAGTTGAATAAAGTAAAAAGAAATTCAATTGGGCCAGTTTCATGATCTCCCAAATAATTAATTATACGATTATTTATTTAAGAGTGTTTACTGATGGTACAAGTTTTTTCTTAACTTAATTTTTACTATAACAACCTAATTGTAAAACATTTTATTTATTTCATTTATAAATTTAATAAATTCTAATTACTAATTTGTTGCATTCTTTTTCATGAATGAAAAGTATTACTTTGAGTGTTCCATCATCAGATTTTCAATTGTATGGATGGTTGAAGAATTGGAGTGGGGAGTGGATTGAAGCCTGTCCATTAAAGTATGAAGATTGGTTATCTTAATATATATATGAGCACTTATTGCATATATGTGTGATGATAATCTGGACCAACTGATGATTGCTGGTTTAGCATAAAATACATATATTGGTGATTGTTTATCTTTTCAACATATATGTGTTCAAGTGTATCAGTGATTTCAGATAGAGTGGTGGGTCATGTGAAAGTCTATGCTCATATACCCTAGATATTACATATATTGATACAGATATACAATAAGCCTGTATTTCAGTTATTATATCATATTTAATTTACTAAATTTTCTTTCCTCTACTATTAATTTTTATTATTTATTCTTTTTCTTGGAAAGTTAAGTGATGTTTGAGCATCAAAGTCATATGCTAAGCTCTATTATGAATTGAATAAGTGAGTTTTTTTTTTTATTATTTTCCTCAGTTAACAATCAAATCAGAAATATTTAGTTCACTAGTGGACAAATAGTTTAGAATAACATTTACTTAATATTAATTGTCAGAAAAAAAGTCTATTGGTTATTTGTATTATATTATTGACATTAACACTTTCAAGCTCCTAATGATTCAACTAGGATTTTATCTCTTTTTTTCATTTTTTTATTAAAAATAGTAAAACTGTCAGAAACTTAAGTGCTGAATATGAAATGGCTTAATCAATGAATGCCACTGGTTGACATAACACACATATGCATAAGATGTTTCAGAGCCTGTCAATTTGACACTGTATAGGAATTCATGCTGAAAGTGATACAGCTGAGCATGATCCATGGACTTTACATTCAGAATATGCATGCCACTCTATTATTAAACTAATCACACAGAATATTCATCACTGTGGTCAAAGCTTACACAACTTCATTTTGTTAACAATAAAGACAATTGTTTAGTTAAAATTTTGTTTCTGCTTTTAAAATGTATATATCTGCGTAATATTTTTTCTTTTTAAAAGTTTGATTATAAGTTTTACTATAAAAACTATTTATGCTTTTAACATTTATAAGTTTGCACTAAATTAAACAATTATTTCCAAAGCATAATATAATGATCAGATAAATAATGTTTCCAACACTGTAATTGAAAGTTACATTTCTTCAATTTGTTTATATTAAGAATGATTGCTTATTCTTTTTATATAAGATTATTTTATGCTTTTCAAATTTACATGTAAAATATGGTAAGTTAAATAAATTAATTTTATAATATTCTATAGTAATATTTTTAATTTTGTATTATACTTTGCCGTTTAATAGATTGAATTGGGTGATAATTTTTCTCTAAGCTGTAAATTTGGAACAGATTATCTTTAATACATTAATTGCAGTCTATACTAAAATGAAAAAATTCTTTTGAAATAATTTGCATTCATTGAAACAGATTCCACTGATCTTAAAGAAATACAATTTTCTTTTTCCAAAAAAAAAAAAAAAAAATTTTGTTAATCATTCCTTTTTTCGTATTTCAAATGCATTGACCGCAAAGCGAACTTGGGCCAGCTGCCCCTCAAAATTTTTTTGAGACATTTGTAAATCTTCCTTTAAATTGGTGAAAAATATGAAAATCATACTTTTACTTTCTATTTATCAACTGTTAAGAATTTGATGAATCAAATAGAATTTGGATTACATTGAAATCAAACTTTTCTCAATCCAAACTTCTAAAAATATCTTTTAAAGTAACAAAAATTTTTTGGAAAAACTATATCACTGAGATATCTACATTCAATTTGTTAGTGATTTTCTAAAATCTCTTAGGAGTATTATTTTTATAAATTTTACTAATAGTATCAGTATTCAGTTTCTTTTCATCTACAATAAAAAAAATAATTGAATAGTTAAGTATCATGTGACATTTGATTGGCACCTGAGCTTCAATATGAAAATCTTTAGCTCAAATCTGATTCAGTATAGTGGATGGAATAGAGAGCAAAAGTTTCTTATGACTTTCACTCAATCTATAATTTTCCATGTTAAAATGGCATGTGATTGAATATTAACCATTTTAAATTTTTATTAAAACTGTAGTTAGCACTATTGCATTAGTAGTACAGAAGCTAAGAGATATGGTTGTGTAATAACATTATGAAAGTAATAAATATTTAATAACAGATCACTGAAGACAATTTATTGAGAAAAGAGCTGATTGGGAAGCAACACTGTCAAATAAAAATATTTGAATTTCAGATATACATTGTCCAGAGACATAAGAATTTGGTAAATATTTATAAATAGAATTTACCATAAAAATTATTATTTTATTTTTGTTAAAATTTTTGTATTATAAATTATAATAAATCAGTAAGTTTACAATATACAATTTCTTTCTTCATAAAGTATCAATATACACAATATACAAAAACAATATCAGATCTATTACCATATTATTTCAAATATAAGCTATACTTTTTTCCAAATTTTAGACCCTAATAGAAAAGTGCAGCTTAAATTTGAAGTGAAAATTTTTAACACCGTATTATGCTATACATGCACATAGTATTACGATCATTACCTGCTAAAGTAGCATGTTAAATCGTTTTAATCAATGTTTTTTGGATTAATTATGTTAAACAGCTTTAACTCTTCCTCAAACCGCTACTTTTAATATTATTTTGCCAATTTTACCAGTATTTTACTGAGAAAAATTTATTGAATAACCTTTAGAATATTGTCACAACTAACAAATCAATATAACAATGAGATAAGAGCCTGCTTTCCAAGGTGCTGATTGGTTGTCAAAATTTTGACAGTTCCAATAGCTTCTATTTGATTTTTAAAGTGAAAATGAATGTTTTACAATCTTTTTTCATTGTTTTGCTGATGTTGACAATTCTGATGCTTTTATTTTGAATTTCAAAGTGAAAACAAATATTTTAGAATCTTTTTCTACACATTTTAATTTTTTTTTTCAGAAATATTTATAAAAATATAAATTATTTTAGAATGATCCAGATTTTAATAGAAAAATGTACTTTTCCATGAAAGAAAATTGACAAAGAAATTACAATGTTGGCTGCAATTTAAATGACCTGAAGATGATATACCTGATGGAATAGTGAAGATGATAATTCAAGTTCTGAAAATGAAGATGTAGAAAGTACCACAATAAATTAGGTGAGTTTGTTGTATTTATATTAGTTTCCTATTTAAGTACACATATGTGGCTTAAATTCAAGAGTTAATTTTCCCCCCAATTTTTCAGGCTTAAAATCCTACTGCAGTTTAAATTTTGGGGCAGTTTATATTTGAAGTAATACAGTATTTGTTTTATATGGGTTGTAATTGAATATGTTGTTAAAATAAATGTAAAAATACATCTTGCAGATGTTCAATTGAGAATGACTATTGGAGTAGTGAAAATGTTTCCATAAATGTATAATGGAATAGATTGGAGAGTATTCTAGTTATTGAAGCCTATAATAAATATATATTAACTTACTGCTTTTTTTAAGGAGTTTATTTTTGAGGGAGAGAGGAAAAATAGAGAAAGGTATTTAAATCTTAATCAGTATATATGTATAAAATAGTAGTAATAGTAATTCCTCTTTTTAAATTGAATGGACTTGATATAAATAAAAAAATAAAGATGAAACAACCTTTTTCGATAATCTTCGCAAAAAATAATGTGCTACTCATCAGATCCACCAACTTCTTTCCTTGTTTATATCTTAATGTCTATTTACTGAGCATTAATTGAATATTTAGCCTGGTTGATTATAAGTCATCTACCGGAAAAAAAAAAAATTAAATCCTACTTACAATCTAAACTAATTTTCACCTGCCATAATGCCTATATTCACAAGTCATTGGAGGCAGATAATATAATAACCATGTTAGTTACCTGTAAAAAGTATAACTTAATTTTACTGATTTGATAAACAATTCGAATTAGATTTAAAAAATAATTAATTGTATTTATTAAAATTTAGATAACATTTTAAATGGTTTTAACTGTATTTTTTTAAATTCCACAATATTTTTGTGAAATGTTATATTGTATTAAACGTAAATGTGCATGCACACAATCACATAACAAAGAGCCCCAAACAATATTTCTATATATATATTTAATATTTCTATATTTTATAAACGCTTAGTGTGAGACTGCAATCTTTTTGTCTTTTATATACACATTCATTCATTCCTTCCTGGATTCATTAGCAAATAACTAGCAAACGAGCATGGCTATGCTAAATCGAGATAAGAAAAAAAAACAAAAAAATGAGTTTTGTAATGACTATATATATAGACACACATACACACAATATATTCTACTAAAAATTTTAGCACACATTTGAAAATTATTTTTTTAAAGCAACAAAGACTTTAAAAGAAATTTAGATAACAAATGGAAAACAGGCGTGGAAAGTGCAGAAAGAAAAAATAAAATTAATATTAACAAAAATAAAAATACAGAAGCAACTGAAAATAATAGTGCTAATCTTTGAGGATAAAAGGAATGTGATCATCTTTAAAGCTTTATATTTCTTAGCACATTACTATTATATACCCAAACATATATATTTATAGAAGTCTTATTTATGTAAAAATAGCTTTAATAAATAAATAACCCATAAAGCGTTGTTAGCCGAGAGGTCATCGCACCCGCCTTACAAGCAAGTAGTTGGTTGCAGACGGGAGTGGGTTCGCGTCCCGGCCGATGCTATGACATATGAAAAAAGAATAAATAAATAACCCTGTTTTTAATTTTTTTTGTGTGTGTAAGTATAAAAAGCAAAACAAAAAAAAATATATATATATTACATTTTAATTAATAATATTTGTTTTGTTTTAAATGTCTTTAAATTTATATGAAAAAACTTCACGTTGTAAATAGATTTAAGACTGGTCTTTGAGGAGTTATCTTATAATCAAGCGGTTGATAAATAGTAGATAAATCTGAGTTGATCAAATGAGTGTTAGCACGCTGATTATAAAAATGAAAAATATGATTATCCTCCATCACTGATGAGAAGAGTATCCATATCAGTAGTCGGCAACCGGTGGTCCATGATGTAATTTTAGTGGTCGCAAAGAAATTCAGATATTATGTAAATTCGCTAATCTCATTTAATAAAATTTTTAAATAATTTGTTTAAGCAGTAAAATAGAATAAGAACATTATATTGCTAATTGATTTGTTACAAAATACTACTGTGACTTGCAAAACATCCACCCCAAAGGGACTTAATTAACCCCTACTCGATCAGCAGCATAGAAAAAGTAAGAAAATAAGAATACCGAATTCTGTACAATTGTGATGTGATGCACTGTGACTTCTAATTGACTAAGTATTTGACTACGTGCACCCTAGGTAATTGAGTGAACTAAAACTCAAAAATTTTATTAAGAATTTTAAAGAAAAACACATGTATAAAAAGTATTGAAGAATAGAATATTATTCGTTATTAATCTTAAATAATTTTTGTAAATATGAATTCAAAAAATTATGCATATAATACGTAGCAAATACGTATTTACACATTTATTTATTTTTATAAAATAAAATGTACATTATAGTAACAAAAAACAAAATAAAACATAATTCTTTAACAAATTATAAAATATATAAATAAATATATATGTGTATATCATACTCAATTCTCGTACTAATTCATACCTTTAAAAATTATGATAATGGTCCGCAATATCTAAAAGGTTGACGACCGCTGATGTATATGACCGCCTGTCATTACATATAAAGTAATTATTTTCCTAAATTAAAGACAAACCTGCAGCCCTATGAGTATGGTACGTCTCCTACCAGTGAAAGCGCATTAATATACATTTAACCTATGCGGACTAACAAGCATATTTAATCTCTAGCTAATGGCAGTTAGATATCCATTTACTGACCAATACTGGATGGTTATCTATGTTGATTGTGAACGGATATATGAAACAAGGACGTGAAAAAATTTACAAAAAAGTTCGCTTGATCTTGAATCTCAATTCGTGATCTTGGCAAACAATAATAAAATATCATTTATATGCAGATTATTTTAATGCAAATAAAAATTGCTACATATTTTTTTAATGCTTTTAGATTATTTAAATCCACTATTTGCCATAGTTATTGATATATATTAATTGAACAAAACGTAGTACATCGTAATCTCTTAAACTTTCTACCCAGATACTTTATGTAAATTATTTAATTAAAAGAAATAACAATAATGTAGCTATGTTTTTATTATGTAAAAAATTAGACACATTAGACATTATAATATATCTACATGTAATCATTTTTTCTAATTTGACTCTAATCATGACAATCTTTACAAAAAGAGAGGAAAAGAAAACTTGCATCCCTTGGGGCAAATATACTACTTCAGAGGTAAGTTTAAAAACAATTTGAAATCAATTTCCCGTCTGCCAAGAAAAAAAGGCCAAAAATGCTACCAATAATTACAATCAAAATTTTTTTTTTTAACGCTTTATAGTCCAAAAAAAAGTTACCCCTCTCCCCTAGTTAAAAGTAGACTGTAACACACTAGCTGTGAGGCACTAGACTCATTAGGACATGAATAATTACAGGACTGCTAAAAGAAAAAAAAAGGGTAGAGGGGAGGGAATGATAGAGAATGAATCAACACTTAAAGTATGAAAAGTCATTCCCCCTCAATTTATTTAGGCATCCTCAGTTATTCTTTTTTTTTTAAGTCTTGCCACGTGTCGTCTATGTAATCCTATATTCAAAAGATCTCCAGCAACGTAATAGAGGGTCTACCCTTATATGAGTAACAGACGGCTAGGTTCATTTACAATTTTTGCTTCAATCTAAAAGAAAAAATTACTACATTGTATTCTTATGAATCCCTTTGGCAGAAGCTGGCCATTGAATATCACAAAGATTTTTAGTCCATGGTCTCCATTCTTCCTACTAAAAAAAAAAAAAAATCACTCATTTGCACATACGAGAAATCAGAAATTATCGGCACAAAACAGATGCTTAGTCTCCAAGAGACAATTCTTGAAGTAATCAAGCTTGAGTGAACAAACAGTCATGCAAAAGATGATACTATGCTAACCCCATAGTTGGTCCTTACAGCAGCAGTGCAATACAAAGGAACTCAATCTGTTTTTTGTGCCACAAAATTGGTCTTTTATTCTTTCTTAAAACTTGAAACATTTCAATTGTTAAGAGAATGCTTTTTTCTTTCTTTTTTAAAACAATTAAAAAAAAAAAAGATGAAAAGTTCAATCATGGCGTTTATAATTCAAGACTGTGGCTATTTTAATAGGTTTCTGATGAGATCTACCAGCTGGCCAATAAGCAAAAAGTAACTTAGAAAATATTTTTAGATGAGCACGCTTAATTGTTTTCCCATTCATTTATCTCTTTAACAGCATTCATTTATGACAAGTCATCAGAGTTAAATAGTACCCTGGTCTCTACTTCGCTAGACACCCTTGATTAGTTGTTCCTGGTATTACTACGTACCAATCAAGTTTTGCCAGGCTTTTAATCATGCTGATGCACGTAATCGGAAACCTTTCCCCACAAACCATTTTTCTTTTGTCCAAATGCCAGTGGCCATGACACAGATGTATGTTTATTTCTAGATAGACAAATGACCATGGGTCAGCAGCCAAAAGACTAAGATGACCACTAGTGTCCAGTTTACTGGAGTGAGACAGAGAGGATAATTCAATAGGAATAATTAAAATAAAGTATTAAAAAGTGTGAGATAACGCAAGCAAAAATTCCGTTTTTTTTTTCTTTTAAAAACAAACAAATCAATAAAGAGCTAAAAAAAAAATTTTTGTAATTAAAAAATCTAAAAATCAACACGCGCACACACCGCTTGTCATTATATTGTTTATGTACACGTATTCATTAATAATAATAATAAAATGCTTTTTTAAAAATATAAATAGAAGTTACCAATTCTGTAAACAAAAATTAAGTAATAATTTTGAATACTTATTTAAATCATAACATTGGTATATAAGTTAACATACTGAAAGTAACATTTAAAAATAGAATAAATGGATTAATAAGAGAAGAATTAAAACATTACAATATTTTAGATTACGTAAATTGCATAAAATTGTGAAAAAATAAATAGTCCAAGAATAAATAAAACACTCATGAGATAGCAAGAAAAATAATGACGAAAGAACAAACTATATGTAATAATATGCAATTTCTAACATATAAATTAATGTTGTACAAAGTATATAGTCAAATATACACGTTTTAAAAATAAATAGTCCAAGAATGAACATAATGCATTAAATAAACACATCATTCCTATAAATATGGACATGATATAAAGTTAAATGTGGTGAATATGTATAACTATTTGGGAATCGTCTTAAGTAATCAGAGAAATTGCTTGAAAGAATGGGATAAAAAATTGATAAATGAAGCAAAAGGGGGGGGGGTGATAAAGAAATTAAGTGTTTTTCATACAATAAATATGATATTGTATGGAAGGGAGTGGCAGTAGCAGGGTTAACTTATGGTAATGACGTGTTATGTGTTAGATTACTTAGATAAAGTACAAAGAGAAGTAGGAATACGTGCATTGTGTGGATGGCAAAAATGGGATGGTCAAGTTTTTATATGAGAGATGCAAAAAGCAAAATGAAAATGTTTAGTAGATTGCAATTTATGGATAGTAAGAGAATAAAAATAGCACTTAATTGAGTTATGAATAAAGGACAGGCAACAAGATGGATGAGAAAGATAGAATAGTATGCAGAAGATTTGGATAAATATTTTATGTCAGTATACTTGCACAAAAGATGGGATGATTGTGTTAGGAGAATTGTTGAATATTATAGTGACAAAGAATAGGATAGAAGAATAGATGCATTAATAAAAAATTGGAATTAGTAAAATAGTATGGAGAATAAAAAGAGTTTGAATATATATAGAAGTAAACAGAATATTGAGTGCAAGTTAATTTATGTTAATAGCAAGCAAAGTATTTCACTGTTTAAGGCTTGAACAAGATTATTAGCAACAAGGGAATATCCACATACACGAAGAAATGTGGGTCATTTAGTCTGCAAGTTATGTAAGGAAGGTGTGGAAAATATTAAGCATCTGCTAATTGATGATAAATTCTTACAAGCAAAAGGGTACAAGTAATGAAGTTGTGGGAGAATAAATATAAACAAAATGATTACACAGAAAGTGGGTTCTTGGTTTTTATGCTGGGTTTAGCAAAAGATAAGGGGGATCTAGATATAAAGGTTATAGAGTGTACAAAGGTGATGCTGTGAAAATGGGATGGAGCAGGATAGAAAAGAATATGGAAAAAACATAGAGTGGGGAATGGAAAGAGAAGATAAGATGGGTAACAGGTTTCTTTGGTCAATGTAGTTGAGATATTCCTGATGTCGATAAAGGAGATCACATCACATATACTACTTAGTGGTAGCACATACATCTATCTCTTATATGTAAATATGAAAAATGTATTGTATATGTGGTGCTGAGATAGTAAATGCACCTTTCAAACAATGTGGAATTGAATCTGTGTTGGATAAAATTATTTTTTTTATTATCTCAAGTTCTGAATAGCCTTAGAATTTTTCTTTCAAGCAGCATGATCTATGGTGAGCTACTGGAGAACTTTTTGCTATACAATGAACTATTTAAAGAAAGTTTTCTATTGCCTATTGTATATGTACAATGGTTTGAGCTTTCTTCTGTCATGAACTGCAATAACAAATGGAGGGAACTTGAATTTATTTTTGAATAGATAAGAATTTCCATGCAAGTATAAGATTTTTCTTTTAAATAGAGTTCCAATTATTAATAAATGACTGCCTTACTATCATTAGCTAGAAGGGAAAGAAAGAGATAAAAAAAACTGCAAAAACTCTATCAAACTACAGTTGACTAGCATGGTGACTATTTTCCTGTGCTATTCTGTTACAAAATGTGTTATAAAAATAATAAGATGACTGTTTTAATTTCAGCTTCTATTAATAATTGCTATTTTATTCATATTGTCATTATTGCATTTGCAAAATTATGGGTAAAGACATTTAAAAAAGATAGAAAGATAAAATGTTTTCAAAAAAGAGTTAAATAAAGTTAAAACATTATTTGAGTAGATAATCTTTATTCAGAGATTAACTTACATTATTATTTTGTTACTGTTTTATTTTTGCTTCTGTGTGATAGTATATTTTTTATAATCATGAAGTATTACCTCTATTATTATACTGTTTTATAGATAATAATATATAATTAATTGACAAAATTCTCCTAAAAATCATTATCTGTGAATTACATGAGCAAAATTCTATCTGCAAACTATCACTTCATTTGATAAGAGATTTAAGTCAAAGTTATTTTTATTTAAAATTATATCTACCAAAATTCAATATTTCCTTTTAATATTTTAAATTAATCTTCAAAATCATTTATTTAGATTTAATATATTTATATTTAATAAAAACTGCAAAATCAATCAAAAGCATTAAAAGAAAAAAAGATTGACATATGATTAAATTAAATATTTATGTTTAATACCAAAAAATATATATAATGATCCTAAAAAGTTAAATTTGAGTGTAAGTTATTAAGATATTACAAATTTTACTCTGGTCAAGAGCAATGAAATTGGTAATGCTTTGTTTCCCAAAAATTATGACTCTGATACCAAAAAATAGTATAATAATATTAATTGCTTTATTTTATCTTTTGATAAGAAGTACTAATGTTTGTATGTATAATAATGGATATAAAAATTTATTATATAGAAATAATTGAATAATATAATATAGTTCTGAAAGCTGACTATTGTATATTCAAAGTCATAAGCATATACAAATACAAAACTGATTTAAAAAGATACATATAAGTGGTTTATTCTGATTATAAAAATAATTTCACTGAGACTATTGATCTCATTAACATTATGGACTAATGAGCTCATTAACATTGATAATGCCTTTATTATTTTGCTCTCCTCATTTTCAACTACAGTTCTTCAATAAAAACTTAAGACAAAAAAGTGATAGTCTCTTATTAGTACAAAAAAAAGTTACTTTTTAAATAATTTATGGTACTTGTGAATTTTCAGGTAAACCAAGATGGCAGCCCATATTTTTGATAAATCTTTACAGTTTCACCCCCCCCTCTCCAAATGTTTATAAAGAAGTGACTGCTAGGAAATATACTATTTAATATTTACATTTTATTTTTTATTATTACTATTATTTTAAAAACAGAAATCATAGTGGAAAAAATTAATTGCAATATTTACACTTTTTTTATTAACAAAAAAATGAACTAAAAAATATATAAATACAATATTTACACTTTATTCATGTTTGTGGCATGCAATTTCTAATGGCATCCAAAATCATATAACATATTTGAGTCAAATCCATAGTTTTTATTCCAATTGTTAGCAATATTTTTAAAAATTAAATTTTCTAAAATGAGCATATGATTCAGAATGTTAAGTCATTGTGAAATTTTTCTTAAATTATTTTCCCACTATCTTACTATATAATTTATATACATTGTAATTTTTTTTTCCAATTCAAATGCGGATATTTGTGAGTTTTGAATGTAAAGTTTCATATCATGACCATTAATGTACAATTTTTAAGAGAAAGATGCTGCACCTTTGCAAATACTCCACTGCATCACATTCTTGACAGGAAGGTCCCACATGTTGATCTTGACAATTTACCAACAAAAATGCTGACAAAAAAAAAACACACTGAATTGAAACAAAGTACCACAATATTAAGAGCATCTCATTGCTTCCACATTCTAATATAGCTTTTTTAAAAAATGAAATAAAGCTTATAAATGAAATTGATCAAAATTTAGTATTTTTAAAAAAATTTAACAACTGATTTTTTTTTTTAATTTAACAACTAGCATATCTTTGCTAGATTATAGGTCCTTGAAATTATATATTTATCCAAAATACATGCAGTCTTCTTGGTTTACTCAAAAACTCCCAAGTACCTAATTTAATAATCTCCTTGCTTTTCTACAGTCTAAATTAAAAATATTTAATCTTTAAATGTACTATATCAATAAAAGATTGAAATTATAAAAATATTTGGCTCATAATAATAAAAGAAATTCTATGCCTCATCCAATATGCAGAGAGTGCAAGACATTATTTAGCAAGTATGTCAAAATAAGAACAAATAAAAATTTAATTGCTTTAGAAATAATGAATAAATCATTCATTTATATACTAACAATATGACTGCTTTTTTGTTAGAATAATTTACTAAGTCCAGTGCAATTTTATGGACTGATAGAATGATGAACTCTAGGTTAAATATGTTCCTGAATGGATTCTAGGCTGAATTAAAAAAAAACTCAATTTAGACAATTGAAACACTATTGTAGCATTAAATGCTCACATGTCACTGACTGCCTTCTCAATCAATTAACTCCCTTTTTTTTTTTTTACCAATATTAAATGATAAAATAATATAAATTGGCTAATTCATCCCCCCCCCCCCTATAATTAGACTGGATGGTCTAAAAAAATAAGGAATAATTTTTAAAAATTCAATCATTTTAAAGCATTTTTTTTTTGACTGAATAAATTGATATAGTTTTAGACTTGATGTATGAAGACCATACAGTGATATTAAAAATAAATTGTGATTTATTTACAAGTATAAAGAATTAATTTTAAAAAAGATAAGAAAAGAGATCTAACTTTAAACAAACTATTTATGATTTAAAAACTTTAACATTTTCCACAAATATCAACCAGCCATTACAAGAAAAGTTACACAAATACAAACTAAAATTGATTACTTGTTTATACTTCAACAGAAAACAAGAATGACATTTGGTTGATATTTGTATAATAATAAATCATTTTGGGGGAACTCTTTATAAAAAAAGTAACACATAGAATTTGATTTATAATTGTTATATATTTTTATATTTTTAAATTCTTATAATATTAGTTTAAAGATCAATGGGATCTTTGCTAATAGCCATGCAGGTAACTGACTCATAATAATTATGCCCCTGACTAAAATACTAATGATTATGATTTATATCATCTATATGATTAAGTAAAACTCGCCCACTTATAAATTGATGTTTAAACTTATAAAGATAATAAAATATTATTATAATTAGATAAATTAATGCACTGTACAGGCTTACATCTACACATACAGATATATATTATATAATTAGATAAATAATATTGAAAACCAAATAATAAGAAATTATTTTATAATAAGCAATTTGGGATCATCAATAGATTGAATGACTAGAGATATAAATAATTTTAATGACTCAATTTTAGTGCATAAACTTTATTTGAACTGGTGAGTTGCTTGCTTACTATTTGATTTTTTATTGATTAAAAACATAATAAAACTGACATAAATATGACTTCTGGATTTATGTAGATAGAAAATAATGATATTCTTTCCAATTCGGAAGATGACCTAAAGAATATTCTTATTTTTAATACAACTAAAATGTTTGAAATTAGATGTTTTATTAAAAAGTGACTTAAAAAAAGATAACATTTTTAGCAATCATTTATCTGGATGGTTATTGATTTGAGAATGTGAATGAATTTAAATAGCTAAATAATTTTTTAAATATAAAAGCACGGATTCCAATGTAATATTGCTACATGTGATAAATTCAAAAGACTAATTCAATTAAATTAATTGTAAATAGAACTATTATTCTGCAAAATGTATTGCATGGTAGTAAAACATGGAATCATTATACAATATAGAGACACAGGAAAAATTGGATTTAAATATTATCTTTAATATTCTGAAAATACTATATCAAAATCACTAAAGCAGATATTCTATTTCTAGACAAGATTTGATAGTGAATCTACAATTATAAGGGCATATCTTCATTGGATTATGCATGCAAAGTATTTTATGATAATTAATTAGAATAATTTCCATTGAAGAGACAAACTTTATATTATTCTGACATTTTAAAGAGATGCAATATTGATTGTTTTGGTCAGGAGGATAGGATTAAGAATAGAATATAAAGAAAAACTACAATTAGATGAAGTTTTGAAATTTTTCAAAAGTAAAAGTCTATTTCAGAAAACTTAAAAAAAAATTATTTAGATATTTTTAATAAAGAGACTAAAATAACTGTGAATGATATTAACACAGCTATATTCACTTTTATGAGTGGTTGGTAATGATGATGATAATGAATTTAAATTATTATTATTAATTTTTTAAAATCACAATACTTTTGGTAAAATTTCATACACATGACTATAAATATTATCATTTAAAAATTTAAAAAAAAAAAGAAAGAAAAAACAATAAATATATAAATTTAAAAAAATAAACATAATTATTAATATATAGGTAATTAAGTACAAATTGTAAAACGATTTAAAAAAATACAGATATGCTGTGATTAATGAGAATAATGCATCCTGAAAGATCACAGCATTTGAATCAACATTATCATAATTGTATATAAAATACAATAATTTGTTTCAATTCTAAGTAGTAATATTTTAAATATAAGATTTTTATTTGTTTATTAAAGTAAGATAGCATCAAAAATACAATGCTTATTTCATATCAAAAATGTGTTAATGAACAAAAAAAATCAATAATATTAAAAACTATTTTCATAAAAAAAAAAGTTTGTTATTTAAACAAATTAAGTGATGAAGGAATCTTCTTAAATACACTTTTGAGTAAAAAACACCTATCTTAGAAAATTTCTCTTTTTATCTAAGGAAATCACAATCCCATTGGTATTACCATTTTGAATAATTTTTTTCTTTTACATTTTGAATGATAATATTTTTGAAATAAAATAAAATATAGAAACAAAACTAAGAATATATTGCAAAAAATAGCAGTGGAATAAATGACAACATGTAGCTGCTGATATTTTAATAAGTAAGAACAATTATTGGTGAGAAAAATTTGCATTAATTGAATTTTGCTTACACAAAATAGAAAATCATATCATTTAGAAGTTAGAATAGTCAGTCAAATGCAACATACTTGAACTTACATGGCCCACATATATATAAAAATAAATCAGTGCAATGAAAAATGAAATTGACATAAACATAAAAGAACTGAAGAGGCAAAAATGTTAGCAATGTTATCCTCTTAATACTAATTTTAACACATCATAAATTTTAATTAGCCTATAAACACATTAAGTTTATAAAATATTTAATTAAATTCTTCATTAAAAACATAAAATAATAATAATATAACAACAGATAAAATAGTTTTGAAATAGTGGAAAATAAAATTTGGAGATTAAAAGCAAAAATGGGAGAAAAACACAATACTTTTTTTTCTTATTAAATATATTCACACACACAAAAAAAGAGTTAAATATATTTAACAAAAACACACACACACACACAAGAATTTATAGATCTTTAAAATTAATTTTATACCACAGCTTTAGATAATAATTGTTTTAAATCAGTAATAATTTATCTCAAAAAAAAAAAGAGAGAGAGAGAGAGAAAGAATGATACTATTATAAAATGAAAAGATCAGAAAACAACAAATATAATATTATATTTATAATAACAAAACTTTGATAAAAGTTGCACTAAAATGCCTTATGCTAATATGAACTAATTTTAATCTAAAAAACAATTGAATGTTAAAAGAATACAAATAAATTAGATATAATGGAAATTTAGATAAATTCTTTAAAGAAATTATTTTTTTATTCTTATCCATTTATTTTGCCCATAATCATACAATAATCAGTTACTCAAGGCATTTTATTATGAGATACAATGTGTAAATTCATAGTGTCCTTATATAAAATATTTAATGTATTTCTATTAAAAAATAATGGAATTGTTTAAAGAATATATAGACTCATTAAGTTGGGTGACCTGATTTTAAAAATCCTTCTATTGTTAAAATTTTTAAAAATAAAGGATGAAGTAAGACTGTAGTCATCATTGTGGAATATCATTATTATTTAATGCAGGAAAGATATTTTTAAAGATCTTCTTGAATAGATTGCTCCTAATCTGCATGAATCAAGAAACAATTATAGACACTTTTTTTTCCCCCATATGTCAAAGCTAAGGTCAGGAAGTGAACCCACAACAATTGTTTGCAAGCAACTTCTTGCAAGGCAGCTGCACTGACCTCTCGGTTACCAACGCTGACTAGAAATACTTTTTGTTGATAGACAAATGCAAAAAAAAAAAAAATGTGAGAAACAAAGGTGTGATTTATATATTGCTTTTATTGATTTGATGATCAAAGTATTTGATTCAATTAATCAAACAGATCTGTGGAACTGTTTGAAATTAATTGCATATCTATGCAAGTTTATTCATATTATACATTGTGAGATGGAGAAAATATTTTTATTGCAGATGACAAAATCTGAGACATTTGAAATAAAAATTTACAAGAATGTGTAGTAGTTTCCACTTTGTTTCAATTTTTATAACAGTGGCCTTTGGAATAGTTTGTAAGTAGTACATTCATAAATCAGAAATCAAGATACACTTTTGATGCTGACATTTTTAATTTAAGTTGATTGAAAGAAAAAAACCAAAAAGTTCATTTTCTTGTCTTTTGGATCTGATAATTGTTTTATTTTTGCAAATTTTAAAGATGATTTTCAGAATGTATTTAATGCTTTTAAAGCAACATATAAAGACCGATTTAGGAATTAACATTCAAAAAATTCAAATCCTTTATTAACTAGTGATAGAAGAAAACATTTCAACAACTTTTAATCTGAATAACTATCAACTTGAGAATGTAGGCCAATAGGTGAACTTAGATATTGAAGTGCAACATTGATTCAAATGTGCAACTCTGCTTTTAACACATTAAAAGATATGATATTTTATAGCAATGATATAATTTCTTCTAAATTAGTTGTATAAAGAGTTGTTATTTACTCAATTTATTATATAGAAATGAGGCTAAGACCCTCTATTAATGTAATATAAAGGCTCTAGAAAAATTTCACATCTTTTCACAGAAGATTAAATGTAATTAAGATGAGGCTTAAAATGATAGCTTAAATTGTGTGTGTATATATATATATATATATATTGTCTTCAGTTTGCATTTAATTTCAAGAAAATAAATTCTTATAATCATTAATATTTCAAAAGTTAGTAAATGTAATTAAAAAAAGAAGTAATTTTAAAATTTGTTAAATCTTTTTTTTTCATGTGTCATAGCATCGGCTAGGAGGTGAACCCATGATCTGAGACAACTGTGTTGACCACTTGGCCATCAACGCTTGACAAATTTGTTAAATCTTTATGTTAAAAAAATAAAAAAAAACCATATACCCCCTCCAATTTACAAGAAGTTTTTTCCCACCATGTGGATTGTTTTAATTCTTAAAAAATACTAGTACATATAAAAATTAAATACATTTTTATTCACTATATTTCAAAACCTAAACATAAACTTTCAAATTAAATAAAAACTTAAATCTCTTCTTGATAAACCTAATGAAGTGAATTCAGAATTTTGATGTTTCCCTGATAAGAGCTGAATCTGTGTACAAAAATGAAAATTAAAACATAAAATTCATTTTAATCTATAGCAGTGCCAGAGTGAATGAATAGAACAAGCAGTGTCACTTTAATTAATGTCCAAAACAATGAAATGGTTAAGAATATTTTGTAAAATTCTAAAAATTTGATGGCAAAATCATAAACCCAATAAATGTTTTTTGCTAGATGTGATAGTATAGAATCTACTATTATAATTTCGTCAATGGACTGAACATTTGAAATGAATAAACAATAAGACTTTCTAAAATGTGTTTTATGATTAACTTGAGCATAGTTTTCATAAAAAAAAAAGTCAGACCCCATTCACACTATAAATATTATCATATAGATGATCCAAAGAAGTGCAATGTTATTTTCATTGAGAAGATATGGCTGAAAATAAAATATCATAGAGTTATAAAGTTTATGCAGAAGAAATTAAAATGCAGCATTTCAAACTTTAAATAATCCGAATAATGTGCTAACATGTTCTACACGTGAATGTATTTGTGGATCCATAGATTAATTTGTATAGTCACTGTGCAAAAATCATTAAAAAATTTTTTTTTTCTTTCTTGAGACTGAAGTAGCCATACATATTTGTGAATGGCTGCAGTTGCTGATTCAGTCTCTTAGACAAAAGTTATCTATATACTTGTTAATGTATTTTTTTTTCACAATAAAATATTGTCAAAAACAATTCTTTGTTTTACTGTCATCTCATATAAGCTAGAGTAATCAGTGATTGAATACAAGACCTGTTTCTGGCTTTTGCTTTTATCAGTGAGACCTGGGATTCAAAATTGGAAGGCAAAAAGTTAGAAACTGATGGGGAATTCCAATAGTAAGGATAGACATTTTATATGCATCCTATAATCACTAATTACACTAGATGGCAGAAAAATGGTGAACTGCTTTTATCGTATTGTTCTGATAGGTGTTTGGTGATTTTAGAAAAAAATTATATATATTTATTTTTCATTTTTTAAAATGCAATCTCAAATTGATTAAAATATATTTCATTCAAAATATAATTAATTAAAACTAAAATAAATAATCACATATACATAAAATGTACAAAATTTTAATTTATTTGTTTTTCCTTCCCACTGCAAGATTGCAATAAATTTAGATGCTAGAATAAATTAAATTAATAAAAGAGTATGACAAGCAATGTTGAATTGTAACTGACAAAGATTAAGTGTTACCTTCAGGCAGAGACTTTAACATACATATACATAGTTTAATAAAAATTAATTCCCATATATACATTGTAGTGTAATAATTTTGTGCTGAAATAAGTTTTGCTCCACACAAGAAAAATTTATATTAATACATAAAACCACAATCTTTTAATATTAGAAACCTCATGTAAATTTCCAGAATATTTGATATCAGGTTAAATAATAAAAATGTCTAATAGAATTAATAATGTACATAAATAGACTGTAAAAATGATATATAAAATGAGTACAAAATTATTTTATTATAAACCTTGATTGCTAATTATTACTCATCAAAAGATTGCCAAAAAATTTCCACATAATAATTCACTATACATTTAAAATAAAAGAAAATGTATTAAATTATGAGAGAGCTTCCAAAATAACATAGTAGTAATGAAAAACATCACAACAGTTGCTAAATAGTACTGTATTTAGAAAAAAAGTACTTAAAATATAGAGTATTGCTCAAATAGTCATTATATTTATTTTATATTAATCAAAAATTAAAAAAAAAACCATTCTAATTACTTACTGCATTGATAATGATTAATAAGAAGCATTGTTCAAATATTTTAAGTTGTATTTTTAAAAATGTGCCATTTTAAGCAATTAAATAGTAATTTGAAAACATTGGATATATTATTATTTTATGTAATACTTCTTCATAGTTTCTTCTCATAAAAAAGTAATGAAATAATAATAGTGACAGAAAGTCCAATAACAAAACATCAAAGCCAAAATTACAACACACAAAAAAAACCCATGCATTAGGCAAAATATTATATAAAGTTATGCAAAGAACAACCAAATCTGAAAACATCACACCAATAATTCACAAGTCATATTTCCAAAGAATAATTTAAATAAACTTGAAAATAATGCCCATTTTTTATCAAGGTCAATCTATTTTCCAGATAAAATAATATCAGTACAAAGAAGTGGATGTTATTTGCAAGTTTATTTAAATGATTTATTGGCAGTCTGAGTTGCAAATTATTAAAGTAATGATTTCAGACTTAGTTGTTCCATGAATAAGTTCATATTATTGGTGTTATATATTTGATAAACTGTAATTTATTTATAGGCTGATTAAAATCACTAAAACATTACAGATATAAAAGTTCATGAGTATAAAACTTCACTGAGTAAAAAACATATATCTTTCCTTTTATTTCTGATATAATTGTTTTACAACTTCCCACTTAAATTTTATTTGTTTACATATAATTTATAACTACTGTAACAAATTTATGCCAAAACATACAAATTCTAAAAAACAAATTACTAATATAGGTAAAGCAGGATGTAGTAATATTAATAAAAGCAAGTACATTCTAATTTCTTTTTCTAAATATATTGAATACACAATCTTAACTTGATACAAATATTCAAGACATGAATTAGAGAATACCACTTATAACTAAAAAAACTGTTAAATTTTGAATTAGAAAATACCACTTATAACTAAGAAGCTGTCAAAATTTAAAACAGATGATCTTAATAAAACTTGTTTTCAAGAGGAAGAAACTTTAAAAGAGCAGGCAAATGTTTTTTAAAAAGTAGATAAATCAGTGAAATAAGACTGCATAGTGTCTGATTTGCAGTAAGATCTAATTTAGTATATTTAATTCTTGGCATTACTAAATGAATCACTAAAAGTTTAATAATGTTACCATTTGCTTTGAGCAACAGTGTTTGTGTTCATTTTATTCATGTGTATCTTCCAACATTAGATTTGGAAAGTTCAGAGAAAGAAATCTTGTATTCTTTACTAGATAATTCTATTATATCAATATCATCAAGACCTAAGGTTTTTTTTTAAAATTAATCTCCATGTTGATAGTGATTCCATTTTGACTCAATGTTAATAATGACAGTGATGCTATAAATGCAAATATTCCACTGTTGTTGAATTTTTGTATATCACATAGATTGATATCACAAATATTTTGTTTAGGAAAAAAATCACTATTAAGAATGTGAATGCATATACATTTAAAACAATGATTTTTAAAAGATTAATTCCTTTTTAGTTAGAAATCAGAATGGAAGAAGAAATTCATATTACACAAGTATACAAGTGAGGATTTTGGTACAGATCATAGACCAATATAATTCAAAGCTAAAAACAGTTTTATCCCAATCATATTCTTAAGAAATTTGATGTTCATTCTTTAAATGGATCTATTATCCATGCTACATTTCAACAACTATTAAACACTAAAGTTGCTAATTTAAGTTCTCAATATTGTACTGTTACTGAGGTATTGAATTATCCTAGTAAGTGTGCTATGGATGCAGGAAAATCTATTTTTGGATTCTAAAAAGAAGAATCATTACACATTCTCTGACAATGATGTTATTATTAGGATCATTTAGCACTTTTTACTTGATTGAATAATAAATTGGATGTGGAGTTTCATAACCATTATAGATGTTCAACAGCAAAAGTTCAACAATTGACTAAGAAGACTTGGAAATATTTGATGGATTAAAACATTCAGTGATTGTGATCACTTTACATTTTTTGATACAATGAAAGTAACATACAGACTTGAAAAGCAGCATTTTGGAAAATCTAGATTTGCATTTATTCTGATAACTCAATTTTGATGTTATCTAGTAATTTGTACTAGCATATTAGATGATGATGATGATAATAATAATAATATATTTATAAACTATATGCGCATTTGTTATCATATATATATACTTCCAACTATAACTAAAATTTGCAATATAGATATAAATTTGATACATATATTTATATATAGATAGTAAATAGAAAATAATTGTTATAAAATAAATAAAAGCTGAATCACTATTGTATATGCAAAGTCACACATCAGTGAATACAATATAGTATCATTACTATTGTCATTCAATTCAGCATTTTTTTAAAGTTGATAATGCCTTGCAATCAATGGAAGTTTTAATTAAAGCTATTGAAACTAAGAACTACCATCTGATTGGTCACTGCTGCTACTTATCAAATAAACTTTATTAATATTACAGCCATGAGCCAAATATATTATTGGCCAGTATATCATGTGCTTAACTATACCAGTTCCTATTCTCTGACTTATACTGCCTTATTAATATTTTTAAATAGGCTCAAATGTTCTCACATCTTAATGCATTAGATCAACAAGGAAGGCATTTATGAGCCAATAATAATGTATCTATAAAATAAATTCCACTAGCAACATATTCTTGGATATGCTATATACATTTTCAAATATAACTATATTCATTAACTTACAGTTAATTTGAAAGACAAAATAAAATACAGTCATTTTAAATTGCTTTAGCTAATTATGATAAAGGAAGATATCCAGATTGATGATAATGATTATAATAATAATAATTTGATTTCCTCAGACTAAATCTATATGCCTTACCAACATCATATTTCCATAGTCATAGATGCCTACATACCAAAATAGGCCCCTTCTGCACAATATGCCACCGAGTAGTAAGAAACTCAACATTAAACAACATTCAGCATAAAATAACTAACACATACAGACAACCAAATATCTCCCAGCATGATATCAGCAGCACATAGTGAAGAACATCCATCCCTACAATCTATGCACCAATTTTCATGCTCTATGCATTCTGGTGCACACAATGCATATTCACTTTTGACAATAATACAAATTGACATATATCAACATTTCATAACAAATTAGCACAATTAAAAAACAGAGACAATAAAATAGATCAATAAAATATTTTCGCAGACACTTGGTCACTCATAAAACAATGATCAAATCTCTAATCAGTTAATGTTTAGTCATTTTTCAAATCAAGCACCTAAAAAATGGTTCACAAAATTCACACACACAAAAAAAAAAAAAACACTGAAAAAAACTCTCAAATAGAGATATAACATAACTAAGCAAGATTTCAAACCAGAAACTTACAAAACACAGTATTACAGTCAAATATCAGCCTTTCATGCTAATTGTGCATGCGCTATATAAAATAAATGCTTATTTAAAACACAGTATTAATATACTCAAAAAGAGAATGCCAGAAAATGGATGTCTCAAAAAACAATGATTGATATATGATAATAAAACATACACAATGTTGCCAGAAGAATCATATACCAGCTCACAAAAACAATATCTGAAAACTATCAAACTGTTACAAAACATATATGTAAATAAAAATATATACATATGTATTAATTATACCAAATATACAAAGTAAGATAACTTTGAGAAACAATTTAAAGGAAATCAATGGACTAACTAATCATAACAAAAGCCATGAAAATTTTGTACAATAAGCTATCACAGACAATCCATCATTCACCCAGTTTATATCTGTAAAGACTCGCAAAGTATTTAGTTAGACACAATATACATAATTCTCATGAACACCAATGTAAACACATGTATTAAACAGGCAAAACTCTCCATACAGTAATGCCACCCTGTGCTAATCAATAGATGCCAGAAGGCTTGTGCATAAAATCCCCATCTAGTGCCTACTCATTCAATATCTCCAGACTAGTTTCTGGCTTGTGGCCTTCATCAATGAGGAACCTTGGATCTGAGAGCACTGCACCTAGATCTTAGGATCTAATGCAACCCTCCAGCAGCCACTTTTATCTCTACTTAACTACAAAACTATGAGAATGAAATTGAAAACACAATATTTTCAATCTAAGCTCAATAGCTCATATAGTCATATGGATCTGAACTCAGTTCAGCACCCATACATTTTGGTGTCTTTGGCTCTTTAACAATCATAGTCACCACTATCCTATTAGGCAGGATTGGTATTGAGATTAGACTGAAAATATTATTGTGTTTTGAATTTCATTCTCATAGTTTTGTAGTTAAGTAAGGATAAAAGGTGGTTGCTGGAGAGTTGCATTAGCTCCTAAGATCTAGATGCAGTGTTCTCAGATCCAAGGCTCCTTGCTGATGAAGACCACAAGTCAGAAACTAGTCTGGGGATATTGGATGAGTAGGTACTAGATGGGGATTTTATGCACAAGCCTTCTGGCATCCATTGATTACTCTGGTTGGCACAGGAGTTATGTGCTAGCATAAGAGATGGTGATCATGTGATGTTTGGTGGTTAAGCACATGTATACAGAAAGTATTAATGTAACCTTAATCTTTTAGTCTGAATAAAGTTCCTTTTTGAATCATCACCATTACCATCATCATAATAATTATTATTATTATTTCCATGTACTTTTTTTATTTTGAATTGAGTTATGATGTAACCAAGCAAACAAAGTTAAAACTGGACCAGTAAACTAAAATCATGTTTATCTACTAATGATATTTATTTGTTTGTTCCCTTATAAATCAAAAGTGAAAATATTTTTAGATTATTCTTTAGTTTTTAAAAAATTTAATATTTACATCTATAAATATAATGATTCATGAGAGAGATATTTGAAAAGTTATAACACTTCAACTTTTCACATATAAAAAATATTAATGTATGCTCTACCCTCCTTTATATAAAAATTAAGAATATGTTAAAAATGGTTTTGCTTTTGATTTGTAGGTTATCAGACAAGTAAATACTAACATAGCTGAATTCAAAATAAAAGAGTATATAGAAAAAAATCACCAAAACATATATAATAACACTTTTTGTTGATAATAAAATATGCATTGTTTATTGAAGTACAGTACTTTTCAACACACATGTATGTGTAGCAGATGCTTTTTATATGCATAGTATGTATATATAAATTAAAATTATAGAATAAGCAAAATTTGTAATAATGATGATGATAAAGATAATAATGATAGTTATTAACAATAAATTGAGGGAACATAATTACATTTATTTTACTGAGTAGGTCTTCATTCATTTATTCTATGAAAAAAAAATTCAGTACTATATACTGTCACCTCAACTTTCTCTGCGCAATCTTTCACTTATTTAATCTTAATAAACTCTCATTTATTTCAAGTAGCTAGTCAATTGATTCTCTACTAACTTTAGGATCAAATATGCCAGGGGTGCCAAATTGCAGCTATAAATTGTAATGCCCACCAGAGATCATTATCATTAGTCAATTTTAGGACTATAGAAGATACTGAAGAAAGTAATTAAATTGTCTCTCAAAATAATAATAATAATAATAACATTGATAAAAACCATTCATTCTATGCAGTCTTAATTTCAAATCTAGCATTAGTCATGCAAATATTTCATGATAAGTTTATTATAAAATTCATAATAATGAGACAACTTTCTTCCACAACTTTATTAGAAATATCTGATCTAGAGTGGTAACTACAGAAAATACTATATACAGTTCTCATTTATATCTGACTGGAAACAAATCAGTAATTAATGCAGAGAACTCAATATCTATGTTCATAACATAAAATTATTATTTAATTTAACATTAGACAAAATTTATCACAAATAATTCCTCCCCATTTAATTCGATTACTTTATTTTTCGTTCTCAGCATTTATCACTTTCAATAGCTACAATTATATAACACGGAATGTCTGCATTATGTTCTCTCATCTGAGAATTCCTAATCTTATTTCTCTAACACACATATCTTTAGATCAACTATCAATTCATGATCCCTGTTTTATAATAGTAGAATAATTTATTATAGTATAATAATGTTGTTATAATAAGCTACTTGACTTCCAAACTAGCTCTTAGAACAATAATTGAACTGCTCTTTCTCAAGGTCTAGATCTGTCAAGAGGTGGCCATATAAGTGATTACACTGTAATGGATATGATCCCATATATGCTAAAATAAATTTTAATACAAGTTCAATAGTGGGAATCACTCTGAACACCAAGAGCAGAAAAGGGATTTTATGTCTGCTCCCAATATTCACAACATTACAATGAATCAAAAGATTAAATTTATTAAACTTAACTCAACTATTCCCTGTCATCTTTATTCTATTATTTCTAATCTATTTTTAATTAATAACCTTAATAATTTTATTTTGCTAAAGTAAACTATGGAAGCAAACCATGGACATCAATCAGATAAATCAATCAAACTTTCCTATGAGAGTAATGTAAGGAAATAATTCATAAATCAGATTATGCAAATTAATTATGAACATAAATTATGTGAAAATGAAGTTTATAAAAGTGACTTATATAAATGAATTATGTAAATCGAATATAAAAATATTCAACAAAATTAATACTGTAAATCAATCATGGAAATAAATTATTAATATAAAATTAACTATGTGAATCGAATATGGAAACAATATGATAATGACTACTGCAAATCGATCTTGGAAACAAATTATCAATATAAAATAAATAATTAAATTTAAATATGAACTAATATGACTTTAACTATAGGTGCTGGATATATAGATTCTGGAGATATTTGAAACACCAAAACACAAAACACAATGTAATCTTACAACAATAATAAACTTTATTACATCACCAAATATGATAAAAATTAAAATAAAAACACACTAAATTATAATATTGTTACACAAATATATGCTTCTGATCTATTCAGGACTATTATTCGAATACATGTTTGAATTAACTGATTTCCTGGATGACTCACTTCTTGTTTTGACCCATTCATTTATTAAATAAATAATTAATAATAATAATAAATACAAACGCTCACATACGGAATCAGATTTCCGTATATTTTAGCTTCAAGAAAATATATCTTGAAAGAGAAGAAAACCTATAAATTTCTACTTTCCCCTTTTTATTGTAAACATTGTCGATTGAACTATTCCAAAATAATATATCCATTTCAATTATTCTAACTAGCAATGTGAAATAATCATAAATTTCCAAATTATTTTATCAAGTAATAATTTTCACATTTCCAAAGAAGGATGATATGTCACAAAATCCCCTACTGATTTGCAAATGGGTTTAAGTTCAAAACCCACACTTTTACATTCATGCTTGTCAGATCTTTACGCTTTGACTGTATATCTTAATAGGTCAGTATATCTATTCAGCTTGATGACCTCAATTTATCATCATTCACAAAAAAAATCAACACAGATTGGTTAGTTTATTAATTAAAATCTTTATCATTCTTCATCATACATATACATCTGACTGAATCCTTATCCTTTCAGGGCAATTTTATTCTGTCCCACATAAGAAAAACTCTCTTCATATCCCACATCACCATGCAGTATTTATAACGCGCACATCTTGGTAAGGGAAATTAAAAAAAAAACAATAACATCAACTTCAAACTTAAACTATTTGCTTGAGCCAGAGAGAGATCTTTTCCTAAGATCCAGAATTGTGTAAAGAGCTTCTGCCTAGACACCTACTCTCTATATTGGCATGCAAAACATTTTCTACAATTAAACAATAACTTTATTAATAATTCCCTATCTTAACAAATAAATGGAGTGAAACTTAGTCATCTCCGACTGCCATGGTATCTAAATCATGAGACAGCTATTCCCCATCTATTGGGTGGCAGGATAACTTTATGTTAGTAATGACAAGCATTTATAGCTTATATATGCCCATATATACATTGATTACAGCCTAGATAAATGACAAAGACTAACCAAATCCCGAATCAAAACATATATGAATTATTTCAATTTTAAACAGTCAAGCCAACAACACACTTAATATTTATATTAATAACAGATCAACACTCACAGCACAATAATGTGTTTTATACGACCATCCCCTCCCTCTTCATATTTACTATTAAGCACAAATTAAAATTTTGTTAAGAATTTATAAAAAATTATTTATATCATTTCTCTCTTTTCACTTAAATCTAAATCTACATGAGCATCTATACCTAAATGGTATCAAAATCATTTTTCTTTCCTTCCTTTAAACATTTTAAGCATAAACAAAAATATTAAATTAAAATAATCTAGTGATTAGAGTGTGACCTAATATATAAACAAATGAAATATAAAAAACAAAAACAAATAACATATTATATAAACGAAATAAAATAAAGAATACATATCAACATTACAGATAGTCTCTTCTCTTTTGAATGTTGTTTCCTTCAACTGTCCATCAATCAATTCATATATTCAGTTCACTTTATTTGAGATAGCTATATATCTGCATATCAGACAGTTATTCTTTTTTAACTAAATGTGTATAAAACACAGACAGTCATTTGAATTAAGATAGATAAAAAACATAGATAGTTATTTTAAATCAAAATGTAGATAGTTATTTTAAATCAAAATGTAGATAATTATTTTAAATCAAAATGTAGCTACAGGAGAATTAATAAATTTTTAAAAGAGTTCCATTGGTTACCTTCCATTTGATGAGTTCTTCCTGGATTTGAATTCACTTTGTTTTCCTTTCTTCTTCTTTTCCATTTAAAGGTTCAACTTATAGGCAATAAGCAGTTTCTGATTACTAACATGAATTAACTCTTTAAACATTATACAGAAGATTGCTGCAGTTCTTTAAAATAATTTTAAACAGCCAAATAATTATTATAATCTGAATTGGTCTTTTGATTTGATTAAAAAAAATTGACAATTCTCTACTTGCAGGAAATTTTTATAAGCAGACTGGATAAATAGATATTCAGCAGAAAATATCTTATCAAAAGTTGACTTCTTCATAATTTATTTGAGAAAAAGAAACATGCACCATTTATGGATGAATTAGAAATTCATATTTTGGTCTACTATACAACTTAACTTCATTATTAAATTCTGAGAAAGAAAATTTAAAAACTTGGAGAAAAAAAAATCTTTAGAGATATTAATTTTTAGTTAGTTAGCCCAGTTCTCAATCAGCAAAAGTTTTCTCCTTTATTTACTTTTTTTTTCAGTTTTTTTATAGGATAAAGAGAAAAAAAGAAAACATATGTTACCCCCCCCAGTGGTTCCTCTTTAAGTCTAATTAAAAAATCCTCACTCAGAATGAACAATAACTCTTTCTAAAGTGTTACTCTTTTAACAACTTTGTCTGATCTGAAATCAGATCTCTTTAATTAACACGTCAATTAATTTATGGAAAATTAGTTAAAGAAGATATAATTGAAAACATAAGCTTGCTAACACTTTTTTGGTCAAACAAAGGTTACATTCATTTAATCTAAATAATTTCTTATTTAGATTTACATTTTTAATAATTTAAAAAAAAATTATGTCAGTTTCTATAAAGGAAAAAAAAAATCAAACCCATATATCTGTATCACACATACATACCTATGCAGAACATGTTATAGAAAACTGATTATTCAGACCATATGAACATAAAATATCCATCATAATTTCCTATAATTACAAGCATAAAATCAATCATAATTTCTGATAATCCTAAACATAAATATTCACTATAATACCTATAACTTTAAACCTATTCTCCAGAAAGAAACTATTAACTAAAACTACTGACAATCAATTCAATCTTAATTCTCATCAACTCTTTAGTAATAGACATTCTACACAAACACAAACTGTCTCGATATATGTTGCTTTTGAGCTATATAGCCATTACTTTCTCAAATAAAACTTAACTTTTCTTATAGCAAAAAAAAAAAAAAATTTCCACAATTACTTCATTTTATTATATTTGGTTTATAGATGGTAATAAACCAAAAGGCTACAATACGTATATATTTTTAATAAAGTAAATAGCAAAATATCTTACTTTAATTACAATTAAATATGCTATTTTTTCAATATTTTTTTCTCTTATAGGAACATAGTAGTAGTCTCATTATTAAAAAAAAACATGATCTCTCTAGTGTTTTGATATTCTTAAGTCAGCATCAACTTTTAAAGTTTTTAAGTCAACTTCAACTTTAAGTATTTTCCAAAATGTTATAAAACTCTTATCATTAGCATAGAAAATATTTTATTATGCAAAAATATTATACAGCAAATGTGAAAAGGATAATAATTGAAAGGCTTTTAATATAAACTCAAGAAATTTTATTAATAAATATGATCATATACAGTGCTCAGAGATGGGAATATGGTTACTGGCATATTCTAAAATTTATTTACATATTTTAATTTTTTAAAACCTTGGCTATATATAGTGCTCTGAGATAAAAAAAAATAGCTTCTCAAGTATTGTAAAATGTATTAAATTTATAAATTTTATTGTTTTGTTTTTTTTGTTTGTTTAGATTGTTTTTGGATAGTGTATAATTGATGCTGTGTATATTGATACACATATATACAAGGTAATAATAAATGACTGATTTCTATTCATATTATGTTCTCTGATTAAAAATAATTATCTAAGCAAAAGAGCTAACAACTAATTTATTGATGTCCAATTAATTAAAGCATCAATGCCTGAATGAATTTCAAGAATGAAAATCTCATTATTAATAATGCAAAATAAAACCTGCTAAAATTAATTGCAAGTCAAACTATTGCTTATTACAATGAATTTTAAGGATATTGCAAAGGATTAAAACAAAAAATACAAAATCTTTGTAACTAAATCATTATAGAAGTTAATATATATTTGTATTCCAGAATGTCAAAATAAGTGCTCATGAATTCTAAAACACAAAGCATTTTTTGGTAAAGTTGCTATTTTAAAGTTAGTGTTTTCTCATATGAATGTTATGTTATGAAAAGGTTGTCATCATGTACATAAAAAGAATGGATGGTCAATAAATGGAAGAATATCATGCATTGAGATTAACAACTATTTTACACTTAAGTCAACATTGGAAAAAAATGTCTGATAATCATAAAAAAAAGTCAATCAACTATCTGTCTTTTCTTAAATGTAAAATGGTGATGGAACTACAATAATTTGAGCAATTACATTATGATATTTTCTTGGTCCAATCATTTATTTGAAAGGATGCTTCACAGTTATGCAATTAATTAATATTTTTAAGAGGTCAAGTTCATCCCATGATGCAAAAATAAATTCCAAAAAAAAAAAAAAGAATACCAGTCATCTTCTAAGATGATACTACTCAAATACAGAGTTAACATAAAGAAATATTAGAATAAGAAATACAATGATGATATTCATTTTCATACCCCCAATCAATCATGCCTCCGACCCACATTTTTGAACACCATAGAGAACTTGAATCTTTTCTCCATAATTAATATTTCTCTCAATGTTTCTCAAAAACATAATTAAATCATATAGAATGCAAAAAGGTTTGAAACTAATAATATCATATATTATGTTTCCATTTTTTTGCTTAATGATTTAGAAAATTTGCTAATTTCATAGAAAAGAAAAATATTTAATAATATAAAAGAATGTACTCTATGTAGTAAAGATAATATGTGTTTTTCATTTATAAATTGTTTATTTAGAAAATAGAATATGGAAGCAAGGGAAATAGTGACTCCCATTTATATATTTACATTTTTATTATTTTTATGATTTTCATATTTATTATATTTTATTGAAACACACAGACTTATTATACACCTGTGTCTATATATGTAATATATAGGGTATATGAGCACAGACTTTCACATGACCCACCATTCTCCACACTATCTCATAACACTGATACACTTGAACAGATATATATTGAAAAGATAAATAATCACCAATATACACATTTCATGCTAAACCAGCAATCATCAGTTGGTCCAGATTACCATCTCTACACATATATGCTATAAGTGCTAGATATATATTAAGATAGCCAATCCTCATACTTTAATGGACAGGCTTCAATCTACTCCACACTCCAACTCTTCAACCGTCCATCCAATTGAAAATCTGATGATGGAATGCTCAAAGGCCACCCTGAGGCCGAGATTCTTGTCACACCCATCTTGACCTAAGGTCAATCTGATCCTTCATGTACAGGACATAATCCATTTAATATATATACAAGAGATGGGAAGACATCTCTACTATGTAATAACTGAAATACACAGATATATATGTGTGGAGATGGTAATCTGGACCAACTGATGATTGCTGGTTTAGCATGAAATATGTATATTGGTAATTATTTATCTTTTTAACATATATGTGTTCAAATGTATCAGTGTTATGAGATAGTGTGGAGAGTGGTGTGTCATGTGAAAGTCTGTGCTCATATACCCTATATATATTTTATTATAAAAAAAATACCTTTTTTTTGATAAAAAAAATTATAAAACCAAATATGTATTTTTTCTGGTTTGTCTATTTAATAAAATGTATTCATTATTTCCAGAATAATATGCTCCTATAACATTTTCTACTTATCATCTTTCTCTGCCACATATAAACACTAGTGGAAACACTTTTTTGAATTACATCCTCACTGTAATAGAAAGTTATGACCATATTTTGTTCTATGTCCTGAGTAAATTATATATGAATGCTGTTCATCTTGTATTTAGCAAATTGACAAAGATAAATTAATAAACACTTATTAAAAAAATATGATCGTTATTGTTTTTAAAAATATTTATTAAAAAAAACAAACAATACAAAATATGCATAAAAAGTATCTAAATAAATTTTTGTATTGTGTTTTATTATTATAGTTATTGATAAAGAAAAATGTATTGATTTATTATTTTTAATTTTTTGTTATAATACATTCTGTTACAATTATTTTATTTTAAAATATTTAATTTCTTTTAATTTAAATTTAATTGTTTTTTTTTCCTACACTGCATTTAACTTTATGTAAATGCATGAATAATATATTTGTAAACAATTAGTAATAAATAATTGTCTCATGCAATTGAACTGGTAACAGGTAATTCTTAAGAAAATGTTTATAAAAATAGAAACAGATTTTATAAAACAAAAAAAGGGTCTATTTTATAAATAAATATTAATTACACAACAAAACTTTGAATTGCTTACTCTATTTTTAATCTCACTTATATATGATGTGTAAAATAATCTTTTGGAAAAAAAAAAAAAAGAAGACAAAATTAGTAATGGCAACATAAAAGTAGATCAAAAATGAAAAGCCTTGAAATCATAGTATTTTTAAATCATAAATATAAATATGCTAAAATAAGTTAAAGTTAATTAAGCAATAATGCAATCTTCATTGATGGATGTTTATCATTTCTTCTATCCCTTAACATAATTTATTCTAATGTCTTCATATTTAAATCTATGTCATAAACTTTGAAAAGCTCATTAAATCATTAAAATGCATAGTTTAAAAGCAGCACTTATGAATTATCAAGTGGCTATAACTGGCTGGAGAGATTGGGAATTAAATTAAGATAAAATAAGCATAAAACATGTCTATTTAGAACAAATATTTACTTTTTGTATACCCAACTAATTTTGTTTATTCAAGCTATCATATTATTTATGCTGATTTTAATTGGAATGTTCTAAAACACATGCAATTTGAAAAAATATAATCTTATTTTTTTCACATATATATATTTCAAATATTTTATTCTTCCTATATTCAAATGACCAATGAAAAGTAAGTTTAGTATTATATATATATTGCAAAACAATCATTCTAAAATGCAATAATAAATATAACTTAAAATTTGTATTGGCTTATTATAAAGATAATATTATTATTTAAGTTTTATACCTTATAAAATGATCTTTAGGATTCCAATATGTCACCTTGCCAGTTATAATTTTGATATTTTATATCAAATTTTGTAAATCACAGTAAAGTAATATAGCATTGATTTTTAATCTAAATACACACATTAAATGAAGTTTAATAGAATAATAATATAATATAAAAACATTTTAAATATAGAATAAATCATTTATAGCAATAATCATATTAGTTTATATATAATATTAAAATGATCTTTAGTAGTCTATATAACTTTAATGTTTAAATGTGTACGTGTGCGCACATATATTTATTCTAATAGACAGGGTACAAGCTTAAGAGAATTGTGTCATGTGATCTATGACTCTTATTTTGACTATTTATAGTCTCTGCCTTAAGTCTTATGCATTGTTATATTGCTAAGATTACTAATATATGGTGTGGCTGAAGATCTCTCTGCCCTATATAGCTATTTGAGTTGGATATCTGGGTTTGAAGACATGTAGGTGTCTGAAAATTGCTGGCTTTGGGTTGGTATTTTTAGATTGTGTTTGAACCTACCCTAGCACCTCTCTGAGGAGTGCCAAAGCACGAAACCATGGTTAGAGGTTTGGGTGGGCAGGGGCTGACAGAGATATTTTAAGTGCTCGAACTGGCTAAGCATTTATCACAAAGCTTGTTGAGGAATTGGCAATCCTCATTGATTAAATCTAAAATAATTTTAAAATGAATTATATATACCTGATAAAAAAACTAACAAGATCAAAAGTTGAACTTTTGTGTTTGGTTTAGGAATTGTTCAGATTAGAATGATTATAATAAATATAGAGTGACTATTTTTATCCTTATATTATAATACATTGATAATATCCAGAGGATTGCTTTTATTATAATCATGTTTATTCTTTAGAGTCAGCTATATTCATTTGATATAAGTTATTTTATTCAACAACTAAGAATAACTGGATACCCATTTAGTGGCTATTATTTGATTATTTCAAATCACTTTTGCAAGAATCAGCTATTTAAAAAAAAAAAAAAAAATCTTTCTTGAAAAATTATCAATTATCTGAAAAAAAGAAAAGAAAATCCAAATTCCACATTAAGTATGATAAGCTAATGTTCTTAATCACTATCCTACCAATATAGGGTCTTTCTCTTTCCAACAACAAGGTTATTCCTAATGAATTAATTTTCATTTGTAATACTTATCAGTGTTAGGAGATAGTGTGGAGAGTGGTGTGTCATGTGAAAGTCTGTGCTCATACGTTATCTATTACATATATAGACACAGGTATATATAAGCCTGTGTATTTCAGCTAATACATAAAGATAGTAACTTAGTACTAAAAAAAGCAGTAACTCAGTTATATGGGCAGGCCAACAATTACTGCGCCTAAGTTTAGTCATTATCATACCTATATATAGGTTTTATGCACAATATATATATATATAATGAGTTAAAAAGCAGTTAGATTATTAAGATATTTTAAAAGCATAAAAGTTTAACTAAAATAAAATTGAATTAAATCGAAAAACATTTCCCCCCTATTAAACGTGTATTTTAATAATAATGCAAAGAGAAATTCTAAATATACATTACTCTCTCTATATATAATTATTTTTTTGGATGCATATGCAATTTTAAATAAAACCAACAGTATTTTAATTTTAAACAAGTAACAGTCATTACATATACAAAATTTCCTTTTAATTGTAAGTTAAAATTTAAAAAAAGTTGACTGATCTTCCCCCCTCCCCTTCTCCATAGCAGCCGAAAGCAGCTGATATTTGAGCTATACAAACTTCCTTTACACAATCTATCCAAGCATTAGTAATGTGTAGTTTTTTTTTTTTTAAAAAAGGGGGAAATTACTTAATTTGTCTTATCAAGATGCTTTCCTTTGTGACTATAGATAAAAAACACGGTTTTGCAGGCCTTGTTTTCTTCACCCCCATTAATATCAAATTAGAAGGTTTCCTTGTGGTGTTATGTTAATAAATGGCTTGTATTGCAGAGGCTGTCAGAGCCAGTTGGTGGCAGAAAACGGAAGATATGGCGGATTCAAGCATCTGTTTCAACGGCCCTACCTCAGTGAGGAAATTTTGAAGGAAATAGTGAATTGTTTAAGCTGGCAATGTTTTTAGGGGCAGTTAAAAAATCATCCCCAGTCAATACCCTCGATGGTCTGCACTATCTCTACACGAGCTTGAAAATGATCTTCACCCTCAGGCTATATCATGGATGCAAATGTTAACCACATACATTTTCATAGGACTGTTTTTCTTATCGATAAAATCAATTATTAAATTGTTGATTCAAACAGAAATCCTGTTTTAAAGTTTATAATCAAGTAAATAATATTTATTGATTTTTTTTTTAATTATTAAATAGAACAAACTATTAAAAATTAATAAATTTATCAGCTAGTATTTAATAAAGTTATTTAAAATAACTACAAACATATATAGCTTACATAAATACAGCTCGAAAAGTGAGATAAACAAAATTGGAATGTTTTTGTAACTTTAGAAACAACAACAGATCTACGCAATTTATACATATGTACACTATCATCAAAAGTAGGTAGTATACAATAATTAAATAATATATTTGATCGTAATCAGTAGTAGTTTGCCATTGCTCGGAACAATGCATACATTAGTAACCACTGTATATAAATATGACCATTATAAACTCGGAAGAGAAAAGAGTGAGGGAGAGAAAAAAACAAATGATAATTTCTTTTTTAAAAGATTTTGTTACGACTATATTAACCAGTCCATTAAAGCAATTCAATATTGGTTGTATTTTATCATGCAAGATTATAACTAGATCTACTCATCGTTGATTTTTCAATATTGAAGATGAGGTACAAACTGGAATTAAAATTAATGTGCATGTAAATGCACAATCCTATTGTCAAAGCAAAAGCAGAAAAATGACTAATGGTATAAAGAAATTAATACTGGCTCGGCCAGATACTAATTAAATGACTGAAGAATGCAAAGGAAAAAAAAGTAGATAATAAAGGGCAAAAATAATAATAATAATCAGAAAACACTGACAGCATCAGAAGCAGTACTCAGACATTACTGACAAAAATATTACCCTATAATGAATTGGAGGTCATTTTGGTTAGGCATTCCTTATTGGTTATTAACTCTCATCTCTGAAGGTTATTTCATTTTCTATAACATTTGGACTCTGTCAACACACTGAGTTCAGGATCATCCATAAATACAAGTTATATTGAAATAATATTTATAAATTATTGTAAACAAAAATTTAAAATAGCTGCAATAAAAGTAAAGCATTTCAATTTTAGATTAGCATCATAATAACTATCAGGATTAAAAGAGCTGATAGCAAGTTTTCCTTCTTCCTCTCCTATTATCAACCAAAATTATTCTAAAGAAAAAAAACAATATCCTCTCTATAAATCAATATTCAGAACATTTTTAATTTTTATGAGTCATTTTAGTATTTTACATATACAAAATAATCACTCAACTACAAAAAGGAAATTTACAATTAACTAAAAAAAACCCTTTGATTTTTCTTTGAGATCTTAAAAGAATCAAATAAGACAAATTCCTGATACACAATCCATATATTCCTGTTGCTGCAGCCGTTATTTCTATGTGATAATTCATATGACAAATGAATAACAAGCAAACTGTTTACTAACATACATCATCCACTGTGATTAATTTTTTGACTTTTATCCCAGAGTTCAAGACCAAGCAACACTTTTGTTTTTCTTCTCAGAAACATAATAGTTTTTAACTAAGAAATCAATTAGGTTTTATAAAGACAGGATAAATTTGTCGGTTGTCGTCGATTAGCCCCTGCACACTGCCTGATGTCACTGTTTTCATGCAAAAGCACAGAAATATACTTCTCATGTGGCCTATAAAATAGTTCTGTTCATATTGGCCGCTAAGCAGCTTTTGTGCTTCGCAGTACTATCACACACTTCACAGATCCTACAGTATGATGTGAGGGTGTGTAGAATTCAAGTTGTCCTAAGTCTTTGCATGTGCATTTGAATTTTTTATTTTTTATACGTGACATAGTTTTAGATAGTATTAATTGTAAGACAAGATGCGCTTCCATACACATATTTTTAAGGTTAAACAAATTTCAAAAGTGTACATTGCAGCATTATACAGAAATCACACGTAAAATGTATTTTGCACAGGGACAGCTATGAGACTTTCAAAGCATAATCTTGGCTTGATCAGAGGAGAATTATCAAATCGAATTGTGTTTCGTAAATTGTTTTAAAATAGTGCTGAAATTTTTTTTATCAGACATTAATTGAAAAAAGAAAATATTAGATTTTATTAAATAATTTTGTTTTTAAAAATGTTGTGACGGATGATCCTTTGGATCAGCAAAACTATTGGATCCATCTCCCCTGCCAATTCCAGCACTATGCACTGAGAAGGATAATGTTTTAAAAATTGTCTCACATGTGACAGACCGATAAAGACATCGGATCTCCCTCCATGTGAATTCTAGTTATACGCGCTAACATGTAGTAGTGTAAAAAAAGTAAATTGTAAATCAGCTTAGTAACATTATACCTATTGGTTTTTGACTAGCAACAGCAACATCAGGCAGTGTGTGGGGGATAATCAATGATAACCAATTTTTCTGCTAATGCTAACTTTTTTAAAATTTACAATTAGGAAATTATAATTCTCATATCTGAGAAGCCATAAAGTTGTCTGCCCAAACAGTATTTTGTGAATAAAAACCCAGGTGCTAAGAATTAAACATTTATGGACTCAGACTATCATTCAATGATGTTCTTTTAATTAGCTACCTACAATTGTAGATAACTTTCAAGTAAAGAAAGATTATATGAAAAGTGTGTGTTATTATTTTATGAAATCAGAAAAAAAGGTGAAAAGATTATCAACTTGACAATTGATACAGTATATATTTTATTAGAAAGATACAAATATTGTATATGAAGTAAAATGATTTTATTGTAAATTAATAATCATTATAAACTCATTGTAAACAAGTGTTACAAAAAAGTAAAATTTAAATGTAAAATCTATATTGTGCTAAACCATGAAATAAGACAATACTATGATTCTAGCAGTTTTTTGCCAAAAGCATGCTTAGTGCAATATAGATTTTAAATATAAATTATTTTACCTTTTCTTAACATCCATTTATAATGTGTTTATAATAATTATAATAAGTAAAGAAAAGTGAAGTAAATATCAGTCAAAATTAATAATCAGATTAAAAAAAACCATTGTGAAGACTGTGATATATCAGAAAGAGTGGAAAATTGATAATTATCATATGCAGATAATCAAATTTATGCTGTGAAAAGTTTTCATTCTGATGATGAAATAAAAAACTTTCAATGATGTATATAATTCTTTTGATGACATCAAATAGCATTTAAAATTTCCATATAAGAATTTAATGCTAGAATTGGAATATGAATAAAAAATAAAAGTGTTGAAGGCAAATTTGGATATGGAGACAAAGACTTTTCTCTTTATGCACTTTTTTAAAATAAAATTCAGAACAGAAATGAGCAATGGAAGTGCAATAGAGTTCAATTACACTTTGATTAAAAGAAAATACGTATTTCAAAACTGTAATGTGCTTAGCAAATTTAACACAAGATGTGATATCAGTTAATAGAGTGTAAAATATGTGTAAATGCTAATCTAGAAAAATAAAAGCTATTAAGAAAGACAGTATTAATATTTCTAACCATCAGAAATATTCTAATGAATTTAAGCCAGAATTTAAAAGACATTTTAAAAATATCAAATTTATATTTTTCTAAGGATGACTACATTCATAACAGGTACAAAAAAAGTAGCAATTTATTGTTGAATTTTTTAAAAGGGTGAAGAAAATATAATTAAAAAAAAATTAATATGAAAATACTAAATTGTCCATTTAAAGGATAGATTCATATATAAAGATTAAATCAGAGTGCTTAATATAGAAAAACAAAATAGATATGACTTAACAAAGTTATCTTGTCTGATAGAAGCTTTCTGAATAGTTCTTGGCATTGCTTAAATAAACTCTCACTAAAGAAAATCATCAACCTATTCATAAATATGATCTTACTAAGAAAAAATGTCTAGAAAGAACTTTGGACTCTATCCAACCAAAAGTACAAGATAGGTTTAAATGGTTATAACACTGCAAAACACACGCACATATGAAAATCAAAAATTATAGAAAGAGCTAATGAATATGGATTGCATAGATTTTTTTTAGATTATAAAATGATATTTTACTCTATAAGCATTTCCATAGTGTTTAAAGCTTTGGAATATCAAGACAGAGAAACAAGATATTGTCAAATTCTGAAAAATATTTATCAAAATACAATGTCAGTCTTAAATTAGATGATAACATTAAAAGATTAATATTTGTAAGGGTAAAGAACAAGCTGATTTCATATCTCCAAACTGTTTTACAATAGTTATACTAGAAGTATTTGTGAATTAAAATAATAAAAAACTAAGAGAATAAAAACAATTGGATTTTATTTAAACTATTTAGGTTTTGCAGATATTCTGATTACCTCCCCCCCCCCTCACAATAATTTTTCAAATGTTGCAAGAGTTGTCAGATGAAAGCAAAAAAGTAGAACTAAAGATGAATGCTAAAAAGACAAGTAATTTTCAGTTCAATGGCTTTTTCTAAAAATGAGAAAATAAAGTTTCAAAGCAATGAATTAAAAGTTAATGACTATAAAAATCAATTATTTAAACAAACAAACAAAAAAAAAAACAATGAATAAAATTAATTATAAAATTAAATTTGGAACTCTTTTAGTAAATAATATGTTAAAGTTGTATTTATACATTGGACTATTTCCATCATCTAATATAAGTACTTAATGCCTTTAGAAAAATTTAACTTTATTTAAATATTCCAAATATATTCAAATGTTAGTAATAGAACACAGGTTAACAGTTGAATGCATTTTGGAATATTTAAATAAAGTTAAATTTTTCTAAAGACATTCAATACATATATTAGATGATGGAAATAGTTCAATATATAACTACAACTAAAATACTACCATCACAAACTTTCAGGAAAACACTAAATGTTTTAGAGTGTTTGAAAATGATGTTTTTTAACAAATGTTTTATCAGTGCTTATATATGAATTGAATTCAGACTTGGACATTTAATAAAAGTTCAATACAGAGATTTCACACTGTACAATCAAGTATGCAATGTGGTATCATTTGGAACAACAAGAATGAATCAAAAATGAAATTAATGCATGAGCAAACAACAGGTATTGCATAAGGTTATAGATGAAGTTGCTAGAGCAGTTGGCACAGATAAACAATTAAAATAATAAATTGTATCCCAAAAGATTGTAAGATTATTAAGTTCTCTCTGCCTATTATGAGTTAATATAAATTGGTAGCAAAGAATGATGTCCATGTGATGGCAGTTTATCATTGCTTGTTAGCCTTTAATACAATTTATTCTGGAACTGAGCTCAATATTGACAAGAATATCATAAATTATAATAAACTTTAATATATCGGTTATATAAGCATGGACTTTCACAACCCACCACTCTATCTCATAACACTGATACATTTGAACACATATATGTCGAAAAGATAAATAATCACCAAAATATATATTTCATGCTAAGCCAGCAATCATCACACATATATGCAATAAGTGCTTAGATATATATTAAGATAACCAATCTTTATACTTTAATGGACAGGCTTCAATCCACTCCAACTCTTCAACCATCCATCCAATTGAACTTTAATAGAATTTTGATAATCATAATTTTTAAATTACCACAATTAATGAATAGTTTTACTATAATTATAATTAACCATTAAAATTTACCTAACATCTTTTAAATTGCTAAAAATTGTTTTAAATTTTACTTTTTAGACATTTAAATTATTATTATTTTGTTAAAATGATTTTTAAATAATATATATAAACATTTGTTCTCATTTTTAGGGCAACAGAATGAAAATCTTTTTTTTACTTTAATAAAGGATTTCAAGATCTAATAGCTTGTAGGTCTGTCTGCATGGTCCATAAATCTTGAAATATTCACCAGGTCATAAACAGTTTTAGGACTTTTTTATGTGATATCTTGTCAAATTAACTAGCCATATTAGCAAATATCTGGATTAATCAGAAATGTGTCAATATACTGAAATACAATTGCATTATGATGTCATCTTCACATTACCAGTGGAGAAAGTGTCTTATTCCTATTAGTCCTGTGCATGGTCCATAAATCTTGAAATATTCACCAGGTCATAAACAGTTTTAGGACTTTTTTATGTGATATCTTGTCAAATTAACTAGCCATATTAGCAAATATCTGGATTAATCAGAAATGTGTCAATATACTGAAATACAATTGCATTATGATGTCATCTTCACATTACCAGTGGAGAAAGTGTCTTATTCCTATTAGTCCTGTGCATGGTCCATAAATCTTGAAATATTCACCAGGTCATAAACAGTTTTAGGACTTTTTTATGTGATATCTTGTCAAATTAACTAGCCATATTAGCAAATATCTGGATTAATCAGAAATGTGTCAATATACTGAAATACAATTGCATTATGATGTCATCTTCACATTACCAGTGGAGAAAGTGTCTTATTCCTATTAGTCCTGAGCTCAAAATTAATCTTTCTATTTACTTGAAGTACAAGTAAACAATTTGTTTAAACATTTATTCTCCTTTACAGTTGACAATAAAATTGAACATTTGAAAAAGTTTATTAAAATTTTGCTATAATTTATTTAATAGCAGATACCTTAGTTTCTTGAAATGATTTATATATTTATACAGCTTTTGATTATAAGAAGAAGAAAAAAAGAATAAATAACCATTTTTTAGGAAAATAAATTTTTGAACAAATTAAAACTTTTTTGTTTTAAAAAAGTCAAATAAAATTGATTTGCTTTAAGCTTTGTTTTTTATTTTATTTTTTTAGCAGTAAATAAAATTAATTAAAGCAGTCTTTATAAAAAATAGCACAGTCATATAATATTATAATGATCAAAAAGTTATTCAAATAACATTCACAAATTTTTGTGCTGATATCTGTGATAATAAAAAGTAGACCAGCATTTCTAAAATTATTAGACTTAGATGTAAACTGAATTTTTATAATTCTTCTTTATAATTATTTTAAGAGTAAAAAACAAAACAAAATTATTTGATACTCAGTTAAAGGAATAACAATATTTTCCATTGCTTACAACACTGCATTATAATTATTTAACATGGTATTTTCACAGATTTTTTAACCTTGCTAAATTTTCATAAATATATACTGTGCATTTTTGATTTCAATATAGGTAACTTTTGTTCTTTACCAAATCTGCCCTATCAATCACATAGTAATAACAATAATTCAAAACCATCATTTAACAAAAGCATATGATTGCTAACTAGATTACAACATAGTACATATACCTATAAATGATAGGAACTATATTTAATATTGATACAACAGTTGTTTTAGTAAAGAAGAGAGTGGGAACCACTCTTTTCTTGTTAAATTCTCTGTCCCAGTGCTTAAGATCTGATTGGTTACTAATAGTCACAAGCACTTGAGAAGTTTGCACTCTCTCAATTTAATTTTCAAGAACCAATATAAATCATAATCTTTTTTTTTTAATAATATTTCTACTCTCAAAGTGACACCAAAATAGTTATTAGCCTGTATTTCTTTAAATCAGAATCTAACAGGTATAAAGTTCATGGCAACAATAATACTACAAATTCAGTCAATTCATGAATAATCAAAGTTTATTTCTATTTCCTAGAAATATAAGAAGACAAATCTAATTAAGGCAACATCAAAAAGGAAAAAAGGTGATTATCAAAGAATTAAATTACTAATATTCCAATTGCTTATAAATATAATTAGTCTGTTGTTTATGCTTTCTTTTTAATTAGATGCTAATACCCATATATATATACTAAATTTTTTGCAATATGAACTTATTGAAAAGTTAATTGAATTGTAAGTTACAAATTCATATTATTCAAATTTCTGTATAATAAAAAATTGCAAAGTTACCTTTATTTTAATATTTTCACTGTAATTGCAAAAATGCGCTAATATATCTCAATGAAAATATATTTATTAACCTAAATGTTAAATTTATATAAAAATGTCTGGAAAAATCTTAGTCACTTGAATAAAATATTGAAAAAAATATATTTCATACCAAAAACATTTAAATAATTTGTTAGAATTTTGATATTCATATATAAGTATACAATAGTATTAATCCAATTCTCTTTAAATTTGACAACTTCTAACATCTGGACTGTCAGATTTTAAATAATCTAGTTATTTAATAATTAAGACACACACATTAAAAATGAATTAAAAACATAATACAGTGCATATTCTGATACATACACACATTTGAAAATAAAATTAAAAAAAAAAACGTCACAATTTTGTAAATTAAAAAGTGTAATTATTATGAGAGGCATATTTTCTATATTAATTCAATAGTTCTAGTTAATTCATGATTTTGATTTTCTCTCTGGATAATAGTAAAGCTAACATTTTAAAACAATTTACTGCAGTTGATTTTTTTTAAAAAAAACTTTTATTAATTTTTGCAGAATAAGGTGAAAATAAAGAAAAATAATAATAACAAAACAACAAACTTGACTAATCTTAATTTAAAACATGAAAGTGATGGGGAGGGGGAGGGTATATAAAACTAAAAAAAAAATTTAATAAGTTATATTAAAATTAATTAAATTATAAGAGAGGAAAAAAACTAATCATATTTTTTTTGATTCTCTACTAATACAAAAATTAGCATATATTTTAAATGGCTTTATATTGTTATTAAAAGTAAATCTAATATACAGAACATATTTGTAAACACATATCTTAATACTGGAAGTATTAAAATTAATAGCCACTTACTTAATGTCTATTTACTTTTCAACAGCATATGAATATTTAAAATATCCAAAATTAAAAAATAAAACATGGGACTTAGTTCCAACAGGATTATGACATCTCTTCTATCAATAAACGAGGCACACAAACTGATCAATTCATATCAACATTATGGGTACAACCAATAATAGCAGGATATTCATTTACTAATCTGTTGGTTAACTTTAAAAAAACCTCTTAAACTTGCTTAGAATTAAGGAAATTTTTAAGCTTCACCTATCCACAGCTCAAACCCCATGGCATGCAATTGGTAGCTAGATGAAACAATTACAATATAAGACACTTTATTTAAAACATGGAGATTTTTAATGAAAAAGAAAAATATATTTGTTGAATTAATATTACATTTAATTTAACAAAATTGTTAATTCAGAAAATCATACATTCAGTATAAGCAAGTTACATACCATCTTAAAACTACATATTGCTTGGGAAATAGATTACATCTTAGTATAAGTTCAGTCCATCTCTCTCCTATTAATATATATGGATATGTAATGGTCTGATAATATGAGGAGTTAGATTGAGATGTTTACATGAGTATGACTATAATATCAAATCTGATAAGAGCTTTGAGCATTCCATTTTTGGTTTTTCAATGAAATGATTGATTAAATAATTAGAAAGGTGAGATGATTGAAGTCTGTCCATTAAAGTTTGAGGAATTGCTACATTAATATAAACAGAGTACTGATATATATATATGTGTAGAAGATTATGATCTAGCTCAACTGATGAGTAATGGTTCTGCATGAAATACGTATATTGGAATCATCTACTTTTTTCACATGTGTGTGGTCATATGTATCAGTTGCTTGAGATGGGGTAAAGGATAGATAGACTGAAAAATCCTGAGTTCAAATTATTCTACTCACATATTAATAATACTTTATTTCTGTAATATACACACAGAATTAACATCTAATTTCAAATTAGTTTCATTACATTTTTTATATTAGGTTGCTTTTTTAAAAAAAAAAAAAATTATTAATGAATACCCCCCTCCCAAAAAAAACAAAACAAAACATTTCTCTTAACCATTAATGCTTCTTTAAATAATTATAAATACACACAATAACACTGTTTTCAAAAGTATGCACTGCTGTTGATTCTGCTATTTAAGGAATGGAAAGAAAATTATATATACTAATTAATTTGCCATATCTTAATCAAAATACTATGCACATTATATTTCAATGATATGAATGACAATTCTTAAATGATTTCTAAAAAACTCATACATATTTCAGAAATATTATCAAATTCACCACTTTCTTTATTTTGCTGTAACATCTTATATAAATGCAATTTATCCACCCTACTTTGAATACTTTTTAACCGAACACTTTTTATCATACATATATGCATATACAATCTTATGCTTTTACAATTAAAAGTTTTTTTTGCTAAAAAGTATTCAAAGTAGAATGGATAAATTGCATTTATATAAAAACTTTTGAAAATTCATTTTGAAATAAGATACGAAATGTTACGTGATTAAACTTATGTGTATAGTAGTAGTACTGCAGCTGCAGCATTTAGTTCCAATCCTTCATGTGAATATTTGCATACATCACTCAAAATCAAATGGTCCCTGCTCCATTTCACTCTGCAATAATGGCAATTCTAGATCTAAGTTATACATTACACTCAATGCTACACAATAAAACAATAAGGATGATATTGCTTACAAGAACTATAGAATTTCTATTCTCAGAAATTTATACTCTACTTGTCAAGCTGAAAAATAAACTACTCGACCCTGTAGAAAGATGGATATCATTCACACAAATAATTTCACACACTATAAACAATATTACTAGAACTACTACCTCTCCTACAAGACTCTTAGTCCCTGCTGATGAACTGGAATTACAAAGTATGCATCCACACCAGACAATCATTTATATTAAAATTTTTAAAAAACCTTATAAAGCCACATATGATGTACTAAAGGAATATATTGTCACAAAAAAACTTTCTCTCATATAATCATACAGTTGATCAAGACAATACAACAGCTGGGCACTAGGTCAGTCTCACATATTGTCTCTATTGCTTTACTAATTGACAACATAGTTGAGACTGGTGATAATATGCTAACTTCAATCTATACACACTTCAAGGGTAAATTATAGAAGAAAAAAAAAACATTTTTCAAACCATCATATAATTACTTTCGAACAACATACAAAGTTTGTAATTAAACATCTAAGTCAATTCACCTCAAAATATATTGCAGACATGGCTAAATTTCTATCAAAGGGAATTTATAAAATTTCAGACTTATATTCAATAGAAATTGCCCCATTCACAGCAAAATATACACCATCCATAGTACAAAATATAAGACCAATATCCATAGGTCTTATAAGGGATAAAATTACTTGAAAAAGTATTAAAAAACAAGATAAAGACACATCTGTTATGGCTGCTGTCACAATCACAATTTGCTAAAAAAGATTCAAAAAGACAAGCCGCATTATTATTCAAGACAGTCATTGATATAGTGCAAAATGCAAAAAAATACAGCTTGACATTGATATTCTCATACAAATTTTGGACATTACTATCATATCTAATTCTATTTTATATATGCTTACAAATTTATTTATAAACACAGAAATACATATTACTTTAAATAGAAAAATGTCTCCCTCCTTTATGATCACTGCTTAGTCCTTTATCATTTGCAACTTGCATAAACCAATTCCTCAGCAACTTAAACTATTCCCACATTGGGTTATAGTATAACCTGCATAGCATACATTACAACAACAACAAAAAAAATTCTGATATTAATGAAAATCATGAAGGAATTTACCAACTCTAATAAACTTGAATCCAATCTTGACAAATCATGTGCATGGTACATATACACAGGTAAAATATATGCAAGCACATTTCTTGGTTTACCAACTACATATTTGGGTTTTCATTTCTATCTGAAATGTGGCTATGCAATCAACAGAACACCTAATATCATAACTTTCAAAGGTGTATCTCTAACTATATTCTAAGATAACTCTTATCAACATGCTTATCATCACAAAGATAACATCACTTACCTATCATAATCTTTAGAAAATCATTAAACTCAAATGTTTAGTCATTGTGCAGAAAACTCTTGTGGGGAAAAACAGCTGCAATTTCACTCATAACATTATTATTTAATAATTTGCATTAGGACTAACCTCACTTTATGTATATAGGATCCAAAAATCTATTAACCTTATGTCAGCCATGATTAGATTATTTCCACATCTGAAGATGATACTTAAGTAACACTAACAGACAAACCTCCTCCATTACACAAAATATCTTCAAACAATCCTAGTACCACCAATTAACCTAATGACAAATATTTACTGAGGCTATAACCTCGATAATATGTGAATAAAATGTGATAGTAGGGACCTCTACAGGTGTTTTAACCACAAGCTTATGCCATGGAAGCTTGTGGTTAAAACACCTGTAGAGATCCCTACTATCACATTTTATACGCATATTATCGAGGTTATAGCCTCCGTAAATATTACTTACGTAATCAATGTGCGTTTAATAAATTTATAATTACTAATGACAAATATTAATATGACATTTCCACAAGAGAAATGGCAATATTGAACAATTCATGCTCTTTTATATCCAAACATAAATGAAGAGGCTAACTCTCAAATGCTCTTGAACCAAAATATTTCAATTTTTATGCTCAAAATAAACATGTGGTCTTTGCCTACACTATACTTCTTGAGGTATAAATCTTGTCAATAAAGAAACTATATATCAATGTTTCAAGGAAGAAGAAAGCTTCAAGATGCTACATAACAAAAATACTTCAGAAAAATAATAGTACAATTCAACCAATAATCAACTTTCATCCAAAAGCTTGCTTAGCAGAAATAAGAATCATGACATTCATACTTTATGCTCTGCAGTGCACAAGATGCTTATTTCTTTACAACAGTAATACAAAAAGACATACCCATATACATTTAAAAACAAACCAGATACAATTAAACAGATACAAAAAAATTACTCCTCCAAATATATTTGCAGCTTCATGGTCACTTATTCATCATTGCTCTAACAATTAATGAGACATTTTAATTATAATTTCTCAATATCTTATTTTTTGTCAGATATATTCATTACAATAAAATTGCAAATATGTAAAATTCTTTACATTGTGTTTTTTTTTCTATAGTTTTTACAATAAAATTCCTTTATAAAGAAGCTATAAAACAAAAAAAATGTCTGCAACCCAAAGAGCAAGTAATTTACATATATACTACATTAGCAAGAATGTCTGACTTTTTTTTAATGTAGGTGAGTGAATTTGACTATATAAATATACTGACAAAGATAAAATCTAATATTATATTATCTTTCAAAATATTTTGATTTTTAATGAATATATACTATTATTTGCCTCCAGAATTTAAGATTTTCTGAGGTGTTCTTATTCCAAATGAAGGTTTTTACATTTTTTCTCATGTGTCATAGCATCAGCCGGGAAGGGAACCTGCCAACCTGGGACAACTGCTTGTAAAGCAGCTGCTGCTGATCTCTCAACCACCAATGCTTGACAGGTTTCGACATTTTATAATTAAAAAAGTAAAGAAATTGCATGATTAATTGCTAAAAAAAATCAACTGATACCGTACCATTCAACTTGATTAACTGATTTTTTTCCATATGTCATAGCATCGGCTGGGAGGTCAACCCGCAACAACCGTCTGCAACCAACTGCTTGACCTCTCGGCTATCAACAATATTTTTTCTTTGCTGAGAAATGATTTAGGAACAATTAGTTTTTGAATCTATCATGTGCACTATTATGATAAATCAGAGAATTTTTTACAATTGTTTTATCCTTTAGAATCACTCTCCAAAAAACTCTAAGTACATAGTATTTGACTGAAGGTTTGTGATGATGGTATATTAAAGGTGGATAATATGTTGGATTATTTCCATCATCTATCAGTATATGTTAAATGTATAGAAAATTTTAAAGTTTATTTAAACTTTTCAAATACAAACAACTTTGTTAGTAATAACACATAAATAGACAACATATGTTAGTAATGACACAAAGTTTCAAGTAGTATTATTCTACACTCTTCTTCAGATATTGCTGGCCCGACCAGTGACAGTATTAGTATAAAAATCAAATTCACACTTTTAGATTATCAAATTTAAGACAAACGTTCTAACCAACTAACCTATTGTGTCATTACTAACCTGGGTTGCCTATATTTGTGTTATTACTTATAAGTTGTTTAAAATAGTTTATTTCCCATTACATATAAATAAACACAAAAACTTATAAGAAAAGTTTTAATAGAGAAGTTATAAATAAATTATAATAATAAGCTGAACATTTTCAAGGATCATAGTTTTCTTAAAAATATATAATAAAATATATAGAAAAAATGGCAGCTATTTTCTAATATTGTTGATATTATAGAATAGTGATTTCATTAAAGCTACATCATTTGAAAATAAACAATCAGGCTAAAAATATATAGTACAGCATTTATTCAGCATATAGAATACAATATTATATTTTAATTGTAGAAGTAAAAATATGAATAATATATTTTATCTAAATTTCATCCAGTGTTCTTGTAAAGCAATCAGCGCCTTCATTTATAACATCCAAAATAAAAAAGATTTTCATTTTCAACAAATACAAAAGCAAAAAAAAAATAATAATGCCATTTAAAATCATTTGGTACAGCAAATAATTAACCATATATAACAATAAAGTGTATTCGTAGTAAATTTTAAAATGTGTATATTAATTAAATGATATTTATTTAATCAATTTTATGGATTAAAATTCCTACAAATGTCATGTTGCCTGCAGCAAAAATAGAATCATAATTATAAAATACCATCATCATAATTGTAAGTTATTTGGAAAAAAATGATTCTGTGTATTATATAATCAATTTTATATAATCAAAAATTTCTAAACATAAGTTTAAAATATGATTTATTAACTCAATTTTAAACACAATAATGTGCCATAATTTGTTTCTAACATTTTCAAGATAATAATAGCACTTTTAACATAAACATAGAAAATATATTAGTCATTAATTAGGTGAGAGATTATCCAATAATGAATAATATTAAAATACAGTATTGGCATAAAAAAAAAGAATGAATCATTTATATTAGTAAAATTATAACAATCAACTGTACACTTTTAAATCTAATTTTTATTTGACTGCACTTATGTAAAATAAATAAATATACAAAATGCAGTTTAAAAAATTAACAGAGCTGCAAAAAAAATTGAATGTTTTATTGGTTAGGTATTATAAAATAAAAAAACTTTCATAATAAAATAGAAAGTGTACCAAAAATAAATTTTAAAATGTATGTTGTGATTAGTTCTTTTTTTTTTTTTTCAACTTGCTTTATTTTAATATAATGAATTGTGATTCAGGAAAGCAAAATGACAGTTAATGAAAAAATTATAATTTTCTTTTAATTTTTAAAATATTGCTATTGAAATGTTTTTATACAATATTTACCATAGATCAATATTTTTTAAAATAATAATATGTTTAGTAAAATATTCATTCATTAAATAATAGTTATTGTTTTCTTATACATTATTTTTTAAATCAGTTTTTATATTCTTTGAATTTAAGGTAATAAATTAATTTTCCCCCCATAGGAATTCATTATAATTGGCTTATTTTGTATGCAAAAATTTTATTTATTAGTCAATAATATGTTTAAAATACATATACACAAGCAACAAAGATTACAAATTATAAAATTACCATAGAAAAGCCTTTTTCGGCAAATTATGTTTTTTGCCATTTTCAATATGTCTCCAGAACACCACGATTTAAAGTACATACAGCAACATCTATATCAATACACGAGAGAAGACAGATAAACAAATGGATATCCGACACAATCTATTGCGCGATTTTTTTTTTCCAATCCTACTACAAAATTACCCTGTTATATATATTGAATGGATATATATCGACATACATTAATTAATTAACTATCCATTCTTTATCCATTAATCACTTATTATTCAACTTAATGGATGTTTTGTATATATTCATACAGTTGTTTTTAGTATACATGATATAGTTTGTTTCATATATTTTACATCTATTAACATTTTTAATAAATAATACTTCTGTATATAATATAAATATTATAATATTAACATTTTTAATATAATCTAGAACATGTATATTATCAATACAATTTATTTTGTGTCCGTACTGCAAATAATGAACATATAACGCAGATCTATCATCTTTCTTAGCAATAGCATCATTGTGTTCTTAAGCTCTTTCTCCCAATTGCTTTGCCATCTGGCTATAGTAAACCATATTACAAATATTACATCTAATTTTATAAACCATTTCTCTCTTATATTTTATATCAATTTTCATCCTACAATTAGTTATCAATTTATCTAAATTTTTGCTATTAGAAAGCAATTTACTCACTATCTAGGATAAAGTTATACTCTTATCTGTTTCATTTTTCATTAATATCATTATTAAGTTTTTACAAATATATTTCTGAAGTATTTAGTACTATCATTATTTTCATTTTTTCTATATTATTAATTGTCTGACTAACAATTAAGGCTTCATTGTATTATTTTAAATTATCTTTCTGAATAAAATGTCTTAATTGTTAGTTTTCTATTACTTTTAAAACTATTGTATGAACATATATATATATGAGAGCCATAGGGGGAATAATCTGTTATTTAAAAGCTATTTTACCTATTTATGTATATATATGCATAACTCATATATGGAATTTACATAAGAGAGCATGTATAACAATTATTTAAAGATTTTATTAATTTGGCAATTTCTATAGAAGCAGTCAGATCTGAGTTCGATCCTAGCTTCATGTTATTTACCCTAATACTAACCTTAAATTTCCGATGCAATGGGGCTTTATACGTTCAATCCACGCTAATTTCCATAATGAATAACTTATTTCAAATGCATAGCACTGCTGCCGTCAATTTCTGCTATCTGAGCTGTTGAGTTGGGTTTGAATTCAGTTTTGGTTCAGCTGAGTTTGAATCCGATTTGACTTGCGGTGGTGGTGGGTTTCGACCGGTACATGGTTATGTTTTTGGCTGCCCAATCGTTGTGGCTCGACTTAATAAACCCCACACATGCCCTGGAGATAGTAATTTTGTTTTAGTTACTCAGATCTCAATAAATTAAATGTTTAAAGTGATATGTTTGTAGAATGTTTTATATATTTGAAAAAGTTATGCGATTTATAATGCATAACTGAAATGATTTAATAAATTAAAATATCACTTTCTAATTCTCTTCTTTATAGTTAAATGTATTCAAGATTTTTTTTTAAATGCAAAAGACTGTTAGAATAATTATTTAAGTATATGTGTAATTAGTTATACGTGTACTATATATCCATATATATATATATATATTATACGTTTGTTTATACGCGTTCATGACAGTAAGAAAATATCGTTAGCAAAGTAGTAAGAGCAGATCAAAGCATAGGAGTAAAATAAGTGAAATAATTTGTCTATGTCATAAATGAAATGTTTTTCTATGTCAAAATTAATTAGTATCTTAGTTTTATAATATAAGATATCCGTTGTGATACCATGTTAAAAGTCTTAATTTTACAGTATTGCTTGCTAGCACATATATTTAATGTTCGCTCTGTATTTTTAGTAGCCTCAAAGTAGGCGAAGACCTTCAAACTGGGAATTATCTGTCAAGAGGTCCGATGCAGTGTGACATTATGCTTTAATGACAATAATTTCTAGAGTAACCTCAAAGCAGGTGAAGACCCTTTGTGTACACCAAGCAGCCAGATGCAGTTGGCAAAATGCTTAAATGGTTTGCACGCTTTCATGCTAGCAAGATTTAGAATAATATCACCAATAAAAGTTCTTGTAATATTAATTTTGACATTTCTTTGTGTGTGTGAAGCCTCATGCTTAGTAATATTTAAACTCCTATATTTAAACTCAGGTCAGGAGCGCGTTATCTGTTATTCATTAATAAATATTCATCATCAATTCAATTGTTTTATCAAAAATTAAGTCAATCATATGTGGTTTGGGGGTCAATGGGTTATATCACTTGCCCTATTGATTTCATTTTCCTCACTGGCGCCCATATAAATAAATTTGTCAGCAAATTTGATTGTCGGCACAGTAGTGGGTCAATCGCCATAATAAAAACCAAGTGTGTTCAATACAGAATTATTTGTTCTACCTGCTAATACATAATATTTGTATATCACTGTATAGTTTTTTTTTCAGACATGGGAGAACAGAACAGTTGAACAAAGGGAAAGTGAATAATGTTTTTTCTTATATTTAATATTTTAGAATAAAATACATGTCTCACTCAAAGAGTTAATATAAAGAGCTAACTAAGAAAACGTAGGTAAACCAAAAAAAGGCAGATTACATAGATTGGGGAAATAGTGTGCAGCAGCTGGTGAAGATTGGGACAATGGACCTGTGGTCAGATACCTAGTTACTCTGAAGAAAAAAATATTTTTTTAAGCATACAGAGAGTACTATAAGTTAATTCACGTTGTTTATTATATTGATTCACTTGCAAAGATGGAAGAACAATTAGATCAAGGATTGACTGATGATAGTGATGGGCCTTCAACCACCCCCAGTGAACGAGAGATCACTTTTAAGAATCATATCAGTAAAAAAAAGCGCAACCATCAAAGCAGAAAGACGGCTCAAGATGATCGAGAGAATTTTCATATGATCCTCGAAGAAATGAGAGAAGATCGAAAAATAATGATGATGATGATGGAAAGAATTTTAAGGCTTGAGGAAGCACGAGGCATCCAAACCAACCCGGAAATTGCAAAGCATCCTCAAGCAATAGGCACTTGCAAAGCTCCAAAAAAAAATGATGATCAGACCACACCAAAAGAAGTTGTGGACAGCAAAGAAGATGACAGTGAAGATGAGGTCAGTCACGAAACAGTGGAAGAAGCTGATCCAAATACAGAAAGGGAAAAGGAAGATGGTCAGACTACATGGAAGACAAACCCCGAAATGAGTCCAAGAAATCTACCGAGACCATCCATTATATCTTCTGTGGAAGTTCAAATTTTTAGGGGAAGTCCAGGAGAAAATCCAATAGATCACATAGACAGCATTAAGGATTTTTTTTGCCTATACACTGTAGCAGAAAAAGAAAAGGTTATCATAGCGAGACACTACTTAAGAGAAGCTGCCAAGGCATGGTGGAAGCTATTAAAAAAACCACCTACCACGATCCAAGGATATGAAAATGCCATCTTAAAAAATATTGGAGTCAGGAAAGGCAGGAGGGAATCTTGCATAGACTGAACACACAGAAGTATCAAGAAAACTACAGACAGGGATACGCAGCTTACTTCATCCAGCAAGTGACCACATTCAAATCCCTTACAGCCTTCAAATATGAGGACCAACACATCATCCGGATGATTAGACATCATTTACCCCCATGGATCCAAAGAGTCATGCTTGGGATGTGCCCTATGTCAATAGAAAAGACCATAGACTTTTTGACTGCAATAGACTATGGGAACTTGACGCCAACCAGGAAAGACCAGGACTATGACCATTACAATGCCAGACAGTTAAAACCATATGTACCACCTGATCCAGGGAAACAGTAAGATAAACTGTAGAGATAGATATATATATATACAGAAGACCAACTGACATGACCATAGGAAAAATGAGACTTGATAAACGGACCGATTTATTAAACTTAATATAAGGTGAATATTCAAAAAATTGATCGCAGTGAGACGTATAATTTTTGTAGTTTGGGCAGGTTATATTATTCACGCTCAGGCTGTTCTCCCAGAGTCTATACACTTATGCAACTATATCCTGCGTAAGTAAAGTCATTTTTTTTTCATTGTTTTTTTTTGAAGTGAAAAGAAATGAAGCAGTCGGATCTGAGTTCGATCCTAGCTTCATGTTATTTACCCTAATACTAACCTTAAATTTCCGATGCAATGGGGCTTTATACGTTCAATCCACGCTAATTTCCATAATGAATAACTTATTTCAAATGCATAGCACTGTGCCGTCGATTTCTGCTATCTGAGCTGTTGAGTTGGGTTTGAATTCAGTTTTGGTTCAGCTGAGTTTGAATCCGATTTGACTTGCGGTGGTGGTGGGTTTCGACCGGTACAATATAGACATACAGTATGTATTATTCACCAAATTAATATAAAGGTAATCACCATGTATACACACACACACACACACACATATATATATATAAATAACTGGCTAGATTGACTACTAAGTATAATTTAAAACAGAAATGAAGTCAATTTGTAATATGGTGTCATCAATAGAAAATGAAAGATTTCAGAATGAATTGTATAAGTAGCAATGTAATAATAATGTACTGTATTACTCTGTGTGCATTATTATAGTGGTAGATTAGCAGATTCTCTGTTTTATCAGTCCTACTTCTTAAACTTTTTATGAACACCTAAGTAATTGATCATTAGGTTATTTTATAGACTATATTCAAATAATGCACTATGCTATAATAATCTGTACTTGTGACACCAAATTCATGATTACATTTTATAAGTTCCCTTGAACATTCTTATTAATACATTTTACATTTGCTCTACAAAGTTTAGTACAATAGTAAATAGATTCAAGAGTTAAAAGTTCCTGGATCAATTTCTAGTTCAATTTGTTGCTTTGATGCTTAAATGCCCTGAGGTCTTTGGATCAATTAAGCATACAATTATTTATGGAAATAATGGAAACAAATCTTTATTACATGATTTAGAATAATTGAAAACCCTAATGAACAGTAGTAGTATTACTTGTTTAAGTTTTACTATACTTGTTAAATTTTCTTTTAATCTTTTTCATATTACATTTACACTCATCTAAATATGAGTACTTATTATAGAATTATTTCCCCTTACAGTATATATATATATATATATATATATATATATATATATATATATATATATATATATATATATATATATATATATATATATATATATATAATAAATAAGGGACTTGAACTCAGACTTTCAATCTATCTACAGCTATCCAACCATCTTATATAATTGATACATATGGCCATATACATGTAAAAAAGATAAATGATTTCCAATATATATATACTTAGTGCTGAATCAGCACTCATCAGTTGGTCCAGATCACTATCTCTTACACATATATACAATCAGTGCTCAGTTTATATTAAGATATTTAAACTTTAAAGGACAAGCTTCAATATTTGCCACTCTCTGACTTTTCAGCCATCCATATCAATGAAAATCTAACAATGAAATGCTCAAAGCCCTTGTCGATGCCAATATTATTGTTACATCCATGCTGATCTTAAGTCAGTCTGATCCCTTACTCATAGGACCTTAATATGTCCATTTAATTATACAGAAGAGGAATGGGCAAAATACAGGCTGATTATGTAATATTTAAATGCATGTATGTTGTTTATATTAAACTTAATGTAATTATAATAGACTTGAACTCAGATTTTCAAGCTCCCTACAACTATCCAATCCATATTATACAACCAATACACATGACCACATAATGTAAAAAGATAAATGATCTACAATATATGTATTTTGTGCTGAAACAACACTCATCACTTGGTCCAGATCATCATCTCTCATGCATATATACAATCAGTGCTCAGTTTATATTAAGTGGCAAAGATTGAAGCTTGCATTGATTGTATGTGTGAGAGATAATGATTTAGATCAACTGGTGAGTGCTTTTCAGCACGAAATATGTATATCGGAAATCATATTTTTTTCAAATATATGTGATCATGTGTATCTATTGTATAAGATGAATTGGATAGTTGTAGGGAGCTTGAAAGTCTGAGTTCATTAAGTTTAGTATAAACAATATACTTCATGTATTTAAATATATATATATATATATATAAAATACATATTTTGCGGGTTCATCCGTGTTAAAAACTTTTAATATCAATTACACAAGCCATCCACAGAGTGGATGGCTTGTGTGATCAAGTCGAAACGTCAGTAAATTGATATTAAAAGTTTTTAACACGGATGAACCCGCAAAATATGTATTTTATATATTTAACCCGTGCAAATCTTCTTTTTAACATATATATATATATATATATATATATATATTTGGTGAGCCTACATACATTGTAAGAATACATTAGAGAAACATCAATAAGTTTAATAAAGTAAGGAGAGTAATAATATTGTTAAATAGCATGATTATCAAATGAAAGCCATTGATAATATTATAAGTATTTACACAAGCAGTGTCCTATTTACATAGCTATTTATGCACTTTTAAACTTACACAACTTTTCAAAAATATAGCTTGAGAATAAACTATATACTAATTGACATATTCATGACTCATCACCAGAAATTTCAAAACTTGAAAAGATGCTTCTTAATTTATGACTATTTTTAAAAAAACAGAGAAGTAATTTTTTATATATACAATTTTTGATTTGCATAAATATTGATTTACACAATATGTTATGGAATGCATTAATTGTATAAATCAGAGATTGCTTACATACATCACTTTTTGAAATAATCTACTTTCTATTGATGATAATTATATTAAAGATCAACCAAAAAACGTGTTTAGTTCATTAAAATTCATAGAGTAAATATTTCAGTCTCCCATTTATAATTATTATATGCACTATTTGTTTATTTACTTAGTTTTAAATATTAGATATAAATAAATATTTACTACCCTATATTTATTTTCTTAATAGACACAAATTATTTTACAAAACACTATTCCCAATGTAAAGACTTAAAAGACAAAAATAATAAACATGAAGAAAAAAAAAAGAAATGTAAGAATTTAAAAAATCACATTATTTGAGCAGTCATTCTACTATCTTTGATTAATTTTAATCAATTAAAGGTAATTTTTGATTAAAAATTGGAACATTTATATGGTGTTAAACATTTTTAACTCTCCATACTTTCAAATATAATTCATTATATTAATTATTAAATGTTTGTTGTCAAGAATGAACATTGTTTTATTCACAGAGTCCAATTTTGCTAAATCTATATTTTAAAAAATATTTATAAAACTCATAATGACATCAAAAGGCGACTCTCATTTCTTCCCATTTAATGCAAACTAATGATACAGTTACTTTACAAGATTTAAAATAATGAACTCCTTCCTTAAAAAAATTACTATAGACTTTAATATTAGGAAACTTTGGCTTATTCACATGCTAAATTGGAAAAAAAAATTACATTCCAGAGGACTTAAAGTTATTTTTTTAGACAGCTGGACCACACCCAACACATTATCAAATTACTGATCAATAATTTCTAGCTATTCCTTATTAAAGTGTTAAAAAAAAATTACTAAAATTCTCAATAAACCAGGAGTTGATTAATCAGATATGTACTGTCAGAAAAGTTTTTACACGTTATAGGTTATTTAAAAGAGTGTTTTTATATAATTTTACACTAAAAAAACATCCAGAATGTTTATGAATAAGGATATATATTTTAAACAAAAACATAATAATAATAATAATAATAGTAAATAATTCAACAATTTGGTATCAGAGTATAACCAGAATCAATAGGTATATAAAACATACATATTGGCTATGCACAACAGACTGAAATTGCTGTTTGATGACTTGTATAAAAATAATTTTATCTAAGTGTATTTTTACTAATCCTTATTTAGATTTCAGTTAAGTAAAATATACTGATTAGCACTTACTAATTGATTAATAAATATACACAGTGTGATTACATTTGCAATCTCAAAACTTGCAGACTTAACTCATAATTGAAAAAAAAAAACCCAATTAATAAAAAATTAGCAAAACATAAATGTTATGCATATATTATTTTTCAGTGTAGTAGCAGTTATTTTCTTGGCTCATGCATTTAGTGATATTGCTGCAAAATAGTGCTAACATTTGAATTAATGACAGTGTTTTGCTCCCTGTAAAGTTGAAAATTAAAATATTTAAAATGATCCCAAAGTGCATAGTTAATAATGATAGCAATTCTTCCACGCCAAAAAAAAAAAAAAAAAAAACCCCATGAATTGCTTACTTAATGTGAAAACAATTGATTTCATTTTAAAAGCAAAAAAAAATCATATGCTGAAACTGACTAGACATTCAATGACAATGAATTATCAAATCATGAGACGCTAAAACTGAAAAAAAGAATCATAAAAGCTATTAAAGATAAAACCACAATATATGATAAATCAGAAAAGATGTTAAATTTGTGTGTGGAAGATATTTTTAAAAAAATGTTTTAGTAGATGATAATGTAATGTATCAGAAACTATTTTTAAAAATCCTCTGAAAAACCATTGACTATATTGTATAGATTCAGAAATTGATATGAACTGCTTCTCACCATTAACTGTAAGATTATTTTGAATGAAATTTTGCTTTTATAATTCACAATGCAAATGCTATTAATTATGAAATGTCATAAGAAAATGGTTGTCTTGTGTCATTTAGAAAATTAACATTGTGTGAACATATGGTCATAGATACACATATGTATCTTTAAAAAGTCTGTATTGAATATAGGCAGCACTATTATCCATCTATTTCAGTATTTGCATAAAGATTTCAATTTATATGGTGTGAAAACCACTGCTAAATTGTAATTTTTTAAAACACATAAATATCATAAACAAAAAGCTAATACTTTTTAATAGAATGTGTAAATAAGTAGATATTAAACTTATGTAATAATCTATCAATGCATCAGGTATGAATAATCATATGTCTTGTAAGAAGTTTAATTCCATATCAGAATTTGTTAGATGCACTAATGAAATTATGATATTACAAAATTCATTAATATACAAGCACAGTAAACTTTATTAGTTATTGTGAGAGATTTTATAATCATAAGTGACATAAATTTGACCAATAACTTATAAATACATACATTCTAATCTCAGGTGATATCACAAATTTGAAATGAGCTTTTAAATTTTGATGTTGAACAAAACATATGTGCCCAATAAAAGCATCATGATTTTCATTTCAAGTCTTAAATGTTTTGTTACATAAGTTTTAACAACTATTTAATTAATTGAAAAATTGTAATTACATATTAAAAAAAATTAAAGTCATATATCACATGACTCAATTTTTAAGCTTGTAAATAAAAAATAAAGCTCTTAGTCCCATATAGCTATTTAAGTTAGATGGCTGGGTTTGAAGATATTTAGTTGTCTAAAAAATTCAGATTTTCTACTTAATAGTTAACTTTTAGATAAATGCTGACTTTGGCTTGGTATTTTTAGATCTAGTGTCTGAAACTATCCTAGTGCCTCACTGAGGAGTGCCAAAGCATGAAATCATTGGTCTGAGGCTAAGGAGTGGTTTTCAAGATAGAGGTTTTTTTAAATGCTTTGTTTAGCTGGCATTTATTAATAAAGCTGTTAGAGCAAATTAGCAGAGCTCTTTATTTTTTTATTATTACATATAATAAATAAAAATAAAATTATTTGTTCTGGTGATGGTCTTAACAGATTAAAAGTATATTAAACAAAAAATAATTAAAAATACTACAGAATAAATTTTATTTTTATCCATTATCTGTGTATGCTTTGAATAAATCTGAATAGTCAAATTTGTTTTAGAATTATATATTTAAAGCTATCTGAAGCTCAAAAATTAAATATTAAAACGCTTTGTAAAAGCAAAGAAAATTACATTAACAATGATAAAATTATCTTTATTAATTAATCATGAAATAAATTTTTATTTTTTTTTCCTATGTCAAATGCGTTGACCGGGAAGCAAACACGGGCCAACTGCTTGGAAGGCAGCTGTGATAACCACTTGGCCACCAACGCTTGACAAAATATTTAAAAAACTATATACAATTAACATACAAAATCCATATTTCCCTATATTTTCCCATTCTTATGAATAAAATATTTTCCAAAAGTTATCTTTAGCCTCTTATTTAAAATTTACTCTTTCATAGGTCACATTATTTCCTTGATCCCCCCCCCCATTCTATTATACTTCTAATCAATTTTAACCAACTTGATTGTACTATTATTTTTTACTTTTTTAATTGTGATAGCACTAAATGAAATAAATATATATACATTCATAACATGCAAAAAGATATGAAGTTTGCATTTTGATTTAACAGTTTAAAAATACTTTTATACATTTCGATATTAAACCCATATTAATAAATGTAATTTATAAATGGTGCATATCTATGTTAAGACAACTTTCAATAATTATTTCCCTATTAGAAGGTTTGCTCCTCAGTTAAATTTTTAAGATTGAAATGTGCATGATATAAATAAATAAACATAATCTTAGAAGTGAATGGATGAAAAAGTATCTGTCATTGTAAAGTAAATAGATATGAGAAAAATCTGAAATATGCTATTTTTGAAACCATATAGCATTTTTTTCTATCAACAAAAATAATACCTGTCTTATAAAAAATATAAAAATCTTTATTATTAATATATATGCATTTAAAGATTTTAATATTTAAACTAAAAATATTTATTTAAACATACTTAAATATTGACAAACAAACAACAAAAATGTTGTAAACGAGTTATGACCATTTCAGTGACAAGAAAAAAAAAAGGCAAAATAATAATATATTAGAGACAAATTTTGTGCTGAAAATGCTAATCAATCTGTGAAACACAAATATTTCACAAATATATTGATATTTTACAATGTGTCATTTAACTTCTTCTACAGCAAACTTTTCTTTCGTAATTATAGCTCTCCACTATACTATTCTCTGTGATACATTTCAAATGAAAGCAATCAAAATTGCACAGTAACTTTTAAATAATATTTACAACCTTAAATGGATCTTATAAAAACTATGCTCAATTTTCTCCTTGCAATATATTTTTTTATTAAATCTGTCATTGTTAATTTATTTCACTATTCAATTCAATGGGGACATGATTTTATAATAGTAGATGTTACCAGTATTATATTCATCAAACTAAAAAACGTAATGATTGATATTATGATCTTGCTCATCATATTTTTAGAATTTTATGAAGATCCTTAAATGAAATTTTTCTAGTGCATTTATGTTACATAGTCTAAGTCTCATTTACATACTGTAACTTGCGTAAAATAATAATTCTAATTTGTGTTGCAATAGTTATAATACTGCATTAAAACACCCTACTTGCAATATGTTAAAAGATGCAGAAATACATTAGTGAAACATGAAAAAACAATTTTTTTTCATATGTCAAAGCATCAGCCGGGAAGCGAACCCGTAATAACTGTCTGCAAGCAACTGCTTGCAAGGTAGCTGCGCTAACCTCTCGGCTACCGACTCTTGACAAAACAATTTTTTATTTAAAAAAGCTACTAAGAAGATTTTTGTTCTATCACAAGCTGATAAAATACTTGGTTTTTTGAACATTAATTTCTAAACCAAAATCTTTATATGTTCCACTCAAAATTTAAGCACATTCTGTAAATCATTTTTTTCAATTGTTAAAAATAGTACAATCACCAACATACTATAAAACCAGAAGTCAAGAAAATAAAATTCTTATTTTTGCTTTTAATCGATTAAAATTAAAAATTCCACCATAATTTAAAACAATGTTGGATCTTCTTGTTTAATACTAGTTTTCATTTCAAATGCCTTAACTTTTCCATTCATAGTAATAACACTTCATCTCATTTCATGATGTAGAAGCTCTACATACTAATACATTTTTATGAACAACCAACTATACATATTTCAAACGATGCCATAGACTTGTCCTATGTTAATTAAATTAAATGCCTTGACAAAATCAATAAAAGCAATATATAAACTTTCTTTTATTCCTGATACTTTTCTTGCATTTGCCTGGCTACAAAAATCATATCTATAGTACTTCTTGGTTCCCTAAAATCACATTTGAGTCTCTAATAACCATTCATCTATGACTGAAAAGAATCTATTCAGTAAAATCATTCAAAATATCTTTGTTATAGTGGATAACAATGAAAACCTTGCCTATCCACTTTGTTTTTAAAAATTGGAATAACTGAACCATCCTTTGGATCAGGTGGCATAACTTCATAAATGTATATTTTCCTAAAAATTCCAATATCATTAAAAGTTAATATTATAATATTTTATTTAAAACTTTTCCAGGTATTTCATTAAAATATGCAGTTTTTTTAATGTTTAATATTACAAAGACATGTTATGCAATTAATAATAATTGTGACATTTTATAAAACATTGTCTAACTATTGCTTCCTTATATATTTCAATTTTGAAAAAGTTTTCCAAAAATTAAATAAAAAAAGTATCATTTTTCAGGAATTCTACAATACTGCTCAAATATGTTGCACAGTTACGATGCATTAAGAGTTATTGTAATTTTTTTATTATTATTATTACTAAATGCAACTAAAAGAAGAATTATGATAAAAATAACAAAAATAGTAGAAATATAAAAAAAAATTAAAAAAGTGTAGCACATTAAATATATTTAATAATAAAAATTAAAAAAGACTGCAAGAGCAATCAAAACATCTAAAATATATATTGAAAACATTGTATATTTGAGTGATTCAGTTTAATAACCATAATAATTACCTTTAATGCAACAGAGGATTTATATTATTAGTGATTTCTATATATATATATATATATATCCATACTATAAACAAAAGCAGCTTTTCAATCTACTGTTATCTAGTGTAAACTTAAGTAAGAACTGATTACCAGATAATACTGCATTTTAGTTTCCAACCCCCTAAACTGGTTTTTGTCTTTATCAATAAAGACTTGGAATTCAAAGCAAGAGCCAATGTAGATGTGGGTCTTGCAATCGCTTTTAATTTCTTTTTCACTATCATGTTAAAAGCTGAGATCCAAAAAACCCTAACATTTAAACCCAAACTAATGAAATCCAATCAAACTATTTAAATAGTTTGAAAAAAAAACTGAAATTACTAAAATATATATCAATAACTACATTTTAATAACTTCAGTTCTTTTCAAATTGCAAATGTTTTTCTCTCTGATAGGAAGATTAGTACTAACATATCATATGATTCATTGCTTATTACACTATATTATAAATAAGAGTAATTCTTTACATTAGTGCCATCTATTGAGAACTTGAGTATATATATATATGCATAATATTTATCTAAAATTTTGTGATGATGACATTAAGTTATAATTATATTCTGGACTCTTCCTATCATCTACTTTAATTGTTAAATGCTTAGAGAAAAATTCAAATTTTATTTATACTTTCCAAATGCATTCACCTGCTAGTAACAACTTACAGGTTAGTATATAATACATATTTCAAGTAGTAGTATTTTCATCTCTTCTTAAAGTATTGTTGATTTGATCACTGTCAGTACTATCATAGGAATCAAACCAATGGTTTTTAGATTTGTGAATACAGATTTTGAATTGATTCTCTAACCAACAAGCCTTTTGCAGAATAGCGTAATAAGTTGAAGAAAAACTTTATATTTAGTATTCATGATTTTAAGATTACAAATTTAATTCTGATGTAAATAATATCACTGATTATGCCAAAAAATATCCAAGCAAGAGAGGATAATAATATCACTGCAAATTTTGTTTTATAGATTAATTAGTGTAGTATTATTAAATATATATTTGAAAATAAAGTTTGAATTTTTTTAAAAATACTTAACAAAATAACCAACATATAATTTCAAATATATAAATATAATAAAATTAAAAAATATCATTAAACATATAACTACAACAGTTGGTATTAAATGTTGTCAACACACACTTTTTAAAAGTCAAAACTGATTGAAAAACAACAGACAAATCCAGATAGAATTTTAATTTTTACTTAATAAATTTCATCAACTTTTATTATTCCCAAAGTGATAAACCTTGACCAAACCCCACACAATTCTACAATCTTTAGTTTTTAATGGATAAAAATGTTTTATGATAAGCTGGAAGTTAAATGTTCAATTAGAAATAATTTACAGCATCAAAAATCTAATCATATAAGGCTTTAAAAATAACGATTTTATTTTCAGCTTGAAATAAATTTACTGTAAATAATTAATAAATTTATGTATAGTATCCAAATAAATTATATATAATAGAAGAATAAAGAAACACCAATAAATATTTTGTTAAGCCAATATTGAGTGCTGCTGATAAACATGTTTTAGGACTCAAATAAAAAACATAATGTAGAATCATAATTGTGGATTAGTTTGGATTTGGTGTAGGTTACCACACTGTCATGGTAGTGGTTAATACAAAGATTATGAAATTGTTTAAGAGTAAATTCAACTCCTGTCTGAGAATTTTCTGTTGTTTTTATTTTAATCTGACATAAAGATTTATTGATAGTAATTAAAATTAGACATAATTAATTGTTAAATGACACTTCATTTGTGGTATTGTTTATTTTAAGGTGATCTTTAAGCCTAAAATAGAATTAATACTTTTATTTAACATGAGTGGATTTGATCTTGTTTAAACAACATTTGAGCCACAGAATATTTTAAAATGTTTTTGCTCTGCATTAAAACATTTTAAATCTATGCAAGACTTGGGCATGGTTATTGATAGAGTGAAGTGGGGATATGTCACTAATGGAGTTATGCAGATGAAAATTCAAATCCTGATTAAGGACTTCCTATTATTTTTTAAAGTGATAGAATTTAAAAAATATTTTATCAGCATTAAATGTGTACATGTATACAGTGAGAGAGAGAAAAAAGAAAATAATAATCTTGAAAAACCAAGTGCAGGATAAAGGGGTTTCTCTAATAGCCTTTTAAAAAGGATATTAAAAAAGATAAGACAATATTTAAAAAGCTTATTAATTGCCTATTATAAGGATTTTTAAAAATTTCCCATTAGTGTACTTTTTAGCATAGTTAGACTTGGACACTTAATAGAAGAGCAATACAGAGACTTCAGACCACTCAAAGAAGTATGGAGAGATGCATGTTGGGTGTAACAAGAAGAGATCGAAAATGCAATGTATGGGTAAGAGAACAAACAGATGTTACTGACCTCATTGAAAAAATTAAAAGACTGAAGTGGAGTTGGGCTGGACATATTGCTAGAAGAGATGATAATAGATGGAAGTTGAAATCTTAAACTGGATTCCAAGAGGTTGTAAAAGACCCAGAAAGAGACTACATGTGAGATGGATGGATGAAATAAGAAAGTGTGCAGGGGTGATGTGGAGAAGAGAAACTAAAGATTGGAGAAGATGGATTGAACTTGGAGAGACCTTCATCCTGCAGTGGATTGATAATGGTTGATGATGATGATGAATTAGATGTTTATCTGGGTTGACTATAGGCCAATTACGTAAAAAAAAACTTAAACTTAAAAAAAAAAAAATTGAGATCCTTCTTTATATATTCATATTAACTTTAAATAATTTAAAACTTTAGTGTGTTTTATTAATTTCCCATGCTCATCAATAATGCAAATGCAATAAGTAAGATCTTTAAAATAAGCAATAATAAGTTTAATAATATATTTTAATGATATAAAGACATCATTATTTATAAAGAAATTGTAAACAACAAAGATTATTAAAGCTTATAAAATATCATCATCACCATTAGCCATCATTAGTAATAGAATATGATTAATTATAACTAAAAAAAAAATAGAATGACTAAGAATAAAAAGTTAGAAAGCAAAAAATAAAAAAGATTGGATTCAAAATCATTCTGTATGTAATTGATATATAGAAATGTGATTGCACAAATACACAATTTCATTGTTACAGTTACTGCAGAATGATGACTTATGAAAACTTAATGATGATTTAGACCCTGTACTAATCAAAGTAATTGAAGACAATGAAGTAAAATAAAATAGAGAGAGAAATAACAGTGATTAATTTAAATATTACTAATAATTATAGTAAATTAAGATAAGGTCATTCATTAAATATTTTTTTTATTAGGCACAATATTTCAAAATTAAATACTTTTCTGGTTATAATTGATTGAAGAATCATTAAAAATCATGTGTAAATAATTTTGAATTCAAATCAACTAAAAAATAAGATTTAAAAATGATTATAGTACTGTAGACCATAATTATGTACTAGGGGAGTTAAAAACTAATAAATATTAAAAAGAAATCTTCCCCAATATTTGAATTGGACCTACTGTTATATAATAATCCAGAGAATTGTGCTAGCAGTATCAAAGTTAATTAGAAGTCATTTCCAACGCTAGACAGACCTCAAGACTCACAATTAACTATTTAAAAAAAAAATACTGTAAGAAGAGCATTAGCAAAGAATGTCAATGCTAAATCTAATTGTCATTAAAAATAATAATAAAAACCTCCAGTTTATAATAGTCATTCTACTGTGGAATAAAGAAAAAACAGAAAAGAAATTCAGAATAACATAGGGTGATATAATTTTAAAATAAGATGCTAGATTCAATTCTGAAAAATAAAATAAAAGGACAATTATTGAATAATTATTACTTGCAAAATGTATTGCTTTCAAAAAAGAATTTACTACCTAGATTCAAAATTAGCTAGACTTTGTCAAATATATTCCATTTGCATTATGAGATCTCATCACATTAAAATAAACAAATCAATAACTTCTAATATATTGTCATTAATCATCACATATAAGTAATTATTATTATTATTATATTTATGATCAATCATCTCAATTAAAAAAAAACTGAATGGCTTATTGTTAAGGAATTCATAAGCAATCTGAACATTAGAAGTTGCTGAACTGAGTCGCAATACATGAGCCTGACATTTTAGCACTGTACCAAATCACACAAGGCATTATGATAATAAAGCCTAATTAAAGGGGGGGGGGTAAGTGCATATACATTATATATGTGTAGGTATACAATATAATCATTTCATTTGAACTTAGAGTAGATAATAATAAAAACAGCTGAGGAAAATACTAATATAGAATAATTTGGCTTATCTAGACAAAAATTACTACAATCAAATAATAACACATGATCAGTATTGTTGCCTAAATCATGCCACCAAATATTCTATACTCATGTATATAAGTATACTTAGTTCTAATTAATTGATAAAATTATTAGAAATTCTTTGTTTTTTAGGTATATAATTTTTGGACTATTTTTAAAAATTAATTAAAAAGTCAATAGATATGTAAAGAGAGAATAATTTTAAAAAAAAAACAACATGATAAACAAAACAAAACAAAAACAATGAACATAACATTTTTTTATCAAGTCAAAGTAATCATACCTTGTGTGAATATAAGCATTTCAATGTGTGTATAAATAGATACTCAGATATTCTGTTTAAAATATTGAATAAAGATGCATATGTACCCATTTTTTAAAAGGCTTTGAGATATAGTGGTTAGCATATTGATTTTCATTTTACAACCTTGGGTAAACTTCAATTTTTTTTTCAGATTTCAAAGAAGCTTAGAATTTTTCTTTCAATTAACTGGTCCATGACAACTCATCTACCCAATCACTGGTAAGTAACTGGATATCTAACTATTTTCAGCTAGAGAGTAAAAGGAGGGGGAAAATCATAAATTTTCACCACCTAACATTTGAATAGTCTGATAATATTATCTTCTGCTTCAAGGTTTATCTGTAAAGAGATGTTGAGGAGGCCTTTGTATTGCAGTGGGTTATTTAAAAACTGCTTCTTTCATATATAATTACAGAAAAAGAAATCTAAATATATGTGAGCTTCCTCTGATATATAATATTTTTTATTCTTTTTGATATAAAAAATCTCAAAATAATTTATATTCACAATATTTTTTTCCAATTATTTTAATACTTTTTTTCTAGATATACTCCATCTATTGACTAAACTTTGTAGTATTGTGTTATCTCATCTACAAGATCAATGCTATTGACTTATGGAAACAACAGCCAACCTAAAAGAACCGATCCATACTTTGGAAGTAAAAAAAAAATTGATTTTGTACAGCCTTACTGCACTCTCAGTATATTAATCATTAAATAAGAAAATAAAATAGCTTTATGTAATTTTTGCATGTTATAATGTTTATTTATATTGCTAAATCAAATAATTTATTTCATAGTAAACATACAACACATAAACACATAATAAACAAAACTGAATTCTTAAAGGTAAACACAGCACAAAATCTTTATGCCTAACTGCCTAAGCCACTTTCAAGATAGACTACAGCACATATAAATAAATAAATATCTAAAATAAAGAAAGAAAAAAAAAGAAACAGAAATAATATTAATAATTAAAAATAAAAACAGAAATATATATTAAAAAGAACAAAAATTCACAGACAAACATGACTTTATTATAATTTACACATATGAGAATGACATTGCAAGTAAGACTTTGGACTTTATAAAGAAATTTTGAATTTTTTTTTTTTTTTCATTTCAGTTAGATGTTTTCAAAACTTTTTTTTTCACATATTAAGTTTTGATTTCAAAGTCTACCAACACTTAGAAAGATCAGTTAATAATTAGGACAGAAATTGAAAGGAAGTTTTGAAGGGATTTAAGCAGATGTCCCAATTGTATGTCACTCTCCTCATTTAGTAGGAAAATGGCAGTAATTTGACTCACTTTGAACGCATGGTTTTCTTCTTATCCTGCCTTTGAGCTACATGAACTTTTTTCATCTGCGATTCTGCAACGAATCATAAGGGGGGAGCTTTAGAAGATGAGATTTGGAAAGAAAAGATAGAAAAAAATAAGAAACAGAAAATAAAAAGAATAATGTCAGAGTGACAAACTAATATAAATATATAAATTTAAATTTTTCTATTAGGACTAACTTTTAGAACTGCCCACTGTTCAAATTCAGACGCATTTAAAAAATATATATACATCAGCTCTAACTTTGAAAACAAATTAAAAATTGCATTTTACATGGGTTTATAAAATAAATAAATGATTAAATAAATAATAAAAAATATATATGAAGATTTTATAAATAATAATAATAATAAGTATAGTATTATTGTTTAAATTTTTTAAAAAGAAATCTTTATAAATATTTAGATAACTTTTTATTAAAACAATATAAGTAAATTTCTTTGAAACTTTTGTATATATAAAAAATTTACAATTATATAAAATCATTTGAAGTTTTGTTACTTTTAAAATAAATTAAGCTTACTTATAAAAAAGTAAATAAAAAATATTTATAAACAATAGATTTTTCAACAAATATTTTTTCATCTTTTCCCTTCACCCTCCCATAGTCAATATATTATCGATAAGTGCGCCACCTTGTAGTTAAAATTTTTGATAACAATGGCATTCGGTACTCAGAAGTAATGTTAAATAGAAAAATAATGATTCTAAAATCAATGTTATGAATTTCGGAGGTTAGGGAAATAAAAATTTAGACCCATATGACAACAACAAACCACAAGTGCCCCTGTTGTTTTCAAGAATTCTTAAAGATCTCTCAGAAAATTTTCAGATGCAATTAAAAATCCTATTATGATTGCTGACCTGATAATCCATATCTACATTTGCATGAGAGATGGATCAATAGCTTCCAATATTTGAAAAAAATTTCCCCGCCTTTTCCATTTATTGAATTTTCTTTGTGGTACTAAATCAATCCATTGATTTTGTAGAGTTGCAGTAACTTGTGGTGTCATACATGATTGGCTAAGTATTTTTTAATAATCTAAATGTTTTGAGATTAAATTTTAAATAAAAGTATATTTTTTTAAACAACTTGATTATTTTCTTTACATGTCAATACGTTACTAATTTATCTTTAACCAGCGAGGAGGGAGAATTAATACAGATATTAGTTTATTGTCTTTGAAAATGTCTAACTACAGTATGGTTAGTTAAAAATAATTTATTAACAATTCTACCATAAAGTGATAAAAAAAAACCCTCTAAACAATCACACAGCAGAAAACTATTTTATATATATATAGTCCAGATTTTGAGTGTACATATACTTCTATACACTCCTAATTTGACCCTGAGTAAAATTCAAAAGCCTACACGCACACACACAAATACTTCTATATACAATGTAATCACTTCTTTGTACCAAATGTTTTATACGCATTCACATCTAAATTGGCAGAGATTACCTTAGAGTATCTTTTTTTTTTTTAAACTATAGAAGTTATTAAAAGAAAATAATTTCAACCATATTTCAGTTTCATTTTGAAACTAATGTTGAGTGACTCATAAGAAATGAGATGACAGTTGCACTTCTTTATCACAATTGTATTATGATGCCGTACCAATTGAATCATTTCTCTGCACTTTCTCATCCTCCCCCCTCCCCATTAAAGTGGCCGATTGAATGTCGATTATTAGACTAATCAGCAGTCCAAAGATGAACATGGCAGTTGTACGGCATTAGTAATCACAATAAAGCAATTGAAGGCCTGAATAACGTTATACTACGCACAATGGCAGATGTGAATGTATTTTCATATGAAGTTTTAGATTTAAAAGATTGGAACACAAATGAGCAGTATTAAGTTTCAATCATCCACTGAAAGTGGGGGAAAAAAGTCAAGCAAAAAAAAAAAAATGTTTTTATTTATATATTTTTTATTAATTATTTCAAATATTGTATTCACTTCGGTACTAAAATATCAGATTAAAAAAAAAGTTTTGAAACTTTAATGAAAAATGTTTTAATTGTTCAAAATATAAATTATTTTTAACCGATATATATTATCTTTTTAAAAATATAAATATTTCACAACTGTTTGAATGTAACCAGAAGACAAAGAAATAAATCCACTTGTCTTTAAAAAGAAGTCATCTTTCACGTGAGCTCCATTTGTTATAAATGTTTATCAGCTCAATTCACAAAACTAAAATAGAGTGAGCTAAAAAAAATAGAAACTAAGCTTTAAATAAAGGATTTCAACTGAGCAGACCAAATAGAGTTAGAGGCTAGAATGCAGCTGAGTACTTAGATGTGAGTCCAAAGCGCCCTAAGCAGTCTTTTATTCAAGGCAGGGCATTCCTTTGTTCCATGGTAGTAAACAGGTGACACAAACACACCAGAGTTTTACAAGGCTTTTCCCCCTCTCAATCCATACTATTGTTGATAGCATGTTCTATGATAAAAGATCACCTCTGCGATCATATCTTGAACTACCAGGATTCAGAGTGATAATCGTAAGCAACAAAGACATGATATTCCATCATTTGTAAGGACTGTTAAGGAGCTTATCATTCTAATCGCAGTTTATATCTCATACTACAGGTGTTGGCCTAGCCCTGAACTTAAAATGAGTTTTAACTGAGGTCCTATATTGTAAGATTATCCCTTCTTCTCTTTTATCAACTTTTCAAGTTGAATTAATTTAGAAATCTTTACCTTAAATAACAACTAAAACATACTATTTTACTTATAAAGAATATAAACTTTTAATTATATACATCCACAGAGACACACACACATATATATATTAATTTTAAAAGGTTTTTTTTGTGTAAATAATTGAGAGCAAATAAGCAATCTATCTAAATAATTGCATGTATATTTACTTGCGCAAGATTTGTTTTTTTTGGCACTAATTTTTCTTAGTAAAATAATTTTATAAATCATAAGCACAGCACACATACAAGTACTACAATCAGTGAATTTAAACAGAATTCAGATTAATCATTTTAATAATTTTTTCTTTTAAAATTGTTTTATACATTAAAATTCATTTCATATAATTCAGAATATAAACAAGCAAATAAAAATTATTAAAGATTAACGTTGAATGTATAATATGAAAGATTATATGTTTCTGAAATGTATGTGAAACAATTTTTGCATACATGAAACGAAAATTGCATGTTATAAAATTTCTGTAGTCTAATGATTATGTGCTGTTTTGTCTGCTTGATATTCAGATTATATACTATTGTGTCTTTATGTTGTATACAGGGTGGTGTCCTTTGATATGATTTGTGATTGATGCTGTGCTCTTGTTTAGGATCCAAATAGCTGTTAGGGCACACAAAGACACACTCAACAACTCTTTTCAATGGGGAGACCAATTTGGGCAGAGTAAGCTAAAATTAGAAACTCTTTCAGGACACATATTCCTTTTATAAATATAAACTCTTTAAGTTATGGAAGGAGGGGGGTTAAGGCCTAATAGTTCAATAAAACCATTGGCAAGAAGAAGACTGTCACACAATAATTTGTGGGCAGTGTTGAGATATTTTTAATATACTGTGATCATCCTTTTCTATTGTTAAAAAAATCCCCACTATATAAAAGAATTTACAAAGAAAGTTATATATGTATATTTATTTATTTGATTTAGTACAAATTTGTATGACTGATTTCATTTCGAGAATATGTATATATAATTGTATATATTTACATGACAATAAATACACACACACGTGTGTGTATATTTGTTAATCCATTAAAAATATATATAAAAGTTTAAAAACTCTGGACTATTATGTAAAATTGTTCTCTCAATATATTTATTTGCATAATGCTAATTCATCATCATTATTATTTGCCAAAAAGAAAAAATGGAAGGTCCAACACATCAATATATAACATTCTTCAAGTATTTTTATTCAGAATTCTAAACAATTATAGCTACTCTGCTTCTGAGCTTATGCCCAATTTCTCTTTTGCTTCATAATCTTCTCAACAAAAAAGTTTTATTCATTTTCTTTAAAATTGCAATAATATCTTTCCTACTCATCTTTTCTATTTTTTAAAAATCTACTCTCCCCCAATATTCTTATATGCTTTTTTCATCTATCTAAGTTTCCATATCACATAAATCCACATTCCATTTCCTATTAATTATTTTGCTATTTATAGTTTATATTCATAAAAAGTAGTTTTCAAAATGAGATGATATTATTCATTATCAATGGCTTAATTCCATATTTTAAAATAGTAGATGATTACATATATTTTAAAGTTTTCTTGAGAATTTAAAACAACCAATAAACAATAATACTGTAATAGATAAATTCTTATTTTACTGAAAATGTTTACTTCCAATGAAATATAATATTAGAATCATAGGTTTCCATGGCATTCACTGCTGGTATTTTTATTGTATGAAAGAATGTAAATTATTCACTATTTTATTTAGAACTTAACAAAACAAAACATTCAATAATTTATACTGGCTCTTGCAGCAAGGTCTATCAATGATTTCGATTTAATACTTGCTTCTACTTTATATAAAAAGTAGTAATAATATTTATGTAAATTACAATTCCTCATTACATAATTACTTATCAGGATTCTCTTTTCCATCATCAGAATACAATGTAGAGAATGTGTGTTTTTATTAAAAAATATCATAAAGCTATATTATATTGCTATAACTACATAATTTTAATGGTTGATTTTAATATTTTAAATGAGCCTATTATAAATAAAAAAGAAACAATTTTTTACATTAGCTCATCAAACATTGATATGATATTTGCCAAAATACATTGAGTTGACAGAAATGGAATCCCTGCATATTAGAGTAATCATATAACTTTTTTATTTTAAATTCGAAGTCCACTTAGATTAACTTTGCATTTATATATTTTAATTCTCATAGAACTTATGTTAACAGTAATTTTTCCATTATTTGTAGATGATAATTATAAATAAATAATTCTAAGTTGCTGGTAGTGTAAGATACAGTTTCTACTTTTGATAACAATACTTGTATAAATATGGTGAAAATACCCCCCCCCCACACTTTTTAATGAAATAATAAAATAACATTATCCTAGTTATCTCATGATTATTTTATGATCTATGAGAAAACTAATTGTCTGATATTTCATCCAATAGAGTCATAAAAATATATCTTTGAATATATTTCTCATTAAATGCTTTTTCAAACTTATTAGTAGAAAATAAATAAATAGGAACAGAGTACAGGTAGAATTAAAATAATAAAATCAGTTTAACATTGAAAAACTATATTTATTCACAGCTATGATAAATAAATAAAAAACAAAACAAAATAGAAATTCAAATATTTCAAATTAACTAATGACTATTCAGATTTTTTATTTATTATTTTACTGGCAAGAATATGCTTTATTTATTTATAAATAATTTCCATTGCATATCTTTATTATTTTGAAATTGTTTCCACAATACCTTTTCTCATTTTAATTGCAAAAAAATGTTCATATTCAAGCATTGGTGGCCTAGCGGCTAGCATAGCTGCCTTCCAAGCAGCTGGCCCAGATTCGCTTCCTGGTCAACACATTTGACATATAAAAAAATTGTTTTTTTTTTTCATAAATTTTTAACTAATAAGTATGAGTTTGGTTAGCTCAGGATGCCATAGCTATATGTAATCTTTTTCATTTACTGGTTATACCAGTTTTTATAATGAAATAATTTCTTCTTTTAGCAATCTTCATAAAGAGAATGATCTACATACTTTGCTGCAGCCCAGCACTATCAGTTCTATTGTTCAAACTTTCTATGAAGTCTTGAGCAATAAACTATTTGATTCTTGTTATATTTTATTATGCTTTTGTTTTCATACTGTTGTCCATTATTTTTGATTTCACATAACTCAGTAAGAAGTAATTACTTCTGTTTAATTACAGATATTAAACATGTTATAATTATTTATTATAATAATTAATTATATAGTGATCTGTATTGCTCAGCAGAAATATGGAATAATATTAATGGAAGTTAACCATAATCAAGACAATATTAATACACTGTTTCAAACTCCACTGGGAAAAACATTCATATACTAAGTATTTACATATGCTATAATAAAAATCTTATAAATTTGCGTGAAAAAAAAAATTCTGATAAATAATCTCTTAAGCTATAAGATACTCAATATGCTACTGAGAAAAAGCCAAAGATTACTGGGTTTTTATATACTGTTGATATATTTAAGCCATTTATATGTCTAGTTATCAGTATTGCTATGCAGGAAAAAAAATAAATTGCAAGATCAATGAGACCTGGACTGCTCAGAATAATAAAAATGACATTTTAGAAGTAAATAAAATAAGATAGACAGACTGAACTGAGAGATATTAGATTAGAACATACTATCTATTATTTAAGCCATGAAAACAAAAAAAAAAGAAGTTGCTTTTTATTATCAAAAAAATAAATAATCCAAAGACTATTATTGAAGATTGTCATCTGGATGATTTGTTGATATCAAGTTCATTTCATGAATACCCATTCTACATTATTATAATAGAATATCAATAATTCAAGAAAATAGTAAAAAGAAAAGATCAGTTTCAGGCAAAAGTAAATAAAAACATATAGACAATATATATATATATAGTGATGGATAAGTGAGATGCGATAGCTGGAAATGGAAAATAAAATATCTTTTGACAATGTCAGAAAAGAAACTTAACATTTATTTATGTTTGTAACTTCATTGATTTTTTTTCCTTTAATGCTCTGGCTAGGCATATAGCAGTAATTATATGGAACTCATAGGAATAAATCAAATTATATTTTTGGTATTTTTTAATAAAATTTTTTACTTTTAATAGTAAAAACATGATTATAAGCAGACTGTTGAACAGATTATGAATTATTCATGTAAATTTTGATTGAAAAACATACAAGATTTTTCAAAGTTTAATCTAATTGTTTTAAAAAGTAACAAAAATTAATATGAGTTTATAAATGTAACTAATAGAGAAACAATTAAATTGTGGATATCAAAATATTCAGTGGTAATTGTAAAGAAAAAAAGAGAGATAGAGATAAGTCAAAAAAAATTTTTTTAAAAAAGTTATTCTGAGAAAAATACCCCCCCCCCCAAAAAAAAAAAAACATTTAAAGAAATACTAAAAATGAAAAAAAATTTATGACCAGAGCCTTTTTATTATTTAAAAAATGTATGGCTATGTCTAAAAATTTTTATAAAATGCTAAAGCTGTATTAGTAAAACAGGAGACAAAATTATAACGATTATTTCAGAATACTACTCAAAAACCTATACATTGTAAAAAAAAAAATCAATTAATAATATTATACCAAAATTATGAGTAAATGTAAAAACTATGACAAAATATCTCTTATACTACACTGAAGAAAAATGCTAGAAATCATTCAAATAATATTCTTAGTATTTAAATATATAAAAAATGAACTATCAATTAAACTAAATCATTTTATGAAATTTTAAGTAATCAAACTAATGCCATAAACTAGATAATTAAATACATCAAAAAATACCAAAATATAATCTTTGATTCAATAAAATGTTCCTAAAATAAATATATATAATAGGGAATTTTACTAATTTTATGAAGAATTTCTCTGCATAAAGTATGAGGAATCTTTATGCATAATTAGAAGGTATAGTTAAAACAATCTATAGTCAAAATGATTTTATATTGGCAAAAAAGTAACTAGTGATACATATTTACACTCCTTATTAAGCTTATATAATAACTAATATGTAATGACAAAAAATTATAGTGAATAAAGATTGAATTAGATTCACAACTGGTGGAAACAGCCTTAGATATGCTAATAAAAATTTTATAGTGAAAAATGAAAATATTTGAAAAAATATGAAAATGACAGAACCAAAAAATGATTTTAAAATAGATAGGAAAACAAATAAATTGTCAGTAGTTTTTTTTTTCCTCCTTAAAATCATGCATATTATCAAAAAAAGAATCCGTCAATCAAAAGATATATACAGAGTGACATTAAAAAAAGTTGCAATGAAAAGCATAATTGATCTTTTAAAAAAGCTATATATAAAAAATAAATTTGAGATTTGTTTAAAGTATATTATTTATTGCAACTTTATATAAGTTTGGAAATAGGACATTGATATTGGCTAGAAAAACTATTTATACTTATGTTATTTTTAGAAATAACATGGACTGCAACATATTCAGCAATTTTATTTTGGCCACATTATAAAATGATTCTTTAAAAAACTGCATAATGATTAAAAATTGGCAAAATTTGACAAGGATAATAAACAGTAAGATAGACCAACTCTACCATCACAATAATCAATATACCATTGAGAAATCAAACACATGATAACTTATTATGGAAGAATATTTTTCATAAGAATGCTAAAAGCTTGATACCGAATTAATGGTGTTAATATTAATTAGCAGGGAAACCACTTCAAGTTTCTTTTTTATATTTATCAAAAATTACTTAACAATTCAATTACTAGGCAATAATAGAATACATTGTTGAACTCTCTTCACAAAAATATTCATGACATATAAAGTGATGGCTCTTAATGGTTTTTTTAAAAATCAGATTATGGATAAAAGATCTAGAATTTGTATATCTTATTCTAATGTTAAACATATTTGTTTTATAATTTTTTAATTTAAAGCTTTAATATTTTCTGAAATTTTTTTACAGTATTTTTGGGTTTTATCTAATGGATGGTGATTCTTAGTAACTCATATATATATAAAGATTCTTCATACTTTTCTGTTCATTACACTGTGGTGAAATTCTTATAATTGTCCTGGTGGCTTTCACTATTCCACATATATATCTCATATACAATTATTAATTTTTGTCCTGTGTTGTTTAGTACAGGGATAGAATGACAGGCTTTAAGCTAAAAATTCCTGGATCAAAGATCAATCTGTTATTTCTGGTATTCAAACACTAAACAAGCTTTTGAAAAGTTAGCTATTTCCTTATTATTTTCTTTTAACTTCTACTTTGTCAAGCACTAACAATTTTCCATTGAATTATTAGCCTACAAAACACATTTAAACCATAATTATGTTTACTTTAATACTTTGGTTTCAAGTATGCATTAGATTACTTTACTAACTGATTTGAGTCTTTTGGAAAGTCAATCAATCAATAGTATTCTGTTCAATAGAGGTTCAAAGAGTAGTCACAACATCAATTCATCCATTCTCCCATTCCATTATCTTCCCTGCCCATTTCTTCAATTCCATATAAATCTTCCCATCTCTTATATCATCCAATAATGACAATCTTTTCCATCCTTTCTTTTTATTTCCACTCACCATTCCCTCCAAAACATCTTTCAATAAACTAATATATGTCCAATCCAATTTCTCTCTCTCTCTCTTTCTTTGATATTCTCAATCAATATTCTTTCCTTATTTACTCATTTCAAAATGTTTTCATTTGTTATATTATCCATCCAATTGATTTTTCCATTCTTCTCTATGTCCACATCTCAAAGGCTTCCAAACATGATACCAAATACCAACTAATGCATGAATATTTTTTAGTTTTATCTTTATTGAAATATGTTTGTATTTCAATGTTGGAAATCACACCATGATTCTAAATAAATTTTTCTAGTACAGATTTCATTATTGTGATTAACTATATGCCAATTAATAAGAACAATTTGTGTTCCCAACAATCAAAACAAATTATGGTGCTAATATTAACTGTTTCCTTTACTGCAGTTAAAATGGCCATTCTCATTACAATTCACAACATCCAATAATATTAAATATCACAATATAATGACATTTTTAGAAAAATGTTAGTTCATTCAAAATTAAAAATACTCCATAAGATACTCAAAATATGATAGCAATATTATATAATCAATCAGCAAATACCTCATCTTTCAGATGCAATACTGCAGAAAGTATTGCTGCAAAATTATTTTTTCAATTGATAGAACATATCAAATGAATAAACAGTAATTGGCTTCTTAAAAATATATTTTATAGTAAATTGGATGTTTTTTTTTATGTGAGAAGCAGATATTCTATATAAATACAAGGTTGATTGATTTCATTAAGAGAGTACGTCTGAGAATAGAATACAATGAAGAGATTAGAAAAGATAATGAAGTATTCAAAAAGTAAAGTTAATTGCAAACAAAACAACAACAAAAACACAGCAAAATAAAATATTAGATAAGAAGACTACAAATTCAACACCAACATATTTACAACTCACAAATTGGTGTCAAGCATTGATGGCCTAGCGGTTAGCATAGCAGCCTTCGAAGCAGTTGGCCCAATGCATTTGACATATATATATATAAAACAACTCACAAATTGGTTTATATAGACATTGCAAAACTCACTTGTATTGTATTATTGTTGTTGTTTAAGATTTTCTGTCTTTTTTTTCTTCTTCAGGTATTGGAATATCTTAATTATTTATAAATGAATTCTTCTAAAATATTCATGTGAAATTCCTTTTAAGTATATAGAAATTGCTTTATGCAATAGCTTTTAGCTTAAAAATAAATGATGATGAAAATACTTAATTAAAAATGACTTTAATACTTCATATTTTAAAGTTTGATTTCTATATTATATCTAAAAAGTTTTTTATTATTTTTAGAAATTCTGGAGTTTTCAGGGATAAAAATTTGTCTAAGCATTTTGACTTATATCCTCTAAGCAAAAGAGACTACTCGAAATAAAGTAATATCTCTCACTCTCATTACTCCTATCAAATATAAAATCCATGATATTCACCCTCTAAGCAGAAGAGACTACTTGAAATAATGTAATATCTCTCACCCTCATTATTCCTATCAAATATAACATCCATTAGATTCACCTTATTTAGATGAAAAATAGATTATAAATATATAAACTACCAATTTATGGAAAAAAAAAAAAAAAACTTGAATTTTAAAATATTTGCATATTCTCTAGTGGGAAAAGTAAAAGTAAGCACTAAAAGCTAATTTAAAATTTTAAATATTTTAAAAAATATAACATTTCCAAGATAAATAATAATAATAATAATAATAATAATAATAATAATAATAATAATAATAATAATAATAATAATAATAATAATAATAATAATAATAATAATAATAATAATAATAATAATAATAATAATAATAATAATAATAATAATAATAATATATTTAATTCCTTAATGTAAAAAAAAGACTATATATATTTTATTTGTCTCTTAGTGAATTTATATCAAAAAATAAAAGAGAAAATATCACTACCATAGTGATAAAGTTTCTAAATTAATATCTATTTGAAGAAACTAAAAAATAAAATCGCTTTGTTCAACTGAATGAAACTATTGTGTTTAACTTATTTCTTTGGTGCTCAAACACCAAAGAAATAAGTGATTGAACACACAATTTATTTTGTCTAGCATGATAGAGAATGATAGATTCAAAAAATTAAAGTTCCTACATTGTTGAGAAAAAAAAATCTTAGTCAAACTGAATAGAAATGTTAACAATGGTCTACAACTTCAGAGTTAATGCTGTTTGACCTTCTGAGAAAGTGAATAGGAATCAATTATAGAATAATTAAAAATGAAATATATAAAATATTAAAAAATAAATGTAAATAATACAGTTTTCACAAAATATTTTTTGACTATAATAATTTTTTAAATAATAAAGTAAAAATCAAAGTATAATAATAAATAAAAAAAATCAAAGAAAAATAAAATTCAAACGATTTCAAACTAAAAAATCACAGAATAAAATCTTACTAATAAAAATTGTTGAAACTATTGCCAATCCATTTAGAAAATGTTATTAACTGATATTAACATACAAAACAAAAAGCAAAAGTGTGCTAAGTAAAAAAAATATATATTTATCTATATATATAAAAAAATCAAACATAGATATGCAAGAAGAGCTACAATAAATAAATAAATAAATAAAATACATGAAGTCTATATCTACTTCTAAATAAGATTTTTTTTAAAAAGAACATATTGAAAGTGATAGCAAAATTGATAGCATCTGAAGAAAAGAATATTAAATATACAAAAGAAATCAATTGTTAATTATAAAAATCTAGATGAATTTTAATTCCATTCACTATATATATAAAGACATCAAACATCACATGATCACCATCTCTATACTAGCACATAATTTGTTGTAAACAAAGGCAAAACTCCCCATACAGTAGTGCCACCCTGTGCCAAACAGAGTAATAATGGATGCCAGAAGGCTTGTGCATAAAATTCCTATCTAGTCATCCAATATGATGGCCACAAGCCAGAAACTAGTCTGGGGATAATGGATGAGTAGGCACTAGATAGGGATTTTATGCATAAGCCTTTTGGCATCCATTGATTACTCTGTTTGGCACAGGGTGGCACTACTGTATGGGGAGTTTTGCCCTTGTTTAAAACAAATTATGTGCTAGTATAGAGATGGTGATCATGTGATGTTTGATGGTTTAACACCAATCCTGCCTAATAGGATAGTGGTGGCTATGGTTGTTTAAGAGCCAAAGACACCAAAATGTATGGGTGCTGAATTGAGTTCAGACCCATATGACTATATAAGCTATTGAGCTTAGATTGAAGATATTAACAATGTTTTCAATTTCATTCTCATAGTTTTGTAGTAAAGTAGAGTTAAAAGGTGGCTGCTGGAGGGTTGCATTAGATCCTAAGATCTAGGTGCAGTGCTCTCAGATCCAAGGCTCCTCACTGATGATGGCCACAAGCCAGAAACTAGTCTGGGGATATTGGATGAGTAGGCACTAGATAGGGATTTTATGCACAAGCCTTCTGGCATCCATTGATTACTCTGTTTGGCACAGGGTGGCACTACTGTATGGGGAGTTTTGCCTTTGTTTATATAAAGACATAATTAAAAAAACTTGTAATGTCAGATAATGGCTGGAAAGTTTTTGTCATTTCTATTTTCCTTGTAAACTAATAACAAATTAAAAGAAAAGACAAGATGAAGAAGATGAATAATATATTATCTAAACTAAATTTGGCTAGGTACTTGGCAAACAGTTCTACCTACAATCTCACTTTTAACATAACCTTTTATTTCATTTAAATAAAAAGTACATTGATAAACACAAAAGTTTAATCAAATTCTTAGAAAAAAATTGCAAGAAATCAAATATGAAAATTTGTGAAAGCATCATATATACTCACTAATATTTAACAAATTTACATCCAAACAGAAGTACAAACTTTACTTTTAAGTTATTGATATGCATAGAAAACTTGAATATAATATACCAATTATAACTCCTTTAACTTATGGATATTCTTAAAATTAAAAAAAGGTAAGATAATGATTTCATAGATTAATAGTAAATTAGCCATTATATTTCAGATGTAAATGGATTGAACTACAAAAAAACTACATCCATGACATATTACCCAATGGGAAAAATGATTACAAATTGGTGCTTATAATAAGCAAATTCTTTTATTTGAGTCATATAATAAAATTATAATCAAACTTAAATATAAAGAAACTTGCATTGAAGCCAAATTGAACATAACATTAAAAAAATATATTCAACAACTAAGTGAGAAAATTTCATTGAGACTTTAAGCTACGTAGATTCCCAAAATAATCAAAAATTTGTGAATTTTTCTGGAAGAAATTATCTTACAAAATAATACTCTTCATAAACAATATAACTTTCCTCTTAATATTACAGAATAATTATCTAAAATTGTAAGTATGAAAAAATAGGAAACTGATATTTATTTATCCTTGTAATAATGATTATTTAAATAAAACACTGCATTAATGAAGGAATAAAGAAAATACTATTTGGGTATTATTAAAGTTTCAACTATCAGGAATATTTATATATATCTAAAACAAAATTAATACAAAGTGCTATTAAATAATTACAAATTTATGAGAGAACCAAATAAACTGACTATAAATGAAAACAGAACAATTATAACAGGAACAGGCAACATTATCCATACAGTAGATCATGTGATGTTTATTGGTTTAACTATAACAGTTTTTTTATATGTATCAAGAAATGGCAGCACACTATGATATTCTTGCAATCTAAGTAGGAAGACAAGCATTGTCATATTTAATGGTTGATAAGCATAAGTGAAAATTTACAGCAATTTTCTGCCTGCATGTTTTTTAATGAAAGAATTTCAAAAATTATTCATAAAAAAGTTCTGAAATTTTTATAATTCCAAACTATTTCCAAAAGAAATGATTGAATCAAAAGACTTCTATGCTGCTGTTTATAGAGAACTGGTGAAATAATGGGTTAGGAATACTACTGCTGGGAAAACTATATTGAAGAAAAAAAGATTAATATTTTACATAAAAAAAGTCACATATCACATGACTATCTCAAAGCTTGTTGAGCAATTAGCAAAGCTCTTTGTTTAATATTTTACTTGTTTAACTTTTTATATTTCACATAAGTTAATTTGTAAAGAAAATACTGAACTTAAACAGTGAAGAAAACAACTACTTCGCACTTCCAAATCAAGATGCTTCAGATTTGCCTATATAAATGGACATTTCAGTTAAAGACAAGATGGTCACTCTTATCTTTATAAAAGTCATTATCTTGTGTTGTGATTTGGAAAGTTCCCTTTATCAGCAAAATATGCTTGATTATTACAAATTTTAAAGTGCATTGAATACAGGTTAAAGCCTGTTTAAGTATTTATTTATATTGGTGTAACTATTTACTGGCTTTCAGTTGTAAATTTTAGGCATCAAAAATTATTATTTACTTATTTTTTTCTCTTTATTAAACACACATATTATAACATTAGAATAAATGTGATATTATGCTTCTTTGTATCTTTAGCAATCACTTGTAAATAACTGGTGAATTGTTCTAACACAAGAAGAAAAAACCCAATAGTAAAATAAAAAATACAGATAACACAAAAAAAGAAGGGGGTAGATTAGAATTGCTGTGTATGTAAAAACACATAATCCTATTGATTTAGTTTAATATAAATTAAATCTTTGGTTACAAGTAAATGTTCTTTCATATTCGTCCATTGTAATTATTATTTAATGCTTAATGTAAATATTGTTTAATGAAATTTTTTACTCAAAAAAATAGTCCAATCATAATACATTGCTCAGTAAGTCATTATAAAATCTATCATTAAATAGTTCTGTCCAATAAATCAAACATTTTTTTAAAAATTCCCTCAGCTAGAAAAAAATCTACGAATCTTTTAGTTTTTGAATCCACAACTCAACTACCATATGATTTTTACTTTAAAAAAAAAAAACTTCAATAACATCATCAATATTTTTTGGCTTGTTATTTACATTTATCACCTATGTATGTAGATTTATAGATAATTGTATTGGTTCTTCACAAGATCATGTTATAAATTCAAGTATTCAAATGGAATATTCTACACAGTATTTGTGCCCAATGATTCAAACAGATTGTTTTTTTTTTACTCTACTTAACTGAGAACCAATTCATAAATCATTAGCTTCTGAGTTCAATATTCTACCACTGCATCAAAGCAAAAAACAAATGGTTTGTTGCTCATGAGTTCAATAAAAATTCACATGAAGTTCTAGTGCTAGAAGTGAGAGAACTGAATCATGATCTATAATTCTTGAGATCCAAAATCCACCCATTACCATTTCTGTAAACCATATAAGACAAATGTGGAAATTATAAAGATTTAAAAAAAGATTTTAATTTTGATATTATATATGACATAATGAAAAGATTTGATATAAATATAAATTTTTTTAAATAAATGAAAAAGACTTTGTTTTCCTGAATCCATATTGATTCTGATTTTTTAATTGCAATTTTGTCATTGAAGAATAAAGTTCCTAGATAATCTGGGTTAATCAGGTGAATATCAATGTACTGACCATTAAACAAAAATATAATTTTAATATAATACAGAATGTAGTGGAGTTGAGGAAGATATTCATATATCTATCACAACTAATTCTATAATACACAATTGCCATATCTTTTTACAGAAAAAAATTCTTTAAAACAATGGGAAAAGTGAAGAGGATAAAATAGGTTGTACAATAACAAATGTATTATAGACAGAAAAAATGATAAATAGCATGAAACAAGATTCTGATTAGGTTTTTTATAGGTATACTTTAAACTTCTATTTTTACTACATGTAAAAAAAAACAATTGCAAAGGCATGTGATTGCATTTAATAAGAATAAATATATGAATATTTATTTACATTTATAGTTTGTATCTTGATTAAAAATGATGTAATAATCTTTATTCTAGTAAATGATTAGTGATAGCCATTAATAGATGATGCTATCAAATGAATGTAACATTTATAAATTGCAATAGTTTACTATGAATAAATAATGAACAAGCAAAACTCTCCATACAGTAGTGCCACCCTGTGCCAACCAGAGTAATCAATGGATGCCAGAAGGCTTGTGCATAAAATCCCCATCTACTGACTACTCATTCAATATCCCCAGACTAGTTTCTGGCTTGTGGCCTTCATCACTGAGGAGCCTTGGATCTTAGAGTTTTGTCTGTTTAATAACAGTTATGTGCTAACGTAAGAGATGGTGAATCATGTGATATTTAGTGGTTTAAATAAATAATGAACAAAAATAATGAAGATATGAGTCATAAATGTTATAAGGATTTAAAAGAAAATTTTGTCTTTTGTTATTATATATGATATGCTATGCAGAAAAAGTACTTTGTTTTCTTGAATCCATATTTATCGTAATTTTCTGGTTATAAATATTAATAACTACTCATTAGTATTAACAGTGAAATGTGAACATTTTAGATTAAAAAAGTTTAAATTATATGTAGCAATAATATTATTGAAAGGTTTAAACAGATGCATTTCTAATAGTCTTCACATATTCTTTTGTAAATAATAGTTTGAGTTTAGAAAAGACATATAAATAACTAATAAAATTGAAACTGAAAAATGTTGTTTAGTGATGTTTAGAAAGAAGAAAAGAAATTAATATTAGATCTTGAAAAAAAAAATGTAACAGAGTAAACTAGGTCATTTTGATGAATACTTACTGTAAAAAAAAACTATAGATTGGGAAATTTATATGTGAAACCAGAAGATATTCATAGGAAATCTATTTAAGAAGATATAAATAAAAGTATAAAATAGAATTATTATCATTAGTTTTAAATTTAATATTTGCTTTGACATTTCATCTATGTTTAGAAGATAAACTGACTGGCAACTAGTCAGAGATCATTCAGAATTTGCATAGATTGGTTCTGGATTGAGAATAAAAACACCATAAGTGTCTAATAGTAAATATTTAACAAGTATTATATTAACAGCACATCATTTTTGATAATAATAGAAAATAAAAATAATATTATTTCTGATGAACTTGGAATAAAAGATGATGACATTCAAATGTTTTAAATACTTATGAATTGGATTAAAAGATAATATCAAAAGTAAAAATAAAAATAAAAATAAAAATTGGAATGGCAGAATAAAATAAGATTTTAAAAAAGATTAATATTTTGTTTGGAGTTGTGGTTTTATATAATGCATTATCATCATATTCAATAATTATGATGCACTGTAGAATGAAAATCTCTTCAAATTTAATTCAGTTTCTCCAATGTATAGCATCTCTTCTCTACAAACACAGAAAACCTCCTTAATTCATCCAGCCATCTCTTTATGATCTCTTTCTAAATTTTTTGCAATGTCTTAAAATCCAGTTTAAAAATTTAACTGTCCGTTAAGTCTTATCGCTTCTTCCAACAATATAATCTCTTAAACCTTTCTATGATGTTAGTGATACCCATTTGTTTTCTCACTCATGTATTTTGTTTTTGAACTCTTCTTATTACTCTGAACATACAACTCTTCATATTTTATTGAGTGGTCTGAAATCTTTGTATTAGTTTTTTGATAAGAATCCAAGTCTCAGATCCATAAGTAAGAGCTGAAAACATATCTATTAAAAATCCCATTTTCAAACACTTAGACATACATACTTTATTTTAATATTAAATTAATTCTACCAAAAGCACACCATCCAAGTTTAATTAGTTTAATCCATTATGTTTTCATCTATATTAATAATTTAAGGTATTTGTCATTGTTAACTTCTTTCAATTCATAATTATCAATCTTTAGTTTTTTTTTTTGAGAAAATTATCACTTTCATTTGATATCTCTTGCAACATTTTCTGATGTTTTGAGGCATTATTCAAAATACGACCATATCATCTGTAAAATATAGATGCCCAAAATAATCTCTCCTTATTTTTATTCCATACACTGCCATTTTAATTCATAATATACTTCTTATAAAATGGCTGTATAAAGTTTTAAAATCATTTTATCATACAATAGTGCATAATAGAGAAAAATAAAATGCTAAATTTTTGAGATAAAACTTGAAATAAAATTTTAAAAAGGTGGATTGGATAATAGCAGTTTTGTAAATAATGATATGAAAAGAACGTTTACTGGAAAAAAAATTTGAATTGATTATTTTCTTATAAAAATATGATTGAGGAAAAATGTAAAAAGGAAAAATGAAGAAAAAGAAAATATTACATATAGTAAAATGTAATATATTTTAAGAAATTCAAAAATAGAGAAATAAATAAAATAATAAAAAACTGAACTTGAAAAATATGTGCGACTCATATGCAGCACAAAAATATCTTTGAAAAATAAATATTGTAAGAGTAGAATGTCTATACGAAGCAAAAATAAACAATTGTTTTAACAAGAAGAAAAATATATTGAAAAATAAACAAAACAAAATGAACATTCAAATAAGAGAGTTTAAAAAATATGGGAATAAAATGTTTATATGAAGCAAAAATAAACAGAGCAGTAATAAAATAATTACAGTTCATCCTTTACCAAAGGTTCCAATTCTCATTGGCATCAATATCTTCTTTAACTTTGAGTTTTCCATCTTTGCTATACCATGGGACAGCCTTCACAATATTAAGTAGTGCAGTACCTTTGATGGGTATAGTGGAGTCTCTGTCTACAGTTAATTCTCAAAGGAATTCATTAATTCCATCATGACTAAAAGCTTCTTTCAACAAAGTATATTTCACTTTACAAATATTCACTGCAGCTGTAGCAGAGTATCCAAAATCTGTGAGATCTAAAGCATCTTCTAAAAATACTTGAACAGTGACTTCTGACCATACCCAACCCCATTGATTTTTCTTGAATTTTCCCTAAATCCTCAGTGTTTTTAAATAACCATTTTGGAAACTAGACTGGCAATCCAGGATATGAGGCAGAACAGCAATAATACATAGCTGATGATTGCCACAAGCATCTTTGAGAATCTCATTGCTAGTTAACTGAACAATATGTGGAGCCAGAACATTTTCAGATAATTTGTCTAAAAACCCAATCAAGGGTAAAATGTGGTAGAAAAATAAAATGAATAAAAAAAAACCAAAAGGGTGCAAAAAAAAGTTTAAAAGAAAATATGAAGTCAACAAAATTATCATTTATTTTATAATTAAAACTATAGATAAAAAGTTAAGTGTTAGGTCCAATTCTTTTCTAATATTTTCAGTAAATGATTTTGTTAGTTTAAAGGCATATTTTGTTAATAATTAATTTCTATAAATAGTTTGTTATCATTGTTATAATGTTGTAAAGTCACTGTGAATAATTTCATTTTAAAATCATTTTCTTTTTTTTCTACTTTCTGGTGAGAGATTTATGACCATACATTTTATAGCACATTTTTACATCTAATTCAAAAAATCATTTTTCCCATTATATATTTCCACTTACAAGGTGACTTCACTAATTCTATTTGTGATCTTACATCTTGTCTCTGTTCTTTTTAATTTGTTCTTTCAATAACTCTCTTATTGGATTCCAATTTCTTTCCTAAGTGGGTCTATTCTGTATTTGTTTACATATTTATGAATGAAGAAGTCTTCATTACCAGAGAGTGAGAAGAAAAAGGGAAAGGGAGAAATGAAGGAGAGAGAGAGAAAAGCAAATGGAGAGGGGACAGAAATTCATTTACTAAAACTGAATACTTTAATATGTATTCCCCCCCCCCCCCCACAAACACATACATTATCAGTCACTTTTAATTGTTAAGACTTTTGTATCTATAATATATGTTAGTCCAATTCATAAATTTCTTATCAAAGCATAAAAACATCAAATAATTCTTGTTTAGTCCACTAATAAACAATTATGAAAATCTCAATAATCCTTAAAAATAATAGTTTTCAATATCTTGCAAATAAAACACTGTGTGGATCTTGTATTCAAAGTACTATTGTATCAATTACAACATTATTTATCAAATTGTACAATATAAATACTGCCATTCATTTTACATTCTAAAGAGCTTTGATTTTCTTTATATTATTTTACTTTCTTTGGCTTTTTTTTTTAAATTTCCAATCTTTATATATTTTTACAACTATTAATTTCATAAATGAAACATAGAGACTCTGTCCTCTCTATTTTTTCCATCTAAATTTGTTAATTTTATATTGTATCACTTGATCTTTACCAATTTAATTATGTCTGCCCATATGAATAAAAAACTTTCAGGCTTGCTTTTGAAAACACATCAAAGATTATATTATGAGCAGATAATATACTAATAAACATTAATTTTTAATAAATAAACTATATATTCTTCAAAACAATAAAAGTATTCAATAGCCTTTGTAAAAACACTTGATGTATAAAGTTTTTCATTTTCTATTTTATCTACCTCTTCCTCCTGTTTCTAGTTTGTCATTTTCAATTTTTGATAAGATTATAGAATTTTTAATAAAAATAAAAATATTACTGGACTTACAATTCTATAAATTTATCTCTTAAAACATTCAGTGATATATATTTTTTAGAGTTAAAATGAAAAATAAAAAAGTCAATCTAGTGCTAGTATCTTGCTTTCTTTAAACTGTGTAGATGTATTGGGTAATTCTTTTTGCATCAGTTTATATTATTTTAAACAAGTAAAAATAAAAATTAATGCATGGTTAAAAATGCACAAGAATTATCCTCTTAAAAAATGTTGTTAATAATAATAAGAGTTACAATAATATTAAAATCTCATTGTGAACAATAATAATAATTTTAATTTTTCTTACACAAGTTAAAAGTAACTAGAGTCATACATCTACAAATAATTTAGAAGCTAGCAAAAATGAGTTTATTATAGGTGCAAATTCTATTAAAAGAAATGTCAGATTTGATAAATTATGTTGTTTTAAAATGTGAGATTAAGTCCAAAGGAAAAAAAATCAAGGGGAGTGAATGGTTACAACTATCTAAAAAAGATATAAAATTCTTAGTATACAACAAAATGAATACAATGTTTGATGAAAAACATATATTACATCAAAGAAAAAACAGCATCATCATCAACATTCAGCAATTTAATTTTGAACAAGGTATATTTAAAGCTTCATATATTCCATAAATATCAATATTTGTGTACTACAGTTTGATTTCCAATTCTTAGACATTGAATTCAAGACTATAGATAAATTATTAAAACTCTGAGCAATAACAAAATTTTTATAGTGAAATATTCTCCTTTTTTGAGTGTATTAATCCATATGCAAAAATTTTACAAAGCTATTTATTAATTATTTTGAAGCAATACTAAATATAAGATACATAGAGATAAAATTCTCCATACAGTAAGCATAAAGAATGGTAATCATATATTGTTTAGTAGTTAAATACAAGATACTTGTTATTAGGAAAGAGACTCATTTAAAATCCCAGTAATGCTTGTATATTTAAGATTAGTTTCAATCCAGGAAAGGATTAAATGTTAATATAATAAGATATTCTCAAATAATATTGAATCATTTTTAAAGTATGAATTATTTGATTATAAAAGATATTATAGCTAGATCTTGACAAATAATTACTATGGTTAAAATCAAAATACAAGAAATGGTCCCTTTGTAATCATGTCTAAGAAGTTTTCTGGAGGACAATTTTAGAAAAAATGTAGAAAAAGAGAGAATTGATAAAAGGCTAGAGATTGATAATAGTCATGATAATGATAATTTAAATTATGCAGTTAATATATATAGAATACTAACTGCTTCTTTGGATCATCATTAAAATATAGTTTATAATAGGAGACAATATGAATAAATATAATACAATGATGATTACTGTTGAATCACAAATTATAAAATAGATAATAAATCATAATACACTTAAAACTAATTGCCACTTGGATTTAAAAAAAAACAAAAGCAATTGACTCATTTGTTATAATAAATTTGATGTTTATTGTTTTTGGATTCTTGATAAAATGTTTTTGTATATATAAATACTTTAATTTAAAATTTTTTAATAGTATAGTAATTAACACATGCACCTCTATGCTCATAACTTGAAAGTTGAATCCAAACTGAGTAAAACTTTGAAATCTTTTTTAGGTCACAATTAGGCTTAAGATTATTGTTTTTTCACTTTATTGATTCTAGTTAAGCCTGCCAGACCTTCAGTATTAGTTGGTTAATGCAATCTAGTTAATATTAACTATAGAATAATTTGCAGGTTAATCTGCATTAGTATGTTGCCATGCTTCTATGTGTGCTAAATCCATATTTAACCTTTAATTTAAACAAACGTATATATCATCTAAAATGATTATTAAATGAATGTATCCCTATTTCTGTTATACTGATTGTATTCTTTGCATCAAAGGTTTGATATTAAAGCAGACTCATGACATTTTATCCATTTTAAAGTTGTTTAAAAATTATTTTTAAAATGTAATGATTTAATTTAAATAAACCAATATATATATATATGTATTACCAATAAATAAAAATATAACAAAAAAGAAAATGCTACATTACATATTTGCATTTAATAATAATAATAAAAAACCCTTCCCTTTTAATTAGTAATGCGTAAACATACAAAACTAATTTAAACTTTCTCTTGATTTTTTTTGTTCATTTCAAATAATTGCATTGATATATATATATATAACAATAGATAAATGAATGATTCGATTAGGGTTTATTTTATGAAGAAACCAAATTGCGTAAGTCTAAAAAGATAGATATAGAAAAATAATGCAGGAAATCCCAGGAATTGTAGTTAATAGAACAGTAAATGAAGCATTATATGTTTTTTTAATTTTTATGACTTTTATATTTTAAAATTAATTTCATCAGCATTTATTACTCTAATGATGATAATTATTTAAGAAATGCAGCAGAATATATAATACGATGAACAATAAAATGCAACTAACTATCTTGGAAACGATTTTTATGTTCTATTACAATACAGTATTTAAAAATACAAAAACTTGAGAATAAAAATGATTCCCAGAAGTGGCATGCCTAAGAATGTGCAACCCTTCAACACACCCATGCACATTAGCCAATAGACTATATATAAATATTATATACCCTAATAATTACATAATGATTATATTATATAGTGATATATATGCTAAAATTTGAGCTTTGTGGTATAAAAATAGAAATACTATAATTCTATTTTTTTAGCTCAATATGCAAAATGTTGAAACTACAAGCTGTGATACTCAAGATCCCTAAAAATTGAAATCATAATAACTAGGCTTCTCTGTATGTACATTACATTCATGATTAAGACTTGGAAATAAATTTCATTATATAATTATAAACAGGGTACAATAGTTAAAAAAATATGATATATATTTACATACAGCCATACTAACAATGATCCCCTTTAAGTATTTGTTAATAATTGGCTACTCAATTTTAGATTAATATGTGAGGTTTTTTTTCTGCATTTCAGTTTCTTTCAATAATTAATTTTGATTCACTTACTCATTTTTAACTGCTTAATTATTTGATTTTTTGAAATCCAAATACTAATTGTTTGCATCTGCTTTTATAAAAACAAATTATTCTTTTGCAAAACAACAAAGACTAATAATTCTTAACCCACCAATGATTTATAAAATTATTTCAAACTATATGTGCATCACTGCATCACAGATAACCATCTTAGACAATATAAAATACTTATAATGAGCCAATTTAGGATAAACTTATGAGCAATTCAGACTTATTTATTTATGTTATAAATATAGGGGATTTGAACTCAAATTTTCAAACACCCACCAACTATCCACACTATCTCATACAACTGATATACATGACCATACACATGTAGAAAAGATAAATAATCACCAATATGCATATTTCATGCTAAACCAGCACTCACCAGTTGATCCAGATTATCATCTCCCATATATATATATATATATATATATAAATCAGTGCTCAGTTTATATTAAGATAGCAAATCTTCACACTTTAATGGACAGGCTTCAATTTACTCCAACCTCCAACTTTTCAGCCATCCATACTATGGAAAATCTGATAATGGAAAGTGAAATCCTATGCTGATGCAAACATTATTGCCATGCCCATGTTGACCTGAAGTAACTCTGACCCCTCATGTATAGGACCTTATCCATTTAAATACAGAGAAGAGGGATGGTCAGGATACAAGCTTCTTATGTAAATATTTGAAAACCAGGCACTCTTCACAAACCTGGAGCTTAATTGTAAATATAGGGGATTTGAATTCAGATTTTCAAACACCCAACAACTATCCACACTATCTCATGTAATACTTAAAAATTTATTTTTACAGTGCAATCTTTAGATTATAAAGTGGTGACCATGGCAGAACTTATTAGCTAAAAGTTTTTGGATCAAAAAGACAAATTTCAGATTGCTCACTTGAATGAAATTGTTATGCCTAACCTATTATTTTGGCAATCAAATATCATACAACTTCCCGAGCATATAACCTTACGATTACTTTATTATTGCATTCTTTGATTAACATATTTTGGTTCATCCTTCTTTGGTAATAGAAAAAAGATTATATTGTAACATGAATAAACAAGTATTATGTAATTGTTACTGCTAATTTTAAAGCTTTTTTCTATTTATTTAGATATATATTCAAATAACCAACACCTTCATTAATTATATAGTGCTTAGAAAATTCACTTGCTACTACCATGATAACTTGGATATTGAAATTGTTATGAAATGAAAAAAGGTTTGGGATTTTTCTTTCAGACAATCCCTATAATTAAAATAAATAGCAACCTTAAATTAATCAAAAAATTGTGTACACAGCATTCACTGTTTGGATTCTGTTAAAGAAGCTTTTGCTTTATTATTTTTCTTTGGGACTCTTGGTGAAATCTTTGCTCAGAAGTAACCTATTTAAGGTCTACATTTTTGCTTCATAATTGTGCTTAATCTTTAATACATTTTTTTCCTATTTGCTAGTCCTGAGTATTTAATATTAGTTAGGCAGCAATAAAATAAATAACAACACATACAAAAATGTATATTTAACAATATTTATTCAACAATAATAATGATGATGATGTAAGAAGCATTAATAGTGTGATAATTCATAAATTTCAAATAAGCCTATCCTCAAGTGAAAATAGATATTAATCACACAAGGAGATAACTAATTTCACATAAGTGTTTCCAGTTTAAAAGAATCTTGTGCATACATACATGTATATTAGCAAATACATATAGCCCTTTAGAAACAACTATAATTCAGCAACTTAAAGGTCTTTAATGGACACTATACTATTTTCGTATATTCACAAACTCTTTAAAGTTAGCATTTGAGTGCTTTCTTGGCCACAAAATTTACACAGGTCCTTAACAATAATTCTGTTATGACTTCTCATTTGCATTTGGTTAACTTTGGTTAATCATCCATTTAACATTTTTTTTAACAACAAATACTTCTTCATTTCCACTGCTCTATTTCAACTACAAGGGGTTTATTTATTTATTTTCTCATTTGTATGTAAATGCCTTTATTTGCATATAAATTTTATTCAATTAAATAAGTTATTGTAATAACCTATTTATAGATTTTCTAGAGTAGTTTTAAAAAGGCAAATTTCTTCTAAGAGTAAAAAATCTGTATGTACTTACAAAAATATACAATCTTCATTTACATATGTTTTATATGCACTGCACCCCTTCCACTATTCTAGAAAATAGAAACTCAATGCCAATATAGTCTTTAAATATGACAGGTGGTCTGTGAATATAAAGAGTTTAGGAAGTAAATCTACCTCCTCCTTTATTGAAGTAGTTACATTCTGTTTTTTTTTTTTTTCATGTAAAAACTTTTTTTAATCATTTAATTGATTTTGATCCAGGAGCACTATTTTTCGGCTAATAAAGAATCTTTTTTACCCTACTTCATTCACTAACAAATTATTTTCATAAACATCTGGGAATGATTCATCAAAATGAGGGCAAAGATTTATGTGTGTCCTCATTTTCCTCCCATTTTCTAATTTGATGAATTGCAATTTTTTTAATAAAATTTTTACTATTACACTAGGCATCCATTGACTTTTGAGAATATCATGTTAACCATATGCTTTCTCCTATTTTTCTAATTGTGATTTGTATCCTTTTATTAGTGGGTGGCAATAACTTGGTCAGATGAGCATGAAATGAATGACACATCAATAACTCTGCTGGAGTCTTATTTGTTGTTGTATTAAGTGTAAAATGCTGATTATACATAGCATCTAGTAATGCTTCCAGTACATCCATTAATCTAGTTTTTTTAGTACATTTTTAAATGGTGAACTGCTTTTTCTTCTATTCCATTACTATCAGGGTGATAAGATGGAGTAAGGATATGTTTAATCCCTTATTCCTACAAGTAATTCTTAAACTTCTGAAAAATAAAGTTTGTACTATTAACAGTCAATCACTATTATCTTCAGATAACTGTGCATGCAAATATTTCTTTTAATGGTATTATTGTGCATTCCACACTCATGCTTTTTACTAATTTATATTCAGTTCATCAGAAGAATGAATCAATTAGTATCGATATTACTTATACATTTAAAGATTGGGTCGAAGGAGGTCATGAAGTTTCTTCAAGTTTCCAATTATTTATGTGGCATTTTTGCACCTTGTTGGCAATTAGTACATTTAAAACCATTTTTTTGATATTACCACTTAAATTTGATCATCACCATACATATGATTGTGCCAATGCTTTCATCATCACAATTCCAAAATGATCATGATGCAGAAGATCTATAGATGTATTCTATGCTTGGGGAAATTAGTATGTGATTTGTCATTAGCATGGATTCATTCCAGATTGAAAGACCATCTCATACATTTCAGATCAGTTTTACCACTTCCATAGAATGAGTTATATTATCAACTTCATAAGTTGGATATATCCTTTGTCTTTTTAGTCCACTCATCTCTAACTAAACTATTAAGATTTACAGAGCTTAGTATGTCTATGTAATTAATTTTGTTAATTACATAAATTTTTGTCTTTACTGTCAGGTAACCAAGATATAGCATTTGCATATCTAATCCCCCTCACGATTATAGATTAGTTAACAGTCATAGTTTGCCAAGATATTAATCCAACATAGTATGCATTGGCTTATATTTTCCAGAATCTTTTTCCTAACCAAAAACTCCCATTAGGGAGCAATGGTCTGTGCAGATAATAAATTTTCACCTATAAATGTATTGGTAAAATTTCTTAATGGTGAAGCTAATGCTCGTTGTCGATTTGGTTGTAATTTTTTCAGTTGGTGACATATTCTTGATGTATAGGCTATTGAACATTTGTCTTCATAATATGGATGGGACATAATATCTAAATGACTATGGCATTGAACCAACAATTTGTAGAATATTAACAGATATTTTGCTTTTTTCAAAGCCAAATAATGTTTGCTAGTTTATATCAATGTTGTTTCTTTTCCAGAAGCTGATACAATGGTAACAACTAGAATGTCTTGCTCTTTAAAAAACTATTGGAAAAATATAGAAGTCTCAGAAATGCCTGCAGTTCCTTTCATTTCTAAACTTCTTGATATTTTTTAATGCCATTATTTTGCCTGGATTAGGGTATCCTCTGATTGCATTTATTATGTGTCCAAGAAAATTTTATTTTTTTAGTGGATCAAATAAATTTATTAATATTTGTTTTAGCCCTCATTTTTTCTAACTGTGAGCAGACTGCATCCATTCACTTTTCTAATTCTGACTCACCTTAGCTGTAATCAAAATATCATCTAAATATGGAATCATGCTATCCATATATCTGAAAAACATGCTCATTTCACATGGAAAATATTCAGTGCTACTGTGATACCATATGGCAATTTGTTGCACTTATATAGTTCCCTATGAGTAGTCAGTATGCTTTTTGAGTAACTGATATTTTATGAAAGAGTTTAATTCTATTTTTGTGAAGTAGCTTTTTGCAAGGATGCTGGCACTTCATGTATGCTTAGGACCAAGTACAAACCTGTATTTATATATTTGTTTAATGTGACTCTATAATCATTGCACGATATCAGATATCCACCTGGCTTTATCATTGTAACCAATGGTTGGCATAATATGAATTTTCAGTTGGAATTAAGATTCTATTTGAAACCATTTCCAGAATTTTCTCTACTTTTTCTTTCACAGCAAATGGCATCTTGTGAGGCTTACAGATAATCAGTTGTGGGTCTGTAACAATTTTATATCCATTGGACATGTTCTCAGTTCTGCAGGTGCAGACTTCATCCTTCCTGGGTATTTCTTTCACATTAGAGTTTTCACTTGAATTGTCTTTATCACATTTACATGAATGCCCAAAAATTAGAACCAGTTTCTTCCAATCAACAAATTAAAATTTTTATTTACTGTGTATAGTATAATAAAGTTTATTCACAAATTTAACTTTACTGGTATTACAACTTTTTGGCTTATATATATATATATATATATATATATATATATATATATATGTTTCTATTAAATTTAACTTTTGTTTCTATTAATTTCTGTAGCAATCATGTCTGTAATTATATGTGTAGACCTATACTTTTTACTGATTTGTACCCAATATCTATTAGATATCAGCTACAACTGCCTCTGTTGTCCACTTCCACTGTTGTTACTGTTTGACCACAAATATTCACATCCAATCATATTTGATCTATGTTAATATCATTACATCTATCCCTACCTCAAATTTGTAGTCTGACCATTGCCTATTAATAGCTCTGTGCTCCTTGACCTTTCCCCAATAACTTCTCCATGGTTTTTTGTGTGTGTGTGTTTGAGGTTATTCCTCAAATGCCCAGACTTATCAAAACAATAACATATTTCATCTTTTTTTTACTCTACTGGGGTTTAGAATATTTTTTCTTGCTTTTTGTGCTGTCTGTGTGATTTTCTCCAACTATTGTGACGAATTCATACTCTGAACTTAGTTTCTTGTATGACACATTTTTTATGGTCTGTTTATAATTTAAATCAGGGTTACTCAACAACACTTCATGAAATTCTTGTCCATCATTCCATATAGGAATTGTTTTAATAACATCATTAATTTCAGGGTGAAAGTCACACTCTTTAGCTACCTTTCTTAAAGCTAAATCATAGTCCACATATTTTTCATGAGGTAACTATTTTGCAGTCTTAGTCATGCTACCCACTTTGATATTCCCAGAATAAAATATATATTCAATTTCTCAATAACTTCTTTATATGAAAGTTCTTTCATCAATTTAAAATCAATTAACCTATTTACCAGCTATATTACATTGTGACCTGCAAAATAGAAAAACACAGACACTCTCAGATGATTGTCATCTATCTTATTTACAAGCATATAATATTGAACATGTTTGACACAATTTTTCCATGAGGCAACTTTATTAATGTCAAATTCCTGAATAGTAATATGCAATAATGCCATTTTCTGTTTATAAAGAAGTTCATTTCATTTCAAACACCTTTATTCCCAAACAAGATAAAATATCAAGAATACAACAAAGGCAATTACAGTTAGAAAATTACATGGCGTGTTCCATAGTTTGAGATAATACATTAAAAGAAACTTATAAATAGGTACACGGGGTTTATACAATCAAGCATTACACATTGAAGATGTTGAGGGATTGTATTATAAATATTTAAGACAACACCACCATTGTTAAGTAATAAATAGCAAATATAGATAATCCTATTTGGTAATAGTCATTCCAAAAATTGAGTAAATATGACATACAGTTCAGAAGTTAGATAAAGCATTCCCTAGTTTAACAGGATACATTAAATGAAATTGAAAGTAATCACTAATTGAGTTTAACCTCAAAAATAACTTAATTAGGTGTAAATCACAGCTATGATCAAATGATAACATAACCAATTACATAATTTATCTGAATGGGTTACAACACTTACAGCAATTGACTGCCCATAAGACTTGATAGGTTAAATGAGAGGTAAAGCCATCAATGCAGGAGAACAGAAATTAAAAAGTCCACAATTAGTCCTATCACTCAAAAAACTTGTAATATTTAGGTTCAGAGTATACATAATGCAATCACACTTGAAGCTGTAGTGTGATGGGTAATTGTTCATTATGTTCTGATCAATCCCAAGTTTCAGGTTGTCCCAAGTTTGAGGGGTATGCAGGATCAGGTACAAATGCAGGAAGTAAAGCAGCAGACCATGTAGGCAAATCAATTAGCTTGTGATTGCTTGCTAAACTCTTAGTTACCCCCAGGTTTGATCTGCCAATGGCACCCACAATTTACACATTTCTTTAACCATAATTCTGCTACTACTTCTCACTTGCAGTTTACTTAATTCCAGTTAATCACTTTTTCTTGTGTAACCATTTTTATCTAAAAACAAATACTTTTTTTCCACTACTTTACTTCATGTTACTGTACTCATTTGTATGTAAAGGCCTTTATTTGCATACAAATTTTATTCAAGCAAATTTGATATTGTACTAATCTCTTTGTAGATTTTCTAGAGTAGTTTTAAAAAGGCAAATGTCTTATAAGTGAAAAAAATCTGTATGAATTTACAAAAATAAATGATTTTTATTTACATATACTGTATATTTTATATGCAGACCTTCCATAATTACATAAAAACAACAACTAATTATTGCTCATGCCATAAATAAAAATTTCAGTAAAATATATGACATCACACAAATCTACTATGTCTATAACATTAGGCTTGAATTTGAATCTCCAAAACATTTTTTTAAGGTTTCACTCAGAATTTCTTTTTCCAAGTTGTTTTGGTTCATAAGACAACACAGCTTAACAATTCAATAATAGTCATAAATTATTTAAGAGGTAAATGAGGAGAAAACATTCCTCAAGTTTTCAATTCCTAATAATTAGCTATCCTGATAAACAATGCATTCTCCTTCATTGTTTCTTTATAAATAATGATGTACAGGCCCTTGTCTTACAGTGGGTTATTTAAAAGTCATTTTATTTTTTATTGTTTCTTTTATAGTTTTATGCAGAGACAATTCATTAGTAGGCATTGCTGAATTCTACCACTGTCAGCCTTTAAAATTTATGTATTCATAAAATTATTTAAAATTTTGTAAAGAACATTGCATGACTTTTTATCAACACTTCTTGCACAGTGACTTCATATTCTGATTCCAAAAATCATTTCAATAATAATTGAATAAAAACTTAAAATCATTTTAAACCTTAAAATTTAATTAGCAAAATTGTGAGTTAGGAAAAGTTTCCAGATGCAAATGTTTTTTAGTGATAAAATTTTATGAAATAAATTTTATTAAATTATAATTTTTTTAAAAATATACATTATAATTACAATTTTGTAAAATTATTATACAATTTCTTTTTCAAATTATTAAAAAAAAATTATTTTCTCTATTTTGAATAATTCAGTCAAATAGTATTAAAAAATAAGAGAATATCTTTTTCATTCATGTGCAGTTAACTAAACTTCCTTAAATACAAAATTATTAATTGCAGGCCATTCATTACTTTAAATTTTATTAATAGAAATATATGTTTTATAAATATTAAGCAATGCATAATTTATACAAAATCTAATGGAATGCAATAATTATGAAAGATAAGAACTATCCCAATTAGCACTTATGTACATAATCAGTTATGAGCTGACACTGAATTTTTAAAAATCTATATCACTATTTTCATTTACTCCAAAAAAATTATCAAACATTCTGTTTATTTTATTGCTTAGACTCGTTTGAGTAATATTCATATCAACATTTTGTTCTACATAATTTATTATTATATCTATTTTTTCTTAATGGCAAAATAAGCCACTTTACTTGATTTTTTTAATAAGCAGAATTTTAACTTTAAGTTATACTAATTATTTTAAAACTAAATTTTTATTAATATCTTCTGCAGTTTAGCGTAATAATAATGAGATAAATGAGAGCTTGGATCAAAGCTTTCCATCCTAAAAAAGTAAAACATTCGATTTTTAAAATTAATAATATAGTTGGATTTTTTTTCTAGACCTTTACTAATTAATCATTTTTTTGTATTTAATTCAAGTCATCGATAAAATCTGCATTTGTATTTTTGACACACACACACACACATATACAGTCATAACATATACATAGAAAGTGGCTATTGGAAACAAATGAATAAAAAGAAAGATGAATAGAAATAGCAACTAAAAATTTATATTAACTAAAAAACTTTTTTTTAAAAAGAACACTCAAGGTGGGAAATCATATTTCTTATAACTTTTCTATCAGATGCCTATGATAGACTATTAAACTATCAAATGGTAAAATTTTTATTTACAATTGCCTTCACTTGAAAGTTCTGGAAAATCTTTGTAATAATCATATCTAGATATATATCATCATATGACTTTTGCTTAAAGTTAGAAATATTCAATGGTTCAAAACATTTGAGGCAATTAAGCATCTAGAATCTGAAGATAAATCCTCTTTTTCACTCCATGTAAGTAAATGAAGCAGCTTAAAAAATAGTGCACTGCAATATAAAGAAAAAAGAATTACTCACAAAGCTTGCCAATTGCTGATTATTCAGAAACTTAAATTGGTATTATCCATTTTATTTAATATATTCATGAATAATTTTCCAGAAAAAATGCAGGAAATATTAATCCTTGTTATTAATGAAATTGCTTTGATTTCATAAAATAAATTCTTTGCTCAAATAGAAAAATCCCTTAATGACAAAGACAAAAATGTTTCATTTAAGCAATAGGGAACAACTAGTAATAATAAATATAATTTATTGCAACAATAAGCTCATCATATTTAGAATTATCATGGAATTGCAGCCAAACTTATTTTCCTCATTTCTGAAGATTAGATCAAAATTAATTTTCAGGAATAAATTCTATAAAAAAAAAACTGACTGGTATTACTTGAAGTTGTGATGTAAGTATTTTATGGGTAACATTCTTAATATTAGCATATTCTGCCAGTGAATACTGTATCACCATTTGGAAAAAAAGTTCACAAACTAAACTTTCGTAAACTCAATCAAATATTATTATGAGAAATACTATTAACACATTCAAATATACTTCTTTGCAATGGCTTCTTATATTTTCATATATTCTACCACTATATCAGAAGAGAAATGGCATCACAGAAAATGTATAAAAAGTAGTTAAGCAAATCAGATTTGTCAATAACTCAAGACAGTTTTACCACCTGAGTCTTATCATAAATCAAAAATTTTCTTTTGGATGTTCAAACAAAAATTTAATAATGATAATGATAATAATAATAATAATAATAATAATAATAATAATAATAATAATAATAATAATAATAATAATAATAATAATAACAACAACAACAACAACAAACAGCCATTCATAAACAAATATGGACATTCTATCTTCGAAAATAATGAGAAAACAAAAAAGGTAGAGAGAGAAAACCTGCTCTAGAATGTGAGTTTTGCAATGATTATACAAACCAATCTGTGAATCACTAACACGGCCCATTTTGCAGTTTGTTCAATATTTTTCAATGCTGTCTCAATTATTTCAGTGGAAAAGTTTTCTTTCTGAAGTTGTATCTCTTCAATGTATTCTATTCTCTTCCTTATCTTCTCAATAAAATCGATCAATTACACTTCTTTAGAATGCCTTTGAGACAATCCTTCGAGCTTATCTATTCCATGAAAACCTTGCCCATTTTCACTATACAATACTTTTAATGAAGTCTTGCATTATTCACTGATGTTACATGTCCAATCCAACAAAGGTATGATTTTACTGTAGAGGATTTTATGGTATCACATTCAGCAAAGTGAAAAACGTATTGATTAGATTTATGATCTTACTATTGTATTTTTAGAATTTTATATAGCTACCCTAAATGAGACTTCTCTAATGTCTTTATATTGTGCTAATAGGGTGTCCAAGTTTCACATCCATACAATAAATTGGATAATATAATAGCTCTACATACAGCTAACTTAGTTGCAATAGTTATTTCCCTGAGACAAAATACTATTTTTTTAATTTGTTAAAAGCAGCAGCATATTGGAGTTTGTTATATCTCACTATGTAAGTTGTAATTTATACTTATAAAACTATTATATTTAAACTGGTTTACATTCTCAAGCTGATAACTTCTAAGCTAAAAATATTTGAAAAATTTCCTTTCATCAGAAGCTAATAAAGATCTCTATACGTTGTTTTCTAAACCTCAATTCTGCAAATTGTTGTATGAACTGGTAAAAATAATATAATCATTAGCAAACAGTAAATCTAGAATCCCCACCAAAAGATTTTGTTTTCATTTTTAGTCTATTCAAATTAAAAATTCTACCACCATACCTGTAACATATCTTGATATCTGTTTCAAAACGTTGCCTATAAACAATTTCAAAGTCCACTGTCATAAAAATTAAAAACAAGATTGGTTCAAGTACATATCCTTGTTTAACATTCATTTTCACTTCAAATGCCTCAAATTTTCTACATGTGGTAATAACATTTCCTGTCATTTTATCATGCAGAAGTTGTATAATACAAATAAATTTTGGTGGATGACTAATTAATTTCAAACAATACCACATATCTGTTTTATTAGCTGAATCAAATGCCTTGATAAAATCAATAAAAACAATATACAAATCACTCATTTATTAACTGACACTGTTCTACATTTACCTAACAACAAAAAAACATATTAATAATAATAATTATTGATTCTCTAACACCACACTTAGTATCTGGTGATCATTTGTCAATGACTGGAAGCAACCTATTCAACAAAATTCTTGAAAGTACTTTGGCTATAGTGAATTATATTGACATTTCAGGATAGTTTGTGAAATCTTTGTCTATTTCCTATGGTTTTTAAAATTGGAATAATAAAAGTATCCTTAAAATTCCAATATTTTTGAAGATAATATATTTTAAAACTTCTTAAGGTATGTCATTGGGATCTGCAGCCTTTCTATTTGTAAGATTATAAAAAACTGCTTTGACTTCACTAATCTAGATATCTTTGTCCAAATCTATCTATAATCAAAGAATTAGGATATAAAAAATGAAATTCTTATGATGCTTTAAACAAATGCCTCTTTCCAGATCCAAAAGTAAACCCAGCTTGAATTAATCTTCCTAGATGTTGCTACAGTGTCATCAAATGATTCAGGATCATTGCACCTATCTGCTTTATAAAGGAAATTTAACAATCACTGATTTGTGTAGATGTAGTATCACAAAACATGAAGCAAGTACTCTATATTAATAAATGCCAAAATTAAAGACTTAATAAAGTCATTAATAAATCCATCTCTTGGTTGGAATTTCTATAAATTTCTCTATGAAGTTAGACCATAAGCTAAATAACGATCAATATTAAATATATTGGAATGGTTAATGAAAAAAATCTTAAACCTGATAAAGATATGATTTTTTTTTTTACCCGCGTGGATTCAAACTAAAGTTGTATGCATGGCAGATAGATATATTATACCTGTGACTCGTGAGCACTACTTTTTCACACACACACACAAATAGTTTCAATTAATTAAAAATGAGCTTAAACACATAAATGGAACATTGAATGTAAGATTAAATTATTCTATTAAAGTATCATTAAAAAAAGCTGCAACTATTTACTGAAATTCAATTCCATGAATAACAACACTGCTGAGTCTTTTTTACTTGGTAAATGAAAACAGTAAAATTCATCTTTACATTGTATACATTAAAGCTTTTTAAGGCAAAAACAAATTCCGGAGCTTAAATGACAGGAATCAGTCCTTTTTTTAAAAATAGAATTTTTAAAAATAATAGTAATTCTGCATAATGATGCTTATTTTAAATCTATTTCACAAACTTGTAAACTTAAAACTGATCAAATAAAAAATAATTAACGATGACAATTATTTATTTTTCAGCAAATTTTTTTTACGTCTAATCGAGTTGATTTAGCAAAAAGACAACTGTGAGTATACATCTTCAGTGATCATGGCGTTAATTAAATTACAGTTTCATTCTCCTCACTTTTTTTTTTTTTACACATGTGTAGAAAAATGTCAGAAAAACTTATAAATGCAAAACATTAACTGACATGTATTTTATCAAACAAAACAGCATTTTCGTGTCAAAATTTCATTTAGAATAAATCAGACATGGTGCTTATAAAATTTGTAACAATTTAGGGACTTACTGATGCAATATTGTCAGCATGGGTTATGAAGATGGAACTAATAAACTCACAATATGTGGCATTGGAGAGTTGCTTGAATTATTCCACAGCAGATTAAACTGGATAGGCAATTTTACGCTAAACAAGGAAGGGGATTTTAGCTGATATTTTACTAGCTTGTAAAATGTTGGAGAAAAAAAAGAAAGCTTGAGCTGTGTAATCAGAATTGTTAAGAGGTTAAAGGTGAAAGATCCCCCACCTTATATGTTGACTAATAGACCATAATGATAAATTGATGGGACCCCTAAGAGCGATAAACTGCCTAGTTGGGAATTGTGGCCGCTCCAAATTGCACTAGGGAGTTGTTATCAATGACACATGGATACAATCACAGAAAAGTCATTTATCTTTTTTTTTTTTCTTAAATAAAAAATAAAAGTCTTAAAAACAGATTGAATTTGTCACCAGTTAATACTTCTCGGTAATTTATTTTTTTAAGAACAAAATCTATCCAAAAAAATTTGGTTGTGATTTTATAGATAACAAACAATAAAATTACTTTGTTGAAATATAAAAGCAATTGGGAATGAATATTATAGTAAATAATTTATTTCAAAATACCAGTATATACAGTATGTAAAGAAATATTTATAGAAAAATGGTCATTGGAAATAAAAAATAATATTTTTTTTTTTTAAGAATTGGTGACATAGTGCTTAGCATAGCTGCCTTCCAAGCAGTTGTCCTGGGTTCGCTTCCCGGCTGACGCTTTGACATATTGAAAAAAAAAAACAGTATTTTTTTTTGTTATTAATAAAACCTAACAACTTTCTATTAGAAAGTTTATAAAATAAAGGATTAAATAAAAAATGTTAATTGAATAAATCTTTAAACATAAATAAAGTAACAAAAACGGTGGGTGGTCGAGAAATAAAAATCATTTAATTTCCTGATATTCATTTTCCAATGTTTACAGAAGACCTTGTTAATTAGGATGCTTCTTTAATACTAATAAAAATTTTCATATGCTAATTAATATTTACAAATGACACACTTAAAAAAAAGACTCAAAAATATGTTTATTTTAATTATGTTTTCTTTTTTTCTTTTAATATTCAAAATTTTGATTTAGAAATAAGTAAAATTGATTTCAGACAACAATAATTCACACATATGTATCATCTGTTTAATTGTTGTTTTTTTATATAAAGAAAACTAAAACAAAGACTATTATTTAGATATATTAATAATTTTTATTAATCATTCATTAGACTAGAGATTATCCAATAATAAATAACATTTCTGTAGAGTAATTTTCACTACACCAATCGCCAGCAAACCAGTCCCAACTTTGCATGAGAATAGTGTATTGAAAATTACACTACAAAAATATTATTTATTATTGAACTATTATTTAAGAACCTTTTTTTTAAAGTATGTATAAACCAATCATATTCGCTTCATGGTCGTTCTTTATAAACATCTACTATTATTACTAAATTTCATCTGTTATTTATTAAACAATAAAATAGCTATATTTATATATTGAACTATTTTCATAATCTAATATGAGTATTGAATGTCTAGAAAAATATTTGAATGTATTTGGAATATTTAAATAAAGTTAAATTATTCTAAAGACATTCAATTCAATATTCATATTAGATTATGGAAATAGTCCAATATACATCTAAAACACCATCATCAGAAACCTTCAGGAAAACAATAAAATACCTAATTTTCATTTTCAGCATTATTATATTATAAGGCATGGGATATTTTTAAGGACTGTATCATAAATAAATATATTTTTGAGCTCACTAAAAATAAGAATCATTACTGATTTTTTTTTTTTGTAACATACTATTATTATTGTATTGACTTGATTAAAAAGAAACATGATGCATTATAATAAATTGAATGTAAAGTTTCATAAGCAATATAAAAATTTAAAGGCAAAAGTTCAATAATGACAAGAAAGGTTTAAAAGGATTGGTGGATTAAAACTACAATGGGATTGTGCAATGAAAGTGACACATAAATCTATAACAATGATAGTGATATTATTTTGCAGATAGGGGAAATATTTTGTTCATCTTTTGAATAATGATATAATAACTGAGATGATGACTTTTAATGATATATGAACTTTAAAGACTCATTTGAATTTGGGCAAAGTTGAATACAATTAAAACTGATTTTTGCAATCTTAAAAATGGAAGGACTACAGATCTTGATGAAATACCTAAAGAAGTTTTAAAACATGATGGTAATACATTAGCTTCTAAAGGATTGGACATTTTTAAATATATAGAAACACAAAGTTTCTATTGTTCCAATTTTCAAAAATAAAGGAAATAAATAATAATGATGTAAATACCATGAAATATTATTATTATCCACTATAATGAAAATAATTTGAAAACTTACTGAATAGATTATTTCCAGTAATACATGAATGGGTAATCTGTGTTGGTTATAGAAAATCAAGAAGCACTATAACTTGATTTTGCTGTTAGGAAAATGCAAGAAAAATGTTAAGAACATAGAAGTGATTTATATATTGGTTTTATTAATTTGTCAAGGTATTTGATGTCATTATTTGAACAGGTTTGTAATAAAGATTGAAATTATTTTATTTATATCATACAACTTATGATAAAAACTATTATTATCATAATTGAGAAATCAGAGGTATTTAGAATGAACATTTGATGTTAAACATGGACATGTACTAAGATCCACTTTATTTTCACTTTTTATGAGAATAGTCTTTGAAACTATTGATGAAGTAGGTATCAAAATATGAAATAGATTTGATAGAATTTTAAATGTGAATTGAGTAAAAGCAAAAACAAGCACTTCATCTTCTTGATTTCTAGATTTACATTATTATGCTGAAAATTATGCTATTCTTTTTTTTTTTTTAAATAAAATTTTTATTGTGAAAAAAATCTAATAATATAGTAGGGTTGTGTTAATCAACATTGAAAAAACAAGCATGAAAAATAAATAAATTTACAGACATTTATAATGAGTTATGAACATTTGAGCTATGATATCACATTGTCCGCTCTTGATGAGTCTAAATTGGAAATGTCGAAAAGGGAGCAAGTGTCTTCAAATAATTTCTTGGAGGAGCAAAGATCATCTCTTGTTTTGATTTTATACATTGTCCTAAAAAAGAAGAGCTCCTCTTCTTGTTATGATACCCAAAGACCAATTTACAGCAAACATCCTACATTGCGTATACTATAAATATTGAAATTCTAATCCTTAAGTAAAGCCTGGAGTTTACACAATCTTCAACGGAGATGATTACATGTAGACCAATTTTTGAGAGATCGCCAATTATTTTCTTTATTTTTGTTAGTCTGATGCAATCATTAATTAGATGATATATAGTTTCTTCACTTTACACAATTGGCAAGTAGGTTCAAACTTAGTGAAACCTCTTGTGGACAACAAATCCACATTATATTTGATAGTAAAGTCCAGATATTTTGGTTCAAGGCCCAAAAACCTAGAATTTGATATCAATTTTTGATTTGTTATGTTTAATTTGCCATGAATAATTTTGTAATTCTGGAATAATCAGGTGATATGCTTCCCATACTTTGAGTTTTTGATCAAATGATAATTTAGTCAGATGTATAAGCTTTATCAGGGAATTAACCAGGATTGAGATTCAATCCTACTTAGTTGGCAGAGGATGATCTGTGGGAGGAACAAGTATTGTGATTTCCTCATAAGCAAAAGATAGTGCCAAACTGTAAATAAAGTTATGTGCCATCTGGACATAGAAAGTTGATAATGAATGAAAGGCCATGCCATTAAGCTTGTGAGGCTGCTGCATCTTTTTTAAGTTTATGGCAATGACCTTCCTACCCCAGAGAAGCTTTGTGCAGAAAGAATTTATTTTTATTTTCAAATGATCTGGTTAATTTTATCATGAAGGAAATAAGTTATTTTGGTGAAAATTTTCATATTCAACAAGGCTACCTTTCCCTGAAGTGAGAGGTAGACTTTGGATAATAATTTTGTGACTCTTTTGTGGATTCCAGAATTGAGTCTTGGATTTGTTTAGTCGTGGCTGTTGGTGATCTAAATAGGGAACCCCCAGAAAATTCTGAAGTTAGACAGTAAATTTTGCTGGAATTTTCTTGCCAGTGGCAATTTCCCAGACCACAGACTTAAGAATATTGATCTCTAAACAGTATTTCGATGTATAATTGTCTAAAATGATTCAAAGTAGGTTCAAGTATTTGGCCAATGGCAATACCACAATTATATCATCCATATAGCCAAAGCACTTAAACTTCCATCTTGATACAAAGGACCTTGATGCCAGGGAGCCTCCTCTATATCTATAGAAGGAGTTGATGTAGGCTATAAAGCACAGAGCACCCAGGGATCCCTGAAGGGTTTGAAACCAGATGTTAATCTACAATACAATGTGGTGAATATCTTCCACTTCCTTAGTAGGTTGCCTATTACATGAATGAGTGTTTTCAGGATGGAGTACTCTGCCAGAACCTTTAAAAGGATGTTAGTTCAGACCGTGTCAAAGGCTGCAGAGATGTCCAGCTGTACAGTGATAGGTCTGTATTTCCTTTGGGTCCTTATAAGTTCTACTAACATTTTAACTTGTCCTATGGCATTGATAGTTGGTGACCCCTTTTTGGCGTATTGTGATTGGGATATTGAGGGTAAAATTTTACCTTAAATATTGTCTTTGATTATTGATTTCTATAATTTTAATTAATAAAGGAGCCATCAAAATAGACCTCAGACTTGAAAGTTCCATAGGTGGCTTGTGCTTCTTTAGAAAAGGTACATGAGCAATGGGGGTCAAAATCTGGAATACCCATCTTCTAGGTGGTTTACCATATTGAATATAATTGGAACAGCAAATTGATTCAGATGCGTGATGAGAAACCGGGGAATTCCATGAAGCCCTGAATGTATCCGTTCAAATTTACGCTATTCTTGACAATTCAAAAAAAATAATTCTACCAAATGTACTTAATGTTTGAATGCAATTTATAAAGATTTGTTCAAAAAAAAACAAAAGTTCTTTATTAATCAGAGATCAACTTGAGATATGAATCATAATTTTTTTTTAAAGTAAAAAAAAAAAATATTTGCATGTTAAAACACAACACAGATTCCAATGCATTTTATCATTGCAATTAAATTACTTGTATATAGAATAGTTATTTAACCAATTTATTGTATGGAAATGAGATTTGGATCTCTTAGTAAAGTATGACAAAGTCATATCGTCAATCAATATATTCCTCAATTTACTGGATGGCTGTTTATAAAATCACATCTTCATTCAATTAAACAAAAGGAAATCCATAAACAATAACAAACTTTCTAAAGAATTATGTAATGAATTTGTGAAAGTTTTCACAGAAGAATCAAACCTCATTTTTGTCAAAAAAATTCATCACAGAGACATGCTAGTTTTGACTGTTTTCACTGAAAAGTTATGGCTGAGAATAAAATGCAATGGAGAACTACAATTACACAAGATGTTGAAATCTTTTAGGAAAAAAAATTGCTGTAGAAATTAAGAAAATAATCACTCAATATCATATAAATAGAATGGATCTACTTGCTTTATAAGTTAATGTACTTGCAATTCACAAATTGGGTTTGTATAGTCATTGGAAAACTCATCTTTAGCTTCTTTTCTTTCTCTTCATCTTCACTGTTATTATACACTGTCTACCACTTAAGCTTGACTGTATATATTTATTATATTTAGATAATCAGCTTGTAAATGGTTTGTATATTTCAAACTATATGGAAGATGTACATAAATTATTATGATCATTATTATGTTTTAATGGTAAGCTTTATTTGTCTTAGAGAATTACATGAATTTTACATAGCTTGAATTGCAGTGTTTACATGGACAATGTGTAATTGTAGATTTACATATATAAAAGTTATTTTATTGATTTACACAGGATTGCAGAAATTTTTATATGTTGTGGATTAATTACAAGGGTTTTACAAAGCTCAGATTGCTGTGGTTACATGGGCAATCCATAGATATAGGTTTATATATGTAAAAGTTGATATATTGATTTACACGAGATTACAGGAATTTATATATGCTATGAATTAATTACAAGGGTTTTTTATAGTTTGGATTGCTGTGGTTACATGGACAATCTGTAGTTGTACATTTATATATGTAACAGTTGATTTATTGTTTTACACAAGATTATATAAATTTTATATGCTCTGGATTGCTGTATCTACAAATGCAAACCAGGTTTAGTTTTATGTGGTTGGGTTGCCTGGGTAATATAACTGAGGGACTAGCAATTTCCATAATAGTGTGGCAATTGTCTGTGCTGGATCTTCTTTGGGTGACCAGGTTTTCTCTTGGTTATTATTATTATCATTGTTATTATTATGTCTTTGTTTTATTTCTAAAAATTGGGAATGCCCATTCTTACTTTAAGTAACTCCCTGCTAATATATAATTAAAACTTGAATTAGGGATATATGTGACTTGGCCAACATACAAATAATATCTCTCCAGAATGACATATTTCATGCTATTGTATATAAGACACATTTTATGATTGTGATCATGGAGTTCATATTATGAAAAATAAGTTTATAAAAAAGTAAGTACAAAAATTTGTTAACATTAATTAGTATCATCCCATTACTTTAATCAATTAAATATTTGACTTGTTAAAAAAAAAATCCATTATTGTTGGATATCTGAGAGAAAGAGAGAATATTCAGATTATATAGAATACTAAACATATAACACTTATTCAAATAATAAAAAATAATGTTTGTATTTTCACATATATAAAGGACAAAATAGTTTTTAAATAGCCTATGGTGAGGCAAAAAATAAGTCCAGTATGTTACAACGAATAGTAAAAAACAAACACATATAACACTTATTCAAATAATAAAATGTTTATATTTTCACATATATAAAGGACAAAATAGACTTTAAATAGCCTATGGTGGGGCAAAAGATAAGTCCAGTATTTTACAACGAATAGTAAAAAACAAACAGAATAATTTTAACATAGCTAATCAAATGCTGAATGGTTATATTTTATTCCGCAGCTAAATAAAATTATTCTAAATGTTATTGTTTAACCATTATTGAAAATCACGACTTTATATTTAATAGCTGTACAACTTTAGCTTACAAATCATACAATAAATTTAGCGTTCTATTAAAAAAAAGACATCTAGCAATATTTTTTGTTTAATATTATTAAATTTTTTTTACCTATTTACTATTAAAATAAATGATTTATTATTAAAAAATAATTCTTACAAAAATTATTATCAAGAGAGTGATCGAAAATATCAATATCCGGTAACTGTTATATAAATTAAATCATTTGTTTATACATATGCAATAGATATAGATGAAAAATTAAAGCATTTTAAGTAACTTATTACAAAGCAAAGTTTTCTCTACATCTCTCTATAAAGACATTGTGAAGAAAAACATAATACTTAATGTATTAGCATAAAAGGGGGATGGGAAAAAGTTCATGAATTTTATTCTTTGTTTTGCATTTTATCTAAGAATAGCTAGATATTTATTTACTGACCAATATTTGGATACTATTAATCAAAGCCTGGGAAGAAAAAATAAAGTTATAGGTTTGTTTAGATTCTGGAGAAAAAAATAAAGTTTTGTCAAAATTTGAATCCCATATCATATGGCAGATACATGATAAACTCTTAATCATCATAATTTTGTCCATTATCAATATGCTCCTGGGTGAAGAGCCCTTTTATTTTAAATCAGTTCCTCTAATTCATAGATTCTCTTCTCCCTATAACTTAAAAAAGCTTCCTTATCTCATTCATCTATGGTACACATGGTCTGTTATTAAAACTTTTTTTTTATAATATTTTGGATCTAGTTTAAGACTTCAACTGTTCATATATAATCTTCTTAGAATGTTCCCAGCCTTTTAATTCTTTAAATTATGTCAATAAATACCTGTTTTTATTCCCATAATATTTTATTACATTCCAGATCCATATGTAAGAATTAGTAAAATGTAAGTACATAGACAAATTTCCTTTGAATATTAAGTTATTTCTACCAAAAGTAATTATATGACTAATTTCATTTATTATAATTCATTCTGTACTAATAATGTGACTAAAATATGTATAGTTATCTTATTGTGTTTGTTACTTTCTTGTGTTTATTTAATAGCTGTTGTAACATTTCATGAAGCTCTGAAGCATTATTTACAAAATCAACCTTAACATCTGAAAAATATAAATGACTTAAATAAAATCCATTTATTTTTATTCCATTAGCTTCCTATTTTATTCCACAAAATACTTTCCATAAACAATAGTTTAAAAAGTTCTGGAAATATGGAATTCTCCTAATGAATAACTATGTCACTGTCAATCTTCTTAGTGTCACCATATAATCTAATTATTGAAATTGCATTTTTTTAAAATACTCATCAAAACATGGCTATATACTGAATCCATATATTAATGTTTCAAAGCTTTAATTACCATGTCAAGTGTATATAGAATCAAATGATTTTTGATAATCTACAAATCCAAAATATAATAGCAATTCATAATCATTGGTGCTTTCTGAAAATTTTCTTAACATATGCATTTTATTATATTAAAACTATTTTTAAGTCCAATTTGTTGTGTAGGTTGGTTTGAATCTTAAAGTTGTAATAATCTTTGTAAAGAGCTTGCACTAAACTGATGTAAGATTGATAGGTTTGTAAGTTCTAATATCTACTTTTTTAAATATTGAGGTCACTGCATTCTTCCAATTACCTTACACATATTTATTGGTTAGACTTTGGTACATAGCTTTGCTAAACAATTTTTCTATTTCTTGAAGCTTATCCATTCTTCATTGATATGTCTGCACATCTCATTTCTTCACTTAAAATATTTGATATTTCAAAAATGTCATAAATGTATGTACTATTTTGTTTTCTTGTTCATTATTACAATATGGGCTTTTTGTAGAACTCTTCCACCCATTTCATGATGTCCTCCCACTTTTTTAATGATAATGGCTTTTTTCTTCTTACTGCTGAAAAATATTGTTTTACATTTTAAAGACTTTTATAGCTTTTCTTATATCATCATTAACTCTTCTTTCTATCATTTGACAGACTTCCAAACATTCAACTGTTCTTAATGGAACATTTTAAATTATTATTATTATTATTATTATTATTATTATTATTATTATTATTATTATTATTATTATTATTATTATTATTATTATTATTATTATTATTATTATTATTATTATTATTATTATTATTATTATTATTATTATTATTATTATTATTATTATTATTATTATTATTATTATTATTATTATTATTATTATTATTATTATTATTATTATTATTATTATTATTATTATTATTATTATTATTATTATTATTATTATTATTTATGCATTCTCATGTCTCAGTTGAAAATCTACAAGTAAATTGCTGCTTTTTTATACCAATTATCTATATAGTAATTTTTAATAAAGTAACAATCATCTCCTTCCTTTGATCTAAATCTGATCCATTATTAAAGTCTGTTAATATTTTAAAACAATTTGCATATTTTAATTTAAAATTGCTGTAATATTATGGAAGTTAGAAATATCAAATATTAAGCCTTTTTTTATATAGCTTTCATCACTCAATTTTGCAATAACAAATACATATTTATATCTCAGTAATTGATAATTACTTCCTGTACTGCATCTACTAAGTATATTATAGTTTTAAAATACATATTTTGTATTGGTCAGAATATTATCTAGATCTTCTGTAACTTCATTTGGATGCATCTATGCCTATATTTGTTTGATTTTTTTCAGAAAAAGAATTCATAATATTCAAATTTTCTCTTCCAGAAAATTCTATAAGTTTGTGAATTTTCCCATTTCTTTTTTAGTCCAAATTTGACTTCAATTTTTTTATCTTTCAATTGTTTTCCAATTCCAGCATTAAAATCTCTCATAATAATTTTAAAATGCTGTTTAAGTTGATCACAAACATTTAGGACATTTAAATAAAACTATTATGAGAATTCATTAGTGCACAAATCTAACATTGAATATATATGAAAAGTCCAAATTTTGAATTTTTTAAAAAAACATTTAACAATTAATTTTAGAATATGAAAATAGTTGAACACATAATTACAGATTTTGTGATATTTTAGCATTGAATAGACAATTTATTATATTTAAGATTATACTCTCTCATTTAAAAAAAAAATCTGCTAGTCTCTAAATAAGAATGATATTATCTTTATTATGTTTGGGGTAAAAATGACAACAATAAATTAAACCAAGGCAAAAAAAATTTCAATATTTATATTTCTAATCCTGCCTGACTCTAGCATTCTTGATAATATTTATACACAAACTTGATAAATTGAAAAATTAATGAGCTTAAAAACAGTATAAAGCATAAATCTGGAAAGTAGATTTTATATATATATATAAAAAGAACTAACCTTAGGGAAAATATGATGGAGAATTTGAACTCTCAGATAGTTGAATGCTGCAGTCCTTAATAAAATGCAGTTAAGTTTGAAAAATACTTAATAGAATATTAGATATTTTTAAAGAGGTTTTATGTTCTCAAAGAAAGGGAAAAAAATAACAATTAAAAAAATCTGAAAAATTATGAAATTAAACTAGTTAATAGTACTTTTTAACTGATATTTGGATAAATAAAAATTTTATCTTCTTAATTGTTAAAATGGGGGTAGTATTATAATAAATTATTTTTCTAAAAATTTTCCTTTAGTTTGGAATGAATTTTGTAAGAAATTAAAGTTGTACACCCCAACAATGTTCTAATTGAAAAGTATTGTCAAGATAATTATTTAGAATAAGTGCAGCTAGAAAAAGAATTAAAAATAATCAAATCATAACTCTTGTTTCAAATTATAATTTATTTTATATTCTTTTAATATAAAACATACTTTCTTGATTGTTAAAGAATAATATTAATCAAACTATGTTGTTTATAACTTGATTTTTTCTTTCATTTCTTTTAAAAAATAAATGAAATGGGGCATATCTAGTATCATCTACTTTACAAGTTTTGTTTATTGGGAAATTGAAGAGCACCTAAAAATAAGATTCACTTAGTGTCATCATCCAAACTCACAAACTGAAGCAGAGAAAAAAACAGAACATATTTATTAGTCAAGAGATTTACAAACTGGTCAGTTTAATTAAAGTCAGAATAAAAAGAAAAAAGAAATCTGTAACATAAATGATTGTATTTTTTAAAAATTATTTTACTTCTTTATATAAATATTTTTTAAATATATAGAATATTAGTATTTCTCTTTTTCTATTTTATCACCAGCTATTGTAAGCTTGAATAATAATTCTTGTTAAAACAGGCAAAACTCATTATATATATTGCCACACACAGCAAGCTAGAGTAATCAATGGATGCCAGAAGGCTTGTGCATAAAATCCCCATCTAGTACCTACTCATCCAATATCCCCAGTCTAGTTTCTGGCTTATGGCCTTCGTCAGTGAGGAGCCTTGGATCTGAGAGTACTGCACCTAGATCTTAGGATCTAATGCAACCCTCCAGCAACCACCTTTTATCTCCATTTAACTACAAAACTATGAGTCTTAAACTGAAAACACCTTAATGTTTTCAATCCAAGCCCATTAACTTATATAGTTATAGTTATATATATATAGCTTATATATATACAACAGTTATACACAAGCATAAGAGGTGGTGGTCATGTGATGTTTATTGGCTTAATAATAATTCTTGTTTACTATATGCTGAAAGAATCAAGTGATATTGTATTTGTATATAAAATATTGCAATAATTTCATTATATATATTTGAAATAATAATAATAAAAGACTAACATTAAAACAATAATAATTATTATTTAAAAATTGTGTGAATAAATTCTTTTTTTTTAAAAAAAACAAAAAACATCATTCTTAAATGACTACCTAATTGTAAATATCTTGAAATTATTATTATTATTCTGAAGTTGTTGCAATGTATTTAATACATTAAAGGTTTATTGAAGTTGGATTTTTTTTAAAAAAATGCTTGGTAATTGTATTACTTGATAGGTAGCTTAAATTTAAATGATGAAAAGTTTAAGATAATTAGAAAGAAAGATGAAACTTTAGATTTGTGGATTTGGAAAATAATGGGAAAAAGTAAATTGGTATAATAGGATTTACAATTGTTTTTTTTTTTAAATTATGAAATGGGGGGGGGGGGTATACTTAGAAGCAGAGAAAAATATTACGGTTATATTAGAATAGTCTTAAGAAAGTAAGAGAATGAGAGGCAGGAAAAGTTAAAAAATAACTGATGATATAAAAGATAGAACAACTTATAAGAGTTTGAAGATAAGAGCAATGAATAAAAAAGCTTGAAAAGAGTTGTAGGTTGTGTGTGTGTGTGGAGGGGGGTATCTAATAATAATGCTGCATATGGTTTAGCTAGTGACAAGAGATAAAGGGATCATTTTTTGTTGAGTTTTAAAAAAAGCTCACTTTGGTCATCTGAATGAAAATTTGTATTTAACCAGATACTTGGGTGCTTAACATTACTGACTTCTTCAGTTATTAATCATACGACTATTATTACTACAAATAAGTATAATCAGAAAACGTTGAATAATAAAATGCCAATGATGATTATTTTAATCACTCGATGCCAATAAAAAATAATCAAAGAAGAGTTAATAATACTTGCAAATTAATAATTGTAAAAGGAATTCTAAAATTGATGTATAATCATATTTTATTTATTTTATAGTTAAAAAATATAATATTTTACTTTAATTGGAAATGTATTATATATAGTTAACACCAAATTTCAAAAGTTAAAATATAATCAAATGCTTACTAAATTTTTTAAATAAAGTTTTTGTAAGGGTTACTTTAGAGACATATACAAATCATTTATGAAAAGCTAAAGTTGAACTAGCGCAAGTTTATGGTGTTTTTTACCCGACTAATGAGGTTATTTTTCATCTAAATGTCACCCTTTCACTGCATTGTGTCTCCACAAGGACATGCCAACGCTCATCATAATTTCACATCAATAATCCCCCATTGCTTAATTTATGTGATAAACTGGAAGTTTTTTTTAACATTTTAAAAAGGAGTGAAATTTTCATTTTTGGCATTTACTGATAAATATTGTCACAAGTTCAAAACTAGTCAAAGGCAATTGAATGTTACAAGACCTGCATTAATTTTTGCAATTTAACTCCCAAGCTGGCAGCATTGTGGCGCGCTATGTGAATAATAGCCATCAGACAAATAGAAACAAAATCGGCAAATGAATTGGTTAGGTTGGATCTCGAGTGAACCTGCCTTTTGTAATGACTAATTTGGATGATGGGATAATGTTTTACAAAATCTTGTTGGCAAATATTTCCATTATTTTTTTTTTTAAAAAAGTAATTTTGAACTTGGTTAAATATTGGATTTTCTTAATAGATTTTTTTTTTTTAATGATCAGATTAATAAATAAAATAATTTTTATTGTAATAAAAATAATATCAATACAAAGTATAAACACTCTTATTGATTTTACATTACACGTGACATTTAATTTGTTAATACAGTATATATCTTTTTAAATTTAATTAACAATTACAAATAAAATAAAATAATTAAGATCACAGTAAGCCTGTGTGTGTATGTGTATAAAAAGTAATGATAATCCTTTAAGAATTTATTATTTGATTTAAAATAAAAATAATTATTATAGTAAAAAAATTAAAAGAGCTTCCAAAATAGTTTACTGCAAAGACCCGAGAAACAATGAAGTAGAAGACATTACCAGGAAAGCCAGCAGCCATAATGATAGTTTCAACAGTTTTCCTTTATTGCTTTGCCTTCTAAAACATAAGAATAGCTAAATAACCATTTTCTAACCAATAGTTGGATAATCAGCTGAGTTAAATGGGACATCTAATTAAAAAAAGTTTAAGATTTTTTGAATCTAAAATAAATTATAAACTTTATCCGAAAACGATTCATATCTCAGATGAGCATATCAAGTAGATGTGCTTGTTTTAAAAACTACACGGCATTATTATATGTAGTTTTTTTTTTTTTATAATTATAGTTTTATAAATAAAAACTAACTGATGAATAGGAACAATCATAGTTTACCCAATCTGACAAACAAAAAAAATCATCATTAGAGGAGTTAACTCTTTCAATGATGTCGGTAATGCCTGTTTGTCCTGTTACTCTTAACATGCATCTCTCCATACCTTGTTGAGTGATCAGAAGTCTCTATATTGCTTTTTTATTAAGTGTTTAAAATCTCATATCCATAAGTAAGAACTGATAAAACACATTTTTTAAAACCTTCCTTTTCAAACACATAAGTATAAAAGCATTCCAATCAAGTTTAGTTCTATGATTAATTTTTTCCATTATGTTTTCATCCATAGTAATAATCTGACCAAGATATTTAAGAATAATTTCTTTTAAATCATCATTATTTATTTTTTTTCTTTGAGAAAATTCACTGAACATTACTTTAATCTTTTTAACATTTACCCCTTTAGTCCTATGTTGTTAATTTCAACTGATAATTCTTGCAACATTTCATGAAGCTATAAAGCATTATTTGCAAAAAAGGAAAGTTATTACTTTTCACCATTCTTTCAGTCAATCTCTCTATATTTTTATATATCTGTTGTCTTCATTTATTTAAATTAGTACAAGGTCTAGTCATTATGAGCCTTTGAAATCAGTGGTCATCTTTCTGCACTAACTCTAAAAATAAGAAGCATGTTTTTGCAACCACATTCACATCTTTCAATTATATTTTCAGCAATTGTGACTCAATTTTTTCTTTATTCTTTTTTTTTCATCTTTCTATTTATCTTTGTTTTCCTTCTTCTTTTAGAGTTAAAATAGCCAAACTCATTTATGAATGACTATTATATATATATATATATATATATATATATATATATATATATATATATATATATTGTAAGTAACCAGATTGGTATGGTCACAGTATTTAAAAAAAATAAAGAAGTTTGTTGGTCTTGTTTAATTTTTATTTCACTTGATCTATGGATAATGGAGGTGTTGAAGTATTAATAGTAACCAGATAACTATGACAAGTATACTATTCAAACAACATTCTTATTTATTATTAACATTTAGCATCAATTTATGAATCTGTTGTGATCAATCTCAGAAAAAAATATAAACAGATGAATAAATAAATAGATTTTGGAAATAGTTAAGTGAATCATAAAAGCTTACTTGAAAAGAATCATTATTATTAAGTATTACACATTTCAATTTCTGTTATTACAATCACCATAGCAACACCTATTATAAAATTAAATGTTTTATGTTTCATATATGTTGTTCATAAATTAGTTATATAAAAAAATTATTATTAAAAACATACGTAAAAATATTTATATCCATTAAAATGTATTAGAATTATAATAGGAATTCCTTATTTTAGTTTAAAATGGAAAAATAAATTGAATTTATAGAACAGGATTTCATTTTCACTGTATCCATTTTTTTTTAAAATCTCTATTTCACTTACTAATTGAAGGCAACATTTTCTTGAACAAATTTTTTATTGAGTCAAATTTGAGCAATATTCAACAATTGTTTTGACAACAATAACATCATCAAGAGTATCTTATAAATAAAAGAGAGATGATGTAATTTGAGTTCTTGTAATTTTGTCATTACATACAATGGACATTTTAGATGTCTTTAAAAATTTATTAAATTTTATTGTTTAAGTGATTAATTTATAAAACCATGGAAGAATAAAAATTTTAACTATCTGCCCATTCAATTGGGGCAGCTTGCTGATGAAATTCCAGGGGAAATGGCAAGAATGTGAAAGAAAGAAAAACCCATCAAAATGCATTGTATTGCAGGTCAGCTATATAAAGATATTCCATGGTTAAAAAAATCCAGAATTGCATTTATTTATTTGTGATGGATATAAACCCCATTATATGTCTATGGATGTCATATTTCAGATCAAGGAATTTTACAAGATCGATTAACTCAACTTATGTGTGACATTAGGCAGTTTAAATTTCACTTTCTTAATCTGGAAAGAAAAAAGTTAGCATTTATTATTCTTCACTTGATTATAACTGGATTGTGTCATTAAAGAAATTCTCTTTGTGTATTAATATTAATGGAAAATAAAAATAAAGCCAGTGATATTGCATCGGATAAGTGCCCATCTTTTTAAATGCTTGGGTACATTTATATGTTTAAAAGAAAACATCGGAATTTAAATGCAAAAATAATTGGATTCAAATCCATGTTGGTTACTACTCATGTTAATCTTCTCTATTTAAAGGAAAATCATGTCTACACCTTAGGATCAGAAATAAAGAATCTTAAGATATGATGGATCTGTGGATAGTGAGTGAAAATGAACAGACTTTCACTTAGGTGGTATGATTTCTATATCTATATATTTTTTTGTTGTTAAAAAAAGTTTACATTTTATTTTTAAAATATAGGTAAATAATATATATATATGGGTATGATAGAATTCATGCAATGAAAAGATTAGAGAGATTCATTTTGTTCTTATCATTTAAGCTCTTATCTGATGATATAAGTTAATACAACCTGATATTTTCAAATATTTAATTTTTTTTGTATGTTCAAGATTTAACTTGGTGATTCAGATAGAAAGGGATTTAAATATAATAGATTTTTCTTTATGCTTGTTTAATAGTTTAGATATTACATTTATGAATAAATAGAGATCAATTTTTATTTGATAAAATTTTTTTAAACATTGTATATGTTATTTCAAATCTCTTCTTCTGCATCATATAGTATTATTGTCATGCAACATATTTTTTGGAGTTCCATATATATAGATTTTATTATTATTGATTTTAGTCTATTGCAAATCTTGATTGTTATGTTATATTTTTATTATTACTGTTATACATTTTTATTATAAACCAATAAATTTAAAGTTGATTTAAAATCTGGTGAATCTGTCTAATTATTTCTTTTGAATGTGCAAGATAATTTTAGTACTGGAAGTTTGATCCAAAATCAAACCCATCTTGGTAAGTGAAATAGAATTAGATATATGTATATTTTATAAATCATTATTAAATCTGATTAGGTATAAATTTTGTTATTTGATACTACATTTAAATATTTGTTTACTTATCTAAGTCAATATTACTAGTAGAAATAATTTCATTAGTTCAGAGTTGATTATTTATTTGCTTATCTTGTCCGGTTACAAAAATCTTAATAGATTTTTATTTTATCATTAGTCAAAATGATCTGTCTTAATTACCTTCTTAAATTTCTCTGAAGTGGAGATCATAAATTTTATTAACTAGTAGAGAACTGAATATTATCTTTGGCTTGGATAACTGCCAATTATCATCATATATAGTTTAATTGTTATAAAATCCATTTCTATAATCGATTGATTGCAGATTTAAGTAGATGAATAATATCAGTGATTATAAGTCAGTAAATATCCAATAGAAACCTATGGTATATTTTATATAATGTGATTGGGTACTGTAAAATTACCTAATGTATTTATTGATAATAAATTCTTGTGGAGTGTTTCATTTTAGAATATAACTGAAGCAATAATTGCATGTCGATCTAATGTAGGGTACGAATGAAATGTTTATATTATATTTAACATTTTATTAAAATAGATATAACACTGAGCAAAGGTTTATTTCATTTAAACATTATAAATATTGTGTAGTTTAGAAAACGTTCTCAAAATGTAATTATAATTATTTAGAAACTAGTTGATTTAAACAGAATGTTATTAAATATTAAAGTAAATTTGCATTACTATAAATAATATTAGATTAGTAAAGTATGTCAGAATTTAGTTGTTTATTGATTCAAATTTAGTCTTATTCAATTATCAATCACATAATGTCTTAATCATACATCATGGTTTAGCATGACAGTGTTTGGTTTTGCTGCTTATTGTAGCTTACTTTGGAATCATGAATAGATTTGTTGATGTCTGAGGTGATGATCTCATTTGCTTTATTTCATTTTAAATATAATCTGAATAAATTAGATTTTAATAGAGATTGTTAGTATTTTATGATAGTGTAGTGGACAATCTAAATAATTATGTATGGGAAATATTGTTATTGCCTAGTGTGATCAATAACTGAGCTAGATAATTTTACACAGGTTCTAACAGAGTTACTATTTGTTAATGCATGTTTTTGCTCTATGATAAATAATATAAATCTTAAGGGCATTTCTTTATGACAAATGTTGACTGAACAAATGTAGAGAGGTAGTGAGATAGAAAATCCATTATTATTGTGACAAAGTAGCTACCCAATGCTAGCCTATGATGATCGTGTACATATGGTAATTATTATAGAGTATCAAATCAACTTTAGGGCTTTTATAAAATGACATTCCACATTTAGGCTAGATCTATATTATTACAAATGATGCCTCAATTCTGAGACATAGTAAAGTTTTTAATGTTATTCCATATTATAATCAATAATCCATTACAAAATGGCAACCATTCAGATTAGATTGATTATCTCCCTGACATCATCATTTTTTATCATGTTACAATATATATGAATGCACACAATTCCTAATAATTAGCAAAATATTTTTTTAACTGTGATTAAAAAAAGCACTTTAATCAGAATTTAATTAAGTTGGAATTCTATAAATTTTAATACATTGACTACTGAGAGTTTGGGAATAAATTCTTCCAAAATATCAAACTGAATAAAACATGTTATATCTAAAATCTTATTTACAACAAATATTTGCTACTCAGACTCATAATAAAATGTCATTTCTAGTCATCATCTTTTTTCATCACCAACTTTTGAAGCATAATTTCAACTTTATCACTTGTGCTTCAAGCAAGAGTTCACACCCACTTGTTCATTTTTCTTGTGAAACTCAAGAATTTTCAAAAGTTTTTTTTTCAGCATTATACATCAAAAATGTGAATGCATTTCTACCAGTAGTGTTCTACATTTACATCTATAATCACTGGAAACATACAGCTTGGACAGTTCTGATTTACATATTTAGATATATGTTCTTATACCAAAAGATATTTTCTAGACTTTATAATACAATTTTATTCAGTATCAGTATATGATAAATTATTTAATTGTTAAATACTTTGTTGATGATAAATAATTCAAAAAAGATAAATTTTTTATGATTATATACTAATGACTTTTATGTTTTTACTTCAACTTTAAAACAATTGTAACCATATTATAATACTTTTAATCTTAATTTAATCATAATCCCATATTTTCACTGTTCTTTATCCTATTCTAATACATTTCTTAAAAATGATGTTTTTTTGTTGGCTATAAATATAATATCATCAATACATCTAAGACTTTGTTGTAATGATTCATTTAAGTACATAATCTTCTTCCTAGTTTTCACTGATTGTTTCAATTGTTTGGTATATATCAGCAATAATATTTTTCTAGAATTTGTCCTGAAATTAATTTGCACATTTGGATGTGGCAGATGATGGCAAAGGCAAAAGAATCAGATGCCTATTACAGAAAGGGGTCCCCAAATTTTCAAGAACATATTATTTCAATTATGCTTTAAGACTTCAATAGTTGTATTTAAAAAATAAAATTTAACAAAAAATATACAAACATTTACATATATTGTTTTTATTTCTCCCACTATATCAACAATTTACATTTCTTGCCAATTTCTAATGCAAATGATAAATTATCTTTTTCTCTTTTAAACAGAACAAAAAAGTTATCTAAAAAATACCCTCAACCAGATTTACTAATAAATACGCTGTAGCAAAAATGTATTACAAATAGTATACGTTGGTTAAGTCATTTATTAAATATATATTCTTGTTTTCTTTGTTATTGTATTTTTAATTACTGATACCAAAAATATAAAGATTGGTATGCTGTATGTAGTTATTTATTTCAACACAGATATTATTCCTAAAAATACTTAAAAAAGTAATGTATATAGAATATTAGCTATTAAAAATTTTTGAATTACAAATGTTCATTTGTCTTTTATATTTTTAGATGGGACTCCAAATGTTTTTTCCACTTAGAATTCTCCAAAGGCAAAATTCATCACTGCATTTTCAAGTTTTTCTGAGATAAATAAATTTCAGTAAAATTTTATATGCTTATATTTTTCACTGGTTTTGACATTATGTCAAGATTTCTTGCTTAAATATGAAAATATAAAATAATTTCTTCAAATTATAAAACAGATTTTTCAGATGAACTGGTTTCATTTATTCATTTCTTTTAATAAATGGTTTTTTCTTCTGATTTTCTAAAAAAAAAATCAGCTTTGATGCTATTTATTCCTAAGGTTTTATCTTTTAATAATAGTTTTAAATCTAATCTAATCTTCCAATATTGAAAATTTTTCTATGGAACTAAAAAATTTATCAAAAATATCTTGTTCAGTATATTTATGGTATAGCTTTATGTATAATTCTTATATCTCTATTCCAATATTTTTTGTTTATTTTTTCAGTTATAATCTGTTCAGTGACATTTTCAGTAATCTAATTGAAAAACAGGTTTTGTTTTTCCAAATGACATTCCATTTTTAATATTTTTGTAAATATTACAATGTTGCTTTTTATCTTTTCTGGATAAAGAAATGAAATTTTTTATCCAAATCCTTCAAAAGATCTTTAAGTCATTTTTGAATTGGAATTTTTTTTTTTGCAATGCTTGTTTAATTTTAATTAAACTTTTCTTACATTAATTTTTAATTATTTCTTTCACATCCACAGTATAACTGGTTAATCATCAAATTCATCAAATACTTTAAATTGATTTTTTTTAATACTCATTATTATCAAGACAGAATATATTTTCATATCAAAGTCTGATCTTTTTGTACTGATATTTTAACCAGTTATGATTAACAAAATAGTCTAAATGTTTATTATTTTTGCAATAAGTTTAAAACTGTAGAATGAAAAATTTGTATAAACTGACTGAACAGAAATAATGAATAATATCATAGTTTAATTTTATTTAGGTGTATTTCAAAAATCCAATTTAATTACATTATATATTATCATTACCAATTTCAATTACAGGATGAAGGTTTCTCTAAATTTAATTCAATTTCTTTGATCCATAGCTTCTTTTCTTTACATTTCAGGAATCTTTCATTATCTTAAACATTCATAACTCTATCTCTTTTATTATTTTTTGAGATCCAGTTTAAGATTTCAGATATCCATCTATTGTCATCTTTTCTTGCAATGTGTCCAGCCCAACTCTATTTCACTTTCTTAATTTTTCAATGATGATCAGTTTTATCTGTCACCCATAAATTTTGATCATATCCCCTCCCCCCATACATTACTGCGTGGTCTGTAATATATGTATTACTGGTCTATTAAATGCTTCAAGTTTTAGATTCACAAATAAGCACTGGAAAATCCCATCTATTTATGGATATAAAATTTAATATAGATTATGCTAGATTTAGCTTATATATTTTATGACTTTTATTACTTCAGAAGATGTAGGTGAGTTATATCAAATTCTCCAAAATTAATAAATATGCCAAACAAATAGTATATATGGATTTTCATTAAACCTCCTATAATTTAAGAAAATAGCTGAATATTTCATTAGAAACACTTTTAACACTACAAATAAATAAAAATATATGGTCGAGTTAAAATCTAAAATTAAAAAGTTAGAGGGGGGGTAAATTGTTATGTTTTAATGTAGGTATACTGTGCTTTTTGACTTAGAGCAGATAAATAGACAATAGCTATGATTTAGCAATAAAACTTGACTACCATTAATAGTAATTAAGAGATTAAAATGTAGTTCTTGCAGTAAGATAACCAATGAAATAACAATGACTGTAAACTCTACATTAACTAAGTGACTGAACAAAGGCAAAATGATTGCTGTATAGATATAAAAATTATTACTCTCCAAATATTTCTAAAGTAAACTTAAATTTTTTTAAAAATTATTTATATGTACGTGTGGGAACTTAAATTTTTTAAAAAAATATTTATATGTACGTGTGGGAACTTATGAAATTAATTAGAATTATGATTGTATATATATATATGTATGTGTGTATGTGCATACTTATATGTAAAATAAATAAAATGTCCGTTAATTAAAAACAAAATTGTAATTATAATTGAAATAATAAATTTAACGGTTTACAAACTATTACAAACAATCCTTAAATCCGCAGAAATACTTATATATATAAATCAGTATCATATATATGATAGTCATAAAATAAATGAAACATAAAATACTAAAGTTATTGCTTTGAATCAAAATTATTAAATATTTCCGGAAAAGGAACTTTTTTTTTTTATCCACAACATTTAAGTAATCAAACATTTGACCACAAACATTGACTAAGGCCAATCTTTTCATACAATAGTTGATAAAAAAGGTGATTTTTTTCATTAGACCAACTTCATTCCTTGACATTACAAATTCCATTACTGTTGTCAGAACTACAGGCTGTAAGCTAACGACTACTAATAAAAGTATAATATGTTCTCTTCAAGAAAAAAAGATATTACACTTTTACTTTGCTCCATGTCAATACTTTTTTCATAATTTAGAACTGTTAGACTATGCCAGACCCATTTGTCAAATATTATTATGATTAGTGTTTTTTAAATCATTTCTAGGTGACTCAAATGCATCAAAGAAGATGACAATAGAGTTTGACTCATATCTGGAATATTTTTTTTCATCTGATATTTATTTATTTTTAAATAATAAATCAATCGGTTGTGCTATTAATTTATAAAATTTCACAAGAACAATTTAGTGCTGGTTTTCATCTTATTTAGAAAAAAATTACCATATGAGCATTACATTAGTAAAAATATATAACATTTTAAAATAATTATATTTTTATAATGAAGAGTAGAAAATACTTTAAACTGATGATAAAAACATATAAAAACCAAGTTGCTCTATCAAAGACATTACATTATTCCATCTTAATGTTGTAAAAATTCATTAAAGCTTATGCTATAACTCTAAAATTGATATTCTAGAATAAAATGTGGTAAGAAGACAGTAAGCTATTAATAAATTATTAACAATAGTGACTACTTGCTAGTAGTAGTACTCTATTTGACTTTGTTACTTAATCACCCTTGAATTAGCCATAATCATACTATTCATAAACAGATTATTTATACAATTGAGTAATTGACCTACATTTATTGTAAATATAATTCTTAAATATAAATTTATATATTAAACACTGGATGTTGTCCAACAATGTGCATACACTATATTAGTTATTATGAGTAAAAAATATGGTCTATGATAAGCAATCAACTCTTCATTACTATAATTGATATATTTTATACTAAATTTTAAATTTAATTGTTCTTTTATTTCAAGTTTCTTTTCTGCTAGATAAGTCATTAGCATTTCATGATGAAGGAAGTTTTGGTTATTATTGAGATCATTCTCTTCTTGGAATTAAAAGTTTATGTCAGTTTTATTATCACTTGCTACTGCTTCAATTTCTAATTTATTTAATTTATTTTTGCATTCCTAATAAGTTTCAGGTTCAATGATTGATAAATCAATTATATATTTTGAACTTTTTCCATTAACTACAATGTTTGAGATTTCCATAAACATGCCAAATTTTTAAAGTTTTCATCATATTATTTTTATAGATATTAAATATGCTTTTCTTATTTTTTATTAACTATATTTTGACTTCAGTTTTTCAAGATTCCAAAATATTATTTATTTCTATGTAAATTTATTTATACACAATTTTTACAGAGTAATTTTAAAAAGTGTGTTGTCATTATTTTAATAGATTGAAGGTTTTCAATTCTGTATCAACAATGTGATCTGAGTTCAAATTCTGTGGTTCAACAAACAATATTAATATACTATATCTATCAAACTATAGGCTTTATTAATTACAATAAGATAACAATATACTAGTCCAAGTTGAGTTTTTAGATTTTTACAATAAATATTATTGACTATTGTTAAATCTATTTGTATAAATTATTCTCTTTTCCTAATGCTAGTAAGTCTTTTTGATTTCTTATTTAAAAACAATATGTAATAGTATTGAGATTAGTTTTCTTCTTTTACTAAATAATGATTTTCTAATTTTTTATAAAAAAGACTAATCTTTTTAGTTAAATTTTCTCTTCTAATTTTTTCTTATGTTCTAAAGACATTCTCACTTATCTTCAATTCTATTCTACTTCCATGCCATCACACTTTCTATTATACCTGTTCTTTTCAAACTCAACTGTTGACTTTAGCTATTATTTTTAAAAAACTTGTCTCTCCAAACTTAGTTCTATCTCCATTCATCTTTTTAAAACTTTAATATGATTGAGAAAAAAATGCATATTCAATGTTTTTCCAAAGTTACAAAAAAATTATCATTTTTCATCTTTTCACATATCCTACCAGTATATATTTCAAGATAATCATTCTAAAAATCATTTTTTATAATTAACTTTTTTTCCATTTATAATTTTTGAAATTTATCAATTAAAAATTTAGGTGGCAAAGCAATTCTTTTAGATATTTTTAAGGCTATTGATCAAAATGTCATAATTTTTTCATGATAAACTAATTCTTAATTTCTATCTGGCGAATTTACTAAAATGGGAGTAGTTTTCTTTCCAGCCATTCTATTTAGGTTATAGTGAATGTAATTTTACATTCTAAAAATGAAACTATATTATCTCAAGACTTTGTTTTTTCTTCAACTGTTTTTCTCATCACATAAATAACCTTCTTTACTACCCTCTAGCTAATCCATAATTTTGTTGATGACAGAACCTTACAATCTAATTTTTCTTTAGTATCATCTTTCTAACTTATTTCGTCCATAGAACATCTCTAGTTTTTTCAGTAAAAACATAAAATGCATTCATTGGTGCAATATTAATTTAATTAAATTGTATTCTTCCAAAACTCTTCAAAAAATATCCATACTATATATAAAAGGAGAGAGGTTGCTTTGACAACAATGAGAAATATTGATTATTATCTATATTGGTATGTTTAGGTGGTTACTGGTTTCTAATGATTATATATATATACACCCAAGATATTACATTTTTCTAAGATTGCTCCTACCATATGCTGAAGTTGTTTCTCAAAAATTTGAAATTTTATTATTATTGACTTTTTATTACTAATTTCCCCCCATAACATAATATCTTATATAACTTCTAAATTTGTCCAATCATCAACTATTGCTAATACATTTGGCATGTAGCACTTCAACCTATTCTTTATCTATTGTATGCTATTGAAAATTGGATGATTCAATTAATTGATACTATATTTCCATTGAATATCCATCTAAAACTTTTAAATAGTCATTTGGGGAGGGGGGTAACATGATTAAGGATGTAAATAATTTTTTAAAAATATATAAATATTATATTTATCTCTTTTGAAATTAAACCAACATTTTTGGCATAGGAAGCTACTAAGCAATCTATAAACTAACAACTTAGAATAATAGAATTCTTTATCTTTTTTTTAATAAAAACTATTAGATCAACTATCCTGAACTTATTCCCATAACTTCTGTTTTTTAAAGGAAATGCTCTACACAATTTATTCCTATATTGTTGTTTCAGTACAAACAATAAATAGAAGTCTTGATTTACGCAGTCTATTGTTACTTACATATACAATATTTTAAAAATAATGTTAATAAATATATTTATCTAAGTGAACCGATTATTTCTTTTTTATTTGTATTCCTCATTCATTATTTTTAAAAAAAATATTTGTAGTATAGGCGTTGGTGGCCCAGCGGTTAGCATAGCTGCCTTCCAAGCGGCTGGCCCGGATTCGCTTCCCGGTCAACGCATTTGACATATATATATAATAATATTTGTTCTCTTCAATTAAAATAAAGATTAAAATTTTGCTAATAATTGTATTTACTTATAGAAAACGTTGAAATATCCCAATTATTATTTTTCCTTTTTGTGCTACTATTTATTATGTAAAATAATCTCTTTATCAATGTGGAGTTTTAGCCACCTTTCTATAAAAATTCTTGGACTTTATGTAAAAAGAAATTATAAAACAATTTGAACATTATACAAAACACATTAAACAATTATTAAATGAGAACAGCTTCAAGTTATTTGAGTGAGATTGAGGGGGGGAAATTACAATTTCATTCGATGCACAATAATATTTAAATCAGATGGATGTTAAGATTATATACTATAGGTAATAATATTATAATATTTCTCAAACCACTATTGACTGTTAAGGCTCTATATTAGATTATTATCATCTTGAAAGATGATAGTTTTATCAGAAACAATGTTGCATCAAATCACCCACATAAGTTTTATCATATACTTCACGTTAGAGTTCTTTTGAAGAATTCTAAACAAAATATCTTTTAGCATTCAGATATAGTTCAAATAATGACTTATTTGTTCATAAAATATGCTTCTGATTATTCATTGTCAGACCATAAACAAATAATATTACTATTTCTATACTGAAACAGTTCAAAAATTAGTAGCAATAAATGTCAGTTCATCTATGGTAGTTATTAGAATTTTCAGGTGAGTGTATATTGAATTCCACAAGAATTTGTTACAATTATGGATGTTTTTTTCCCAAAGATGATCCTAGAAGATTTCATTATCTTATTTTATTGATCATTATTGGAAAAAGTTTAACAATTTTGAACACTGACTATGAAACCAATATCAGACATTACTTACAACTTCTTCTTAGGATTCTATTTACCAAAAAAAAAAATCCCAGAAACTTTACATTAATATATATTTCTATTTTTGTATTGCAAGATATAAAAAAATAATGTATTAATATGACAAGTATTATTTTAACCTACTCCCTATCTATTTCTCTCATTCATATGAATTTCTAGGTGATAATACATAAAAAAAAATAATTTATCTTATTGTGAATACATTATTAATAGAGGTAAAATTTGAAAAAGATTATTGACCAATTTAATGTTACCAGTAATTTTTGTTCTCCAAAAATAAAAAGATACCACATCCACCTCATAAACTCTCAATATCATTATATTTATTATTCTAATCTTCAGACAATCATAAAAACTTCTCTTAGATAGCAAATAATTTGCTTTCTTTTTCTATCCCTTTCTTTTATTCTTTACAGATCCTTGCAACTTATCTTTTATAATTCCTTTGCTGCTAATTAAACTGAAATGGGCATAAACAATATCAATCAATAGTATTCTGTCCTATGTATAGGTACAGAGAGCAGTCACATCACAAATTCATCCATTTCTCTGCTCTTCTTTCTTCAATGCCAAGCTCTTCTAATCCATGTATTTCTTCCCATCTCTTATATCATCCAGAAAGATCAAACTTTTTTATCCATTCTTCTTGCTTCCATTTACCATTCCCTCCAAAACATCTTTCATTAAACTATTATTATCCTTAATATATGTCCAATATTGTTTTTTCATTTACTCTTTTCAAAATTTCTTCATTTGCACTTTTATTCATCCAACTAACTTTTTCCATATTTCTCCATGACTATATCTCAAGGGCTTCTAATATATTTCTAATTTTTTAACTCATTGCCCATATTTTAAAATTATGTAATGGTATACTCCACACATAGCATTTAATTAATCTTTTCTTTAATTCTCTCTTCAAAGGTTCACAAAATATTTCCTTTCTCTTAATAAATGCCTCCTTTGACAATGCTATTCTTTTAACTTCTTCACTTCTTCCATTCTTACTCAACTAACTACCCAAATATCTAAATGCATTTATTTGTTGAACTATACTATCATGGATTTCAACTTGCAGCCTTTTTGTATTCTTTCCTATCCATAAACACTTGGTCTTCTCAATATTAATCTTCATTCTATATTCCATCCACCCTTTCATCCAATTTCTTCAACAAATTCTGAAGGTTCTTTTTATCTTCAGCTATAAAACCCATATCATCTGCAAATTTTATACATTTTATTATTTCACCTCTAACATTTGATTCTCCACAATCTAAATATTCATTTAACATGTATTCCAAATCAACATTACTAAGCACAGGCAACATATTGCATCCTTGCCTAACTCCTCTTTCTATATTCACTTCGGTATCATTACTCTCCAGTCTAATTTTTATTCTTTGTCCAATTCCAAATCAATCTTCTCTTTTTCCAAAATGCTCTTTTATTTTTTAAGATAATCATAAGTTTATACCAGTTGAATCTACCAAATGCTTTTTCCAAATCTGAAAAATATATACCAATTCTTTATCTTTTTCAATATTTCTCTCTGCAATTGTTCTAACAACACCAATAGCATCTCTTGTACCTTTCCTGCTCTCTAAACCAAATTGTTCTTCTCCAATATAATATTCTACTTTCCCATAAATTCTTTGAGTTGAAATCTTTAAATAAAACTTTAGAAGCATGAGATAAATTTATTGTCCTGTGCTGTTCACATGTAACAGTTTTCTTCTTTTTAACAATTGGAGACAAAATCTTCAGGCTAAACTCCACTACTATATATCAAATTGCATAATCCAATTATTTCCTTCATAATATATGTTAAGTGTGCAGGGATTCAGCAATGGAGAAGCTGGCAGAGTAAAAATATGATGGTTTAGCACTTTTTGAGGGCTTATTGTATCCTTATATTCATAACAAAATAAGAATAGGAAAATGGTGGAATATATATATGTATAGGTGAATGATACTCAAATTTGTGTAAATTATAGTTAGAGCATTCATTTTTTGAAAAGGGGGGGGAGGCATAATCCTTTGAAGTTTATAGTGTTGTAATTTTTTACCATTTTTTTCAAAAATTCTATAGGTATTGTATCAAATCTGACAGCTTTACCATTTTTCGTTTATTCAATCAACTTTTTTATTTCATCTGTCAATATGTCCATACTTCTATCATCTACTTCAGCATATTCTTCATTTTCAAGATGATAATTGAAATATTTCTTTTTAAACAAATATTGAAGTTAATCTTTACATCTTTTTAATATATCATCATAGTCAGTTAATATCTTTCCATTACTATTAGATATTTCACATGTTAACCATTTCTTTTTTCCCAAGTGATATTTCTAATTCTATTAAATACAGATATCATTTTACCTACTGACACACTTCTATCTTTTTGCAATCTTGTTCCCATCTTTTTTTGTCTATATCTGTTTCTCTCCTTAGTTCATTATTAATTTTTATATATGCTCTTTATATCTTCCTCAGTAATGACATTCTTCCATCTTCTTCATACTTCCATATTTTCCAATATACCTTCAAATTATATACGATTGTTAGCTTTCTTTAACTGAATAGTTCCTACTTGAAAAATTATTTCAACATATTGTTTGCATAATAAGTAAATACAAATTATTTATGTTCTATTTTTTACAGGTGATATTAGTAAATTTATCAAAAATATAAAAATTCTATTTAATGTTTGAATAGAATGATAGAAAAATAATGAATAAATCATTTTTAAATTCTAAAGATGGTTAGCAAGAAACAACAACTTATGCAAATTAGTTCTTTTTTTTTTTTAAAGAAAAAAACTCTTGTAATTATTTAAAAAAAAAAGCAACATAATAAGAACTAAACATAACAAGATGGCAATTATTAATTACCTATTACAGATAAAATAAAATTAATCAAATCAATTTGTGATATACAATATTTTAATAAAATATACTCTAAGATTAATCTGGTTTATCCCAGTAATAGATTAATAAACTCATTGCTAAAGGTTACCAGATAAGTCTTCGATTGAGAAAAGTAAAAAAAAAATCAGCTGGTCACTTCAATAAAGCTAATGAGATCATCTTATTAAAAAGTAATTAAATAATTCATTTTTCAAGAAGTCACATGATATTTGAACACTAGAAATGATAGATTAAGCATTGATTCAAGAATGTTTCAATCTTGAATTTGCTGACAGTTACTATCGTATAAACCCACAAAGGGCAAATTGCTATTTGATACTTGAACATCACATAACCAACCTTTCAACAACTTTTTATATGATAACAAGTAGTAATATATATATATTTCTAAAAATTGTGCTTGTTATAAATATTTAAGTAAAATAAAAGATCAATTTTTTTATTCTTCAATAGCAGTTATATTAAATACTGTAATACAGAGATGTTAATATATTTATGTTAAGTACTTTGCCCAAGTAGATATGGGAATATGACCAAGCTGTAATACTTGATCATCATTATTTGCTAAATTTATTTTAACATCTAAATTTTAGAGCTACAGCTTACCTTTTATAATCTTTAATCACTACTGATAATGTTTGTCAGATATGTATTAAATCAATCAATATCCACAATTTGATGCAAAATTTTATATATACTTGAATATATTTTATTGATGAGGTAACAACTACAATTGTGTTCAACTAGTGATGGTGATGTGAATTGTGATGATAATGAATGCTCATCTGGTAATAAAAATATTCCTTTCAATAATTAAATAAAATTAAAGAGAATACACTGTCAGTGTAACTAAAAAATAAAATGATAAAAAAATCAAGTCAGATGTCACATGACTTAATTTTAATAAAGCTCGTATTTACAAATGTTATATATAGAGCTTGCAAAACAAGCTCTTAATAAGCTTTGAGAATATCCTCAACCCCAGACTGGTTTCTGCATCTAGCATCATCAGTGAGGTGCCAGGATATTCATTAGATTAAAAATACTAAGACAAGCCCAGCACTTTATCTAATGTATAACTATTGAGAAGAAAATTTGAAATTTTCAGAGATCCATACGTCTAAAAATCCAGCTACCTAACTCAAATAGCCATATGAGACTGAACTATGTTCAGATATACCATATATTAATAGCTTTAGCAATATAAATTTTCCAACCTTAATAGCAAAAAATAAAATCATTAAAAATCAAATCAGATGTCACATGACTTAATTTTAATAAAGCTCATATTTACAAATGTTATATACAGAGCTCGCAAAACAAGCTCTTAACAAGCTTTGAGAATATCCTCAACCCCAGACCGGTTTCTGCATCTAGCATCATCAGTGAGGTGCCAGGATATTCTAGCTAGATTAAAGTAATTAAATAATATATGTATATTTCTATAGCATAAACTTACACAAGCCTACATAATCACGACACACTTAATCACATATTATAAAAATATCATGATCATTCAGAGGTGTAAGGTAATATCCAACATTTCTTGATTAAAGCTAAGACAGAACCATATCCTATATCTGTCTGAAGCCAACTTAGGTAAACATAAAAATCTCAGTAACAAAAAGAGATTATACAGGTAAATGAATTAACAATAAATCTATTATGATAAAATTAAGATTACATATATATTTATTAGAAATATAATTAAAATGCTTGAGAAAATATATCTATTGCATTTATTTAATGATGCTAACACTCTTTATATTAAATAATTCTTAAAAGTTTTTTAATTAATCATTACACAATTTAAAAATTTCTCTTTTCTAATTTTTCCCCCAACAATAAAAGTAAAAATTGTTTTAAAATTTTTCAATATAATTATTTTGGGAAGAGGGTCATAAAATGCGTTATTTAAACATATTTATGTAATATATGGAATTTGAACACAGACCTTTAAGCTTCCTCCAGCTATCCATTCTATCTCATGTAACTGATACACATTATCACACATGTGAACAAGATAAATGATCTCCAATATCCGTATTTCGTCTTGAACCAGCACTCATCAGTTGGTCCAAACATCAGTTTATAATATATTTTAAATAAATTATACACGGATGTACCAGATAATATTTCATCTATATCTGGAGCCTATGAAAATTATCGATTTAATACAATATATAAACTAAAAGTTAATAAGATTTTAAAAAATAATTAATATATTAACTTTTATTTTTTTATTACAAATTAATAAGCTATTCTGTACATATACATATATATTCTACGGATGACATATATAGAACATTAAAATTATTACATAATAAAAGTTAAATATTATTCTTTCTAAATATTTGAGTGAAATGGCATGAACTTAAAATTATTAATATTTTTATGATAAATTTAATTGTCTAAATTCAAATGTCCTCATTAATTCTTCATTGGCCAAATATTAATTTTTATATTTGAATAATATTTTCTAAAATTAAAAAAAAATTTATTTATTATTATTGTTTTAACATTCTGCTCAAAATTAAACAGAATTTTTATATTTTAAATAAATTTATTAATATCACTTTTAAAATATAGGTCTTAAATAATTTATATTTGCTAGTAATATAAATAACATTACACATTTTATTAATTATTTTTTAATGAATTTATTAGTAAAATTAATTTTTAACATAACTAAATTGCAATTTCATTTGAGAAACTAAAAAAAAAAAACTTCATTTTTATGTCAGGGAGAATAATGTAATTTTTTCTTCTTTCCACATGATGTAAATTGAAATCCTTCTAAAAACATCATTTTTAATTATAAAAATGAATATATTTTATATTTATTAAATAAAAACATTTTAAAAATCATCAGGTAAAATGTAAAAGCAAAAATTCTTTCTGCTTGACTAATAAACTATGAATAAATGCCACCAAATGGTGTAAATTGAGTTTTGTAGTTTAACATTTGAACTATACAGCTTTATATTGTGCTATAATTCCTGACATCTATGAATAAAAATGTAAACTAAGGACATAATCTTTACAGATCATTTAGAAGTATGCATCAGGGGATTGTAGCAGAGTTATTGATATAAACTTTCAAATGCCATTTACAGAGATCACCTCCAGTGTGAATTTAACTCAAAGTGCACTTCCAAGGATTATGTAATTCACCAGGAAAATTAATCAAATAGAGCAGATTTTTCATTCTTAGTATTAGATATATTTTTCAAAGTTTTGTGCTAACATAACTTTGATAATTTTTACAGTAATGTAAAATTTTAGTGAAGCTTCAAGATCACATTCAATAAAAATTGAAACATGGAAGGTTAATTTCTTTACAAAACTGTTTACACATTTTTGTTTTTAATTAATTGCACAAAGAGAATTCACCAAAAAGCTTTTTTTTAAAGTTAAATTTATTTTAAAAATATAAAATCTATTATTTTAAATCTTAAAAAATATAATTTCATGGTCTTTTGGATTTTGTCTTTTAAAATTCCTTTAAATACATATTTTGTAACAATACATAAACACTATCTTTATTATGTTCTTACACAGTATGTCTATGTATTTTAGACCTTTCCACAATTTCAAATGTTTTAATTTTCAGTTTCAGTATCTTTCTTAATACCTTTTTTATATCCATTGTATATGTTGTTCATAATTTTTCTACAATTCATTTACAATTTTTCTCATTTCTTTCATTAATATTTGATAAAATTGGTTCCTGAATATTGTTCACCATATTGATTGGCATATTGTTCTTCAGTAATACTTTTCATTTTGGCTTATTCTCTTTTTTTAATGACAATCAATATTATAGATTCTAAATAATTTTACATTTATTAATTTTTAATGTGCTGTAAAGATCTTGAGAACCAACCCTTATTTATTCTTTATGAATTATAATCAATCCTTGCTTCTTTTTTATCTAATTATTTTGCCTGTTATATGAGTTTAATTATTTTCTTGAAATCTGGTTTTTCTTGCCATCATTTTCTCTTGATTTCTGACTTAATAACCTATTTTTTAATTATTGCTCTCCAATCATCTTCAGGTGTATGAGATAATAATAAATCACTTTGGATATATAAAGTTATCAGATTTTTTTATCACATAAAAATATCTTTGCCTATTTTATTTTCAGGGTGTACAAATATAATTGAACTCACAGATGAGTAATATAACAAATGAGATAAAGAGAAAAAAATTAAAAAGGTCATCATTGCTAGTAGTTATCACAAAAAATATTAAATTAATCAAGTCATAACTTAGTGCACTCATTAAATGTATCTGAATATATTTGTTGATGATGAGATAATAGATATGTAACTATATTTAACTGGAGATGATATTGTTAATATTATAATAACAATGAATGATCATTCAAAGCACCAATAAGAATATTAGTTTCAATATGCTAAATAAAACAAAAAAAAAGAGATTGAGTTAGTAATCTCTATCTAGATTACCATAATTGAATGGGAAATAATTTCTGTTTATATAGTAAATGCTTTCTTTGCACAATGTATCTTTGTCATGTTTAGTCAAATAAAATTATAAAGCTATCATGTCATCAATTAAGAATAATTGTTGCTTATTGATTAAACTAATAAAAATATCATCATACCATGATTCTTTTAGTCTGGTTTATTTCTTTCCAGGTCTGACTGAAACAAATCTTGGTATATTTAAAGTTCTCAGGCATTAAGATTATATACCCCCAGATCATATATAAAATTACATGCCTCCATAATAACTGTCATGCAACCTACTATGGAAAAACTAAGACTAATATTGCCACTAGAGTGGCACAGCACAGTTATCTGTACAACAGAACTAAATATAAGATAGAAGGCAACTCAATATTTGCTGACAATGAAAGAACTGTCATGCCTCTCAACCAACAACTGCCAAGATTATCTGCACTGAAAGAATTGATGCTAAATGCAAGGTCAAAGAAGCCTGCTATATATTAAATGATCCAACAGCTATAAACAGAAGAGAAGCTTGCTTCTGCAATTCCAAAAAATGGATGCTATAGTTAATTTGCATAAGTTTACATAAGACTTTATTACAAGCATTTCTCAATTGATAACAAGCTATGATTATGGGAACTTAGACTCCCCAAAAGTGCTCAGATGATTAATTAAGATTATTAATTACTACACTATATGGCTTCATTACATGTGCACAAAGCACAATTATAGTATAGAGTTATAGTTTAATACAGAAAAAGACAAAAAATACACTAAGATAAAAATAAATTAACAATACATACATCGTTATTAACAATACATACTTAGTTACTAAAAATGTAATTAAAATACTTTACAAAATGAAATTATTGTATTTAGATATTATTATTTATGGTAATGAAAAATAATATTGTCTTCAAATCTTTTAAAATTATTCTTTTGAAAAAATATTTTTGAAATGCTTTATTTACTTATATATATAGACTGACAGTTGAAAAGATTTTTTAAAATAGCAATTAAACTAACTTTCTTTTAAAATGAACTATTAAGTTAATGTGTGCATATGTTATTTTCATAAATGCACTTGATATATACAGATTTACATTTGATAAAAAGCAATAAAATTATTACATGACTAAGATAAGTTAAACATTATTTGTTTTAAATATTTGGTCTGAATTCACAAATTTAAATCTTAAAGTTATTATTATTTTTACCCGTTTAAAGTCAAATGACCCATAAACAAAGTTTATCCAGTATTGTAGATGTTTTCTTAGCATTTGATCTTTTAATATTTTCTGGAATAATGTATTGTTAGCATAACTTTGATGATTTGCAGTTAAGCTTTAATGAAACATCAAGATTTCATTTATAATATAGATTGATTAGTCCTTTGCAGAATGTGATGGTAGGAGAGGGGTAGCTATTTTTTTAAAAATGCATGGGGTAACTGATCCAAAGATTTTCCAATAATTTAGCCAATGTTGGCTTTGATATAGCAGTATATTCAAAGTGTAAGCAGCTTAGCTTAGCTGTCCTCTAATAACATTAAATAATGCTACTAACTCTATAACTTAATAACTCTCTCTACAAATTTTTAACTGTAATTATACATCACAGAATTCTTAATTATCATAGAATTGTAACTCAACCCAATTCTAAATTCAATTGTCTAAATTTGTTTTTTGTCTCATTTATATAAGTCCATATTTTAAGAATCTATTTATTTTTCTATAGATATTTTTTTATAGTTGTATTTATGTAGATATTGTTTACATTCTTCCCTTGTTAATTAATTACACTAAAAGAGTTTATGCCCCTCGCTCTAAAAAAAATTTTTTTTTTTTTTAAGAAGTTGACTTTTTTTTTTTTTTCAATTTAAAATTATTTGATTCTATAATTTTTAAATCTAAGCAAATATAATTTTACAATCTTTTAGTTCCTATTTTTAAAAAAAAAATTAAATTATCATTCTTTTAAAACTATATATGCATACATGATGGATTATTCTAAAATCACTAAAACATCACATGGTCACCATTTCCTATGCTTGCACAAACAATTAAACAGCAGCAAACTCTCCATTTGGTAGTGCCACCTAGTGCAATCTTAGTAATCAATGGATGCAAGAAGATTTGTGCATAAAATCTCTATCTATTGCCTACATATCCAACATCTCCACACTGCATGTATGAATACTGAATTGGGTTCATATCAGTGTGGCTATAAAAGTGAAAGAGTTTGGATTGAAAACATTATTGTTTTTTCATTTTGGGCTCATAACTTTATAGTTAACAAAATAGGTAAAAGATGGCTTCTAAGAGAGTTGCATTAGATTGAGATCTAGGTATAGTGCTCTCAGATCCAATCCCTTTACTGTTGAAAGCTACAAGCTAGAAACTAATCTGAGGATATTGCCTAAATAGTAATAGTTAGTGATTTAATGTATAAATCTTCTTGTATCCATTGATTATTAAGGTTCACACTGGGTGGCATTTCTGAATGGAAAGTTTGCTATTGTTTTAATGATGGATTGTTACAATATGTATACAATGAAGTGAATTTTTTCATAGTTGAAAGATGTATTTTAATTGAAAGAAATTTTTTAGTATTAACTATATAAAACATTATAAGTTATAAATGTATTGACATTTCAGCAAAATAACGCCATCAATTGGATTAATATATTAACTTATCACAGTGAATTATAATCTATATATTAAAAAGAATATGTTGCAATAAAAGAAAAGTATTTTTCATGAGTTCTAAAATATTAAAATTCTAAATATAAATAAATTTTTAATATTACCATTATAAAATATTTTTTTTTACAAGAGCAATTAAATGTTCTACTTTCAGAAAGTAGACGCAATAACGTAGAATATAGTATTATATATGAGGGCTAACCAATTGCATCCCAGACAGTCAGTGCAGTAAGCCACATTATTTTTTGCAACCCAGTAGATAAATTTTATGGACTGATTATATTAGCGAGAACTCTCTTAAGTATATATAATATTAATATAGTGTACTCCTCTGAATACATACAGTTAATTTATTATTATAACATACACAAACTCATGTATCTATATATTCTCTCCTAATATGTAAATAAAATTAAAAGCAAAAGAGACATCCCAAATAATAAAATTTTTGGAAGCAAAAGGGTAATCGTTTTTAGATCCACAAACATCTATGAAAATATCTTTTTAAAAATAAAATTTAATTAAAAAGACAAGGCTTCAGTAACAGATAAAAATCTGCAAAAAAAAATAATTAAATTAAATTATCAATATTAAAGTAGATTTAAAAAAATAGTGATTATAAAAAAAAAAAAAAAGGAACAATTCATTTACGTAGAATTGAAATGCAGAATGAAAAGTAAATGAATAATATATATATATCTTTACGATTTTTACAAATAATTTTATTTAATGTGGTGTCCAAAGTAAGATTTAGGTTGCCAGGTTACTTTACAATAATCAATAAAATTATTCTCAATTTAAGTTTCAAATAAATAGAAATTAACCAAACATTATTAGGTTTTTTTATAAATCAAAATATCTTGCTAATTTTAATCATATTCGGTTGTAAATGAAAATTTATATTTTATTTTAAAAAAGAAATTAATAAAAACGTCTGATTTATTATAAGGTTATACTGTATAAACACAAAAAATAACAACTGCTAATTAAAAAAATCATAATTTATTTTTTAAGTGTTCATTTAATCAGACAGTAGTAAGATCTTAATTACAATTATACGCTTAGAAAGAAGAATGGTGATTAAAAATTAAATCTTTAGCAGTCGCTCCCTATCTTCTGCAGTGCTAGCAAACTGCCAAATGTCAGCTTTCTTTTCATTAATGAATGTAGCACTAACAGGCAATGTTAATTTATTTCAATAAATCTAATTAAAAATTACAACACGAAAGCCTTAAGGATTTACTAACTGTTGTTTATCAACATTTAAAAAATATTTAAAACAAAAATTTCAATCAAAATTACATTTAATACTTAATCATCAACTATATTATTTATATTAGTAAAATAATAATAACTGCAAAAGAAAAAAACAAACAAAACCAATAATAATAGAATCATTTACTACGTCGGAATTGGTTAGAAGTTAGAGAACCCGGAAAGGACAAAACTGACGCTGCGATTTATAATCCTTGAGCTTCAGAGTCCATAACCAGCAGTATTTTACAAATAATTATATATGCAAAATTATTTTATAGACATAAATAAAAAAAAAGTTCATGTATACATTCTTCTTTCTCCTTTGATATATGCACCTAATTTCTTGTTGTCATTATATTTTTCTTTTTAAAAGTCTATTATAAATTCTCTTTACTGATACTATGCCCAATTTAGTAATCTTATTTTTAAAAAATACTTTTCCAATAAGAACCTCAATAATTTTATCTGTTTTTGGATCATTATATGCATAAAATTTTTTATTTATTTCTAAAAAAAAAAATTACCATAAAGATATGATTTTAAATATAAAACATGAAAGGCTAATATGCCAATGCATTTTAAAAGTTAAACTTTGGGTTAAGTTCCTATAAGAATATAATCTCATATTACAATCATGTTTTTACATTCATATGACCAATCATAGTAATAGCTAGATGCACATTTCTTAACAAATAACTGAATAACTACCTAGAATTAGCCACAATGCATTAAAATTTGACAAAATTATATTTTGCATTACTATGTAGATATACTATTTTAATTTGTATTAAAAGCAATAATTCACTCACATCATTCAATTTTATATGAGTAATAAATAGACAGAAGATGGTGATACCAACAAGGTGTCTAATTAAGTTTCCAGTTGCTAGCCTTCTACAGTGAGAAAAAAATGCTACCAGATTCAAACACTAGGTTATCAACATGGTAGATGTATATATTAAGATAATTTTTAAAAAAAATTAAGACAAAATATAAATGTGATAACCTGAAAAATTGATCCCTATCCTGAGAGATGTTTGTATATGTGAAGACAACTTAACACACTTTTTAGAACAGTCAAATACCAATAATCAATGTATTGGTTATCTCTGCACTTTTAAGTGAGAAAATATAGTTTAGTCCAATTTTTAAAATTAATTAGATAACAGAACACTATGACCAAGCAATAACACTTGATCATCATTGATAATAATTTAACAATGCTTAACACTTCCTTAATATTATTTATTCTAGAAAAATAATTTTTGAGCTAAATCAAAAATTATAATGAGCTCTTTATATTAAAAAAATGGAACAAATAAATATCCATTTAAATATGTATAATAAATGATTCTTAAATGTTGATTTATAAAAAATATATATATTAGCATATGGAATTAGAAATGACTTTCAAATATTTATACATACTCAACTGCATGCTTATTATTTATATAAGTGTAATATAGGTAAATAAAATTTTAGTTATTTTTAAAGGTCAATTGAATTATTCTTCATTTAGCTTTTTATATTGCATCACTTGTATCTATATAATGATTGCTTTAATTAAGATTATTTATATAAGAGTCTTTACTATATAATTTATAATAATGTAAAAAAGAATGTACCTCTATTACTGATAATGATGAATACAATATGTTATGTCTAAAAAGTTGACTATTTTAATTTTTCACTAAACATAATCTGACATTAATTTACACATCTGAAGTTATAACCAGTATTATTTATTGACTTTTTTACATATACATTTGTATATAAACCTAAACATATGTATGTATTCTGTAAACTTGTAATTTATGCTTAATTCCTATTGATGATTTTGTCACATTTTCTTTTTAGTAAAATCTTCTATGCATTTACCAAATCATACCATTTCTGTTAAAAATATTTTACACATAAACATAATTTTGTTATATTTTTTGTGAACAATTTAAAATCACTACTATTATGTTATGGTTATTAAGATTTTATTTACAAAATATATTTTATTCTATATAAAGTATTGATAAATTTTATTTATGTAATCACTTATTTTAAATAAACTATTTTTATAATTTAGCCCACTGAATAAATTTGATAAACAAAATATGGAAAGAATCTATCAACTTTTATACTGCATAAATTGAGAGTAGGATATTAGCTATTCTTACAAATTAGAACTATGGGTGATAGAATATTCTGATATACACCCGGGTCTCTTTTTACGCGAACTTATTTAACACGATTTTGAAGTTACACGATTTGTGTTTCACCGGAAGTCGATTTCTGATAATGTGCTATTACTTTAAATGATAAATTTCGTGCACTTACGTCATATTGAAAGTAATAGCACATTATTGGAATTTGACTTTCATCTTAATTTCAATATTTTCAGTGCTTTATAATAGTAAGATTTTATGCAATAATGAAATTAAAATCATGATTTTCACATTTTATGTATACACATATTAAATTTTACAAGAATATAATAAGCATTTATTTTATATAGCATCTGTATACCATTGTATTTACATGAGAATATCAACCTTTCAAGCTAATTGTGCAAATGCTTTGCGAGTGTTAATAATTCTAATGTAAGATTATAATGTAAATTTGTTCAAACATTGTGCATGTTAATTTTGCATTTTAAATCACATTCTGTTTTTGCTTTTTAAAAAAGAACGTAATCAATTATTATTTTCTTATTAATGACATTAATCATTAATGTGTTCTTAAATTCCAACGAGAGCTAAATGGTTGTATGTCTGGATATTGCGAGCTTCATAAACAATTAATAAAATCATCATCTCAAAGATTAATTACTAATTATGTTGTCACCAGAAAATCAACACAACATGAGAGTGAAGTTGGTGCTAGTTGTATTTCCTCTTGAGAAAAATCTGATTTTTTTATCAGTTTGCAAACAAACTAGTTTATCGATAATAATTAAAACATGTATAAAAAAATGTAAATTACTGTACAGTAAATTATGCATAAAAATATATTATTTTGAATAAAATTAAATATTATAGTTAAAAAAAGTTTGTCTTGTATCAATTTTTTTCAAATTTGAAATTTTTTATTAGTCATATTTTATTTCTTTTTTTTTTTTTTTTTTGCGCGAATTTTAAAGTAATTTTACATTGGTGCTTTGCTTTTACCGAATTTTGAAAAATCACAGACCACATCCCCTTTTTCAATGTAAGTTATGTCTATTTTTGCGCGATTTCATTTGCGCGTGTTTTCTGAGGAACCTATCTATCATGTAAAACGAGACCCAGGTGTATATACAAATATGCAATTTACATATAAAAAAAGATCTAATTTGGCAAAATTATTATATCCTATATTTTGAAATATATTTATCATTAAATATTTTAAAGAATCCATATAATACATTCATACTTTATTTAAAGGTTAGAATGCATTTAAAAATTGGATTGCTAATCAAACCATATCTACAATGTGTAAATTACATAAATAAAAACAGATATTTTACCCCTGAGTAAATAAAAATGATTATTTTTAATAAAAAAAAACATATACTAATTTTATAAAATTATTCTATTAATTTACTTTAGATGAATAAAATAATTATTCTAATTTCCTCTTGCTTGCTCATAAAAATATTTTGCCTTTAAAACAATCAATTTAAAACAAAATTGAAACAGATAATTCACTATAAATAAAAAAAATTATTTAGTACATCAGCTCAATTTTCATTCCTAATTGGAATCTTATCATGATGTTTCTTTTTGTAAAATTATATGTGATGTTATTCACTACAGCTTCTCTTTTCTCGGAGTCAGGAATCTCATAGCCACTATGTCCAGAGAAACCTGTTAGCTATATTCCCTTCCTTTTCCATTCTCCACCCTAAGTTTTTCCCATATTCTTCTCTATCCTGGTTCATTCTATTTCCACAACATTATCTTTGTCAACTCTAAAGCCTTTATATCTAAATCCCCCTTATCTTTTCCCAAACCCAGCATAAAAACCCACTTTCTGTATAATCACTTTATTTATATTTATTCTCCCATAACTTTCAGCTTATAGGCATTTACATCCAATTAACAGATGCCTAATATTTTTTATGCTTGCAGACTAAATCACTCATATTTTTCTATTTATGTGTAAATATTTGAAACCAGGCACTCTTCACAAACCTGGGAGCTTAATTGTAAGTATAGAGAAATTGAACTCAGATTTTCAAGCACCCTTCAACTATCCACAATATCTCATACAACTGATACACATGACCACACACATGTAGAAAAGATTAATAATCACCAATATACGTATTTCGTGCTAAACCAGCACTCATCAGTTGGTCCAGACTATCATCTCTCACACATATATATAATCAATGCTCAGTTTATATTAAGATAGCAAATCTTCATACTTTAATGGAAAGGCTTATTTCCTTGTTGCTAACAATTCTGCTTGAGTCTAAACAGTAAACTACTTTATTCGCATGACGAACTAGTTTACTGCAATTCCACTCAATGAACATTATTTACATTATATTGCAAAAAAATATAATTATTAAAATACATGTAAATAAAAAAATAACTAAACTTATTACAATTCTCACTCTTTTATATAACATATATATATTGTAACATAATGAAATACTTTCAAAAAAAAGATATTACCATACCTGAGTTGTCTACAATATATAAGAAATAATCATAAATTCAAAAATTAAATGATGATCAAAAGATATTATTATATCTGAGTAAAGGAGTCCAAATATCAAGAATTATAAGCAAATTATTAGCAAATTATTATAACTCAGGTATATGGAAATCACGTGAAGTGAGTACACTCGTAATTCAATAAAATATAACTCAGGTATACAGGCAGTAGATCTTATCCACTTTCATTTCTTGGTTTGATGTTAAGTGCATGTTTAAACAAATACTAAGTGAATATGGTCTAGCAGGGCGCCACTAGATTATCTGAATCTAGACACGGTTATATCTAATAACCTTTCACATGTACCGGGTTTGAACCCCCTTTTTTGGTACTTTATTTCTAATAAAAATGGAAGATTTTGCTTTTTGAGCCATATCACTATACGCACTAATATTTAGGTAAAAGTAAAACATCTTTAAACCAAAGTGGAGTATATTAGACATAAATCACTTCTTAGATCTTAGCATAACAAATGTGTTTCAATATTTTTATAAGTTTACTAGCTCAGATTATATATAACTAATTTAGGATGGCAATTCACTCATCCTTGCATGAAATAGATGATGGAATGGTGGTTATAATAATACTAAGAAATCACTAAATATTATAAAATCAATATTTATTTATGGCCTTTAAACATTTAAACAGCTCATTAATTAACACATTGATGATGATGATGATGATGATAATAATAACGATAATGACAAGGGTTTCAACTACAGCTCTAGGACTAAGCCTAAACATAAAACTAATTTTATAAAGAAATTCATAATTATTGCTTAATTTTAGCATATTTACTTATATCTTAAATAACTAATATTCAACCATTGATGATGATGAATAATCACACTTAACCAAGACTACACTTAATGAAATATATACGCCTCGTTTAATAAAACAAACTAATATTTATTACTACATTTCTAACATATACATAAAAATTTCTAGATAAATATGAAAATTGACATGAATAATAATAATAATAATTGATTATATAACAATCCTCCGATTAATTTTAAGTTCTTCCCCCTTTCCCTTCAAATGTATTTTGTATTAAGTTGGACGTCACATTGACCATGATTTTCACTCCATGAGAAAAGTATTTTAAGAAAAAAAAAATATTATCTGCTCATTAGCACACATACTTTAAAAATCCAACATGTAAATAGAATGTAAAAAAAAAAATGTTAGTAAAATTGAAAGAGCAAGTTTTAGAAAAGAGTTTTAAATTATTTTCTCCCCCCTCTCTTCTACCTCTGAAATGCTATACTTAATGAAACAAACTAATCTAATATTCTAACACTACTTGTTACTCCACATTCACTCGCAATTATACACATATAAAATATCATTATGTATGTGCGTGTTTTATCCCATGATAACAAAATATTATTTAAAACCAAAATAATAATATATTAGTTAAAACTAAAATCATAATACCATATAAAAAAAATTGTTTTACACATTAATATTTTTTATAACTGTAACATTAATAAACAAATAATTTTCATACATTCAAGATCATTTATGAAGCTCAAAGTTATTATTAGTAAGACATTCTTGTTTTTAATCGATCTGAATAGTCTTTAAAAGTTCTTTAAATAAAATATACCACTTTATTGCTAAAATGTTTCTTAAGACTGATATCATAAAGAAAAATAGATATAAAAGTCATATTACCGATCTTTTGTTTGTGGCGAATTTCCAAGGGTTCAAACTTGTCTTGTATAATGTCTATATTTCTGCAGCTACCATTTCCATTTTACGTGGGAACAATCTCTTTCTTGAGGTGTATAACTACTTGATGATGATGACTCTATTGAGGTTATTTGCTTTAGTGGATAATTTGGAAATCATTATATTAATTTTTCTTCTCTTCCTATCAAGCATGATTCTTAGTGGATGAAATACAGCGGTTGTTTTCACATTTATAAATTTTCTTGAGTTTAAAATCAGTTGTTGTAACAATTAATTGGACTTGGTGATTAATATTTATCAGTAGATTAATTCATCTTCTTTGAATGCAGGTGAATGCTTTCTTCCTTCTATTAAAAACATCTTATTTATCTGGTCAGTTGAAAGGTGTAGAATATTATTTTAGACACAACATCTTTTCTTTTCTATATGATGTGCAGCTTCCTCCAGATGGTCAGCAAAAAAATGGGACATACATATAATTTTTCTAGCCCACCATTTTTTATATTTTCAACATTCAATTTGATAGTTTAATAATCTGAATCAATCACAATAATCCTAATAATAATTCAAGACAGCTTTTTATATCCAATTTTTAGCTAACTTAACCAATCAGAGATAGCATCACTTGCTATTTTTGGACAAATTTGTTTTAATTAGATCTCTAATTTATTTTCAACTAAATTATTTTTCAACTGAAAAGTTTAATCCTTTTTCCAGACACTTTTGTTTAAAAAAAAAAATAGACTCAATCCTTATTTCCTTTCTTTTCTTTTTTTTTTTAACATCCAGGTAACATTTCAAATCTTTGAGCTTCCTTCTTTAGATCTTGAGATAAGACAATTTCAAAATTAGAGTTCTCACCCATTATAAGCTCCCAAAGTGAAACAATCATTTACAAAAAAAAAGATTGCTACAAAGATCGATATCTGATTAAACAGATTTCCTCTTTTAACAAAAAATTGTACAAAAAAAATAATTTGACAGATTTAATACTTCCTTTTCTTTCAATATTTAGTAAATGTAAATTTCTGTATGTAATGTACACACATCCTTCATTCTTTCAAATCATTCATAAACTAACCTTAAATAATATGATTGCTAGCTTAGTAATTATAACCCAATTATTTAATTAAGTCTGTAACTTTTAAATCCCAATTATAATTAAAGAAAAGCAAAATAAAAGTATAGAATAAGACATTAAAATTGATCAAGCACAAGTTAGTTTTAAAGAAAGTTAAAATGTTGAATATTTGAAATATAAAACAATTAAATAGCTTACACATACACTGCCTATACGTATGCATTATAACTTTGCTTTTTAACAGAAAAACTAAATATTAAATAGTTTAAATGTGTGTATTACCTTTCTATCAACACACAAACAAATAAAGCATATAATTGTTGACCCATTCTCTGTCTAAAGTGTTTAAGATTTTGATCTGGTAGGGTTTGAACTTGGATTCCCTACAGCTTCTTTTATGGTTATATAAAATTGTGATGATGATTTTTGGTTTACCTTTTCTACATGCACATTACTATAAATTTATCTAGTGACTAAATTGTAATGGCACAATATATACAAAACAATCTAAAAAATATTTTAAATTATAATTCTAAAGATTCCAATGAACTAACATTGCCTATTTTACACATTTTTTTAAATTTTCTTGAATAAACAAATTCTCATAACATTTTCTTTCCTTATAATTTTGAATTTTTAACATACTTTAATGCCTGAATATTTTTTACACAATTAATTATATGTCCACTATCCAAAAAATGTATATATGGCCATAATCTTATATTGCTTCTGCTAATTGCCCTATCATGCTCATTACCTCTTTTAATGGCAGTCTTTCCTGTTTGACACACACACACACACATATATATATATATATATATCATATTGCAAAATTCACAACTAATTTTATAAACTAACCCCCCCTATTTTTAACATTACCCATTTTTTTAGCACTATAAATCCATTTCCCTAGAGATTTCCTATTTTTCCGTCCTATTTTAATATCATTAGGTAAATTTTCTTTTACCAATGTCTTACATAGATGTTCTGAATATACATGTCTTACACTATCTTTTGTATTGTTATTATTTTAAGCATTGTACATTTAATCATTCAAAGAAAATATTCACATTGCTTTTTTTATTAAACAAATACCCAAGCAAAAACTAATTTTGTTTTGTATAAAAAGTTTGTATCTTAAATTTGACTTTAATTAAAATGCAGCATTAAATATTTTTCAGAATTTCTTTAACACTTTGATAATTACGTTTCAACAATTAATATTAAATAAAACTTTTATTGCACAGACTTTGAATAAATAATGGAAATAAAAAGTATTTTAAAACAGAAGTAATATTTTAGCACAGTAAGCAATGAATGATAAAAACTAAACATAATTTTTAGAAAGAGATTTCAAATAATAGTGATTCAGATAACTGACAGTTAACTTATATTTGTTATTTAGATAATCAGCAACAAACTATATTATTTTTCATTTTCCCACTATCTTCTCTTAGTATTTTTTTCTTTTTTGTTATATGCTGTCTTATTGTAAGCTTTTGATATTATTGTTTTTCAGTGATATATTTATTACTCAGTATAAATTAACTTACATATATTTTTTCAAAAACAAATCAATGTAATTAATCAATATATATATATACAAATAAAATATCCATTAATTAAAAAACTATTGTAATAACAATAAAAATAATAAATATAATGATTATTAACTATTATATAGTCATTCAATCTGCAGAAGTACTTTCGATTAATTCCTTAACCTGCTTCAACTACAGTTAAATTCAAAAACAAACAGAAGCAAATGTCATCAAATACAAATCCTATGAATCCCAAATTTTAATGTTAGCAGCATGTCTATTAATTAAATTCATTTTATTTCTATTTATTAAAATTGCCTCCTTAATTTTTCTTTTATTATGGTTTCTCTCTGCATAAAGAATCTTAACACTTTCAATTTCAAACTCAAATTTATATTTACATGTTCTTTCATGATCCAAGAAAAATGAAGCAGTCATTAAATCATTATTTTTACTTTTTGCATGCTTGTATAACAATTCATGCTACTTTAATCTTTTTTTAATACTGTACCTCAATTCACCTATATATGATAATATACATCCACAAAAAATTTGATACACAATATTACTTTTCTGCTTAACAGGTATGACATTTTTAGAATTATTTTTAGAATTATTTTAATACAAAATGAAACATTAGACACATTCTTATATATATTCTTAAAAAATTTCTTTGAGCATTTGAAATATATGGAATAGATATCATTTTTTACTAATCAATCTTCAACTCCTTTAAACCATTATAACTCTTTTTAAATTGATATAAAATATTGTTAATCTGTTCAATCTTATAACCAACTTCAAGCATTTCCTTGGAAAATATTTCAATATTTTTTAATTTATCATACTGGTAATGACACAATTTTTCATTACAAAACAAAAAAGATCTAAAATGTCATCTTATGCATAATTGGTACTTTTGATTTACAATTTATATATTCCCTTTTTTTTGCAATAGTTTGATTATTAATTTATAACTTACCATACTATTATCTCTTGTAATAATTAAATCCAAATACTTAATATTTTCATCCTGTTCCTTTTTAATATTTCATTTTAAGCCATTCAAATTATTTAACTCCCCTACAAGCATATATATATATATATTATCAAAATTAACCCAAATTCACAACCAAACCAGACTAGCCAAGAAAATAAACTCTAAAACACTATCAGTGGTTTGATAGTGTTTTAGAATTTATTTTCTTGGTTAGTCTGGTTGAGTTGTGAATTTGGAGTAATTTTGATTATTCATTAAATAGTTTAGCTTTATGATTTTAATGTTTAAATATATCATTAAAAACAGTCAACACTTAGACAATCCCAATATCAATAACAATCAAAAATTTCAAAGTGTTGTCAAGGCAACCTCCTTATATATATATAGTAGGAGTGAATAATCGAGTTTTTCACAATTGTTATATAAAATAATTATGCATTAACATACAAAATTTCATTAAAATTTTAAATTTTTAATTATATTTGACTTTTTTTGAAAATGGTATCTATAGCAAATATTTTAAATTAGAGAGGTAATTTAATATTGTTTTGATTTTTGATTTCTATTAAAAATACTAAAAGACATATATGCATGGACAGAGAATTCTGTTTGAATTTCAAATGCATCAAACATATTTTTATCAGACATCTCACTCTTTATATTAATTTCTTTGATATTTATTATGTGCGACCATTTTGCTTTAATTTTATTTAAAAAAATATTTTTTAAAAACAAATATACAGTATGTTTCCACAGAGTTTTAAGCAAGAAAAAAAAAAGAATCCATAAAAATTCTACTCATAGGAAATATACCTATGCACTGTAAAATATTTACACAAATTTGAAGTTTTCCGAAATGATTTCTAATAGAAGAAAGAAAAAGTTTGACCAAACTACTTTCTATATTCAGTCTGACATTCTGTTCAAACATTACCTGATTTCCTAAGAAACAGGCGATACAATTACATATAATAACACATTTGAGATTACTATAAACTATAGAAATACAGTAAGCAAGTTTTGTAAAGAAAAAGTATTTGCATTGCATTTTTTAATTTTTCTCCCCAAAATTCCATACTTATGAGATACCTTGTATATTTTAGAAACAAAAAACACATACTCAAATTATTTTACATTTCATTAATTTGTACTTCTAAAATAGCAATTGATAAAATTGGTAAATTAATGACAAAATATCATGTGATATATATATATGTAATCAAAATGTTTTTTGTATGACCTATTTAAAAAATTCATTTCAAGCTAAATTTAGTATATATAAACAATAATAAGTGAGACCATAATATTGTTCTTGTCATGAAACCATTTATCATCATCATTAACCATTATCAATCCATTGCAGGATGAAGGTCTCTCCAAGTTCAATCCATCTTCTCTGATATTTAGCTTCTCTTCTCCACACCATCCCTGCACACTTTCTTATTTCATCCATCCATCTCACATGTGGTCTCTTTCTGGGTCTTTTACAATCTCTTGAAACCCAGTTTAAGATTTCAATTGTCCATCTATTATCATCTCTTCTAGCAATATGTCCAGCCCAACTCCACTTCAGACTTTTAATTTTTTAAATGATGTCAGTAACACCTGTTTGTTCTCTTACCCATATATTGCATTTTCAATCTCTTCTTGTTACTCCCAAAATACATCTCTCCACACTTCTTTGCATGGTCTGAAGTCTATGTATTGCTCTTCTATTAAGTGCCCAAGTCTCAGATCCATAAGTAAGAACTGGTAAAACACATTTATTAAAAACCTTCCTTTTCAAATACATATTTCCTTTTAGTATCAAGTTATTTCTACCAAAAATACTCCAAACAAGTTTAATTCTATGATTAATTTCATCCATTATATTTCCATCTGTATTAAAAATCTGACCAAGGTATTTGTAACTGTTAACTTCTTCTAACTCATCATAATCAATCTTTATTTTCATATTTTGAGAAAATCCATTAAACATTACTTTAGTCTTTTTAATATTTATCTTTAGTCCTACTTTCATCTGATAACTCCTGCAAAATTTCCTGCAGCTCTAAAGCATTATTTGCAAAAACAACTACATCATCTGCAAAATTTAAATGACTTAAATAATCTCCATTTACTTTCACTCCTTTAGCTTCCCATTTTAATCCTCAAAATATTTCTTGCAGCACTGCTGTAAAAAGTTTTGAAGATATGGAGTCACCCTGTCTTATACCCTTCTCAATGTTGACTTTCCCAGTATCATTATGTAATCTAATTGTTGCTGTTGCATTTTTATAAATATTCTTTAAAATATGACTATCCTGGATCTATACCTTGATGATTCAGTGCTTTAATCACTGAAATCATTATATTATGCAAAGTATAAAAAGGAAAAGAATAATTTTGTGCAAACAATATTAGCAGATATAACTAACATATTTTGAAGATTTATTTTCTGAAATGTTTTGAATTAATTTTGTCAAGAAGATTGATATACAATTTCTATAAATTATTAATGTACATTAAAAAAAGTTAATTTGAAATTGTTATATATAAGTACATATCATGTATCCAGGCAATATCAAATAACATATAAAAAAATTAAATGGCCTTTAAATATTTCACTTCTGGTCAAAGACATCTCAAGCAATTTTCAAAAAATAATAATAAAACAGAAATCATTATTTTCCAGGCTTGCCTAGTTGTAATGTCAGGATATTTAAAAAAAATAATTTCCTTCTTTTACAATTTAGTTAAAAATAATTATATAACATTTTCTAATTCATAATTTTATAAAACATTAGGTGGACTGTGGATAACCTATCTGGAAAAAAAATTCTAATATTGCTTAGAATCTAAAATAAATTTCCAAACTTTATCCAGTATGGATTCTAACCCCATACTGTGGTCACAGATATCATAAAAACCTTATAAAACAGAATATTCAAATAAAAATAATGCCTGATCTATGACATTAAAAATAACAAAATTTTAATTATATTCCCATTTTTTTCAGAGGTATACTAAATTTCTCAAATATCTCTCATATAACTATAGCACTTATAAATAAAAAAAACTGAACTTATCATGCTCTTAGAATTTGTGTAAAAATAATCTTATAAATAATTTTGCATATATAAAGCTTTTTCTTGTAATATTAAAAAAACCCTATCACTTTCATATAATATAATTTTATTTTTTTAATATAACAATGTTTTAAAATGAATTTAAATTAAATTCTATAAGAAGTTATAGTGGTTAAGAATTTTTTTTTTTTTAAACATCTTATTAAACTGATAATAATCCTAACTATTAATTCAAAGTTAAAAATAGGAGTTTAAAAATGTATCTCATAACTTATCGTGTGAAAAAGTAAAATAAAAAAATTAAATTTAATCTTTAAATTTTTTTATATTTAAATCATTCTATAAGTTAAAAAACACAACACTGAAATTATATATATATAATTATAACAAATGACCATAACTTTTTTAAAGTAGAAGAAATTACCTCCCATTGAGTTACATAATGTCAAAAACCACGAAAAGATACAATGATATCATGCTATTTTAAGGCTCTGCTGTTATATATGCGTAGTTTTTGACTTAGTTTTTAAGTTCTAGAGTAAGTTTTATCTATTGTTTTAATTTATATATATACAGTATATATATATACAATGAATTTTGTTTTATTCTATACTATGAGTACAATTATGACTGTTATTGTTGCTACTATTTGTTGAATTCATTCATTGACTTCTATGAAATTGATATAATATTAGTTTTTAAAATAGTGACATTTTCAACCTACTGAGATCCTAGGGTGATAAATTAAAAAAATTGAGATAAAATAATAAAATGTTGAGTGATATTGTATACTTCATATAAATGTACATATTTTACATCACATTTTTCATTTATATATATGTAGTGAAATATTATGTATGTACATGATACACCCTTCCACAATGTATTAAAAGAGGATAGAAATCAGTCCCTACCTTTCATGAGAATGGTATAGTGAAAATTACACCACAGAAATATTACTCATTAAGTGGATACTCTCTAGTCTAATGAATGACTAATAAAAAATATTAATATACTTCCATCAAGTGGTTTGTGTCAAAGGTGTAAGGGCAGTAAATTTAACACATCAATTAAACTGTAGTAATTGGCTTTCTATATATACTAAATAAAGATATGGATAAGAGAATGTGATCTGCACCAACTGATGAGTGCTGGTTCAGCATGGAATGTGCATCTTGGGTATCATACATCTTTTCACATGTTAATAAGGTGGTAAAAATGGATAGAAACCATGTCTTCTTGTGAGTGGTGTAGTAAAAATTATACTACAAAAACATTACTCATTAACTTATTAATCTCTAATCTAATGACTGACTAATAAAAATATTAATATACTTCCAACAAGTGATTTGTGTCAAAAGTATGAGGGCAGTAAATATGACAATTAAACTGTAGTAATTAGCTATCTTACTAAATAAAGATATGTGTAAGAGAAATGTGATCTGGGTCAACTGATCTTGGGGATCCTATCACATGTCAATAAGGTGTTAAAAGTGGATAGAAACCAGTCCCTAGCTTGCTTGCATGAGAGTGGTGTAGAGAAAATTAAACTACAGAAATATTATTCATTGAGTAGATAATCTCTAGTCTAATGAATGATTAATAAAAAAAAATATTAATATTATTTGTATCTTTAAATGAAAAAAAAAAAAACAACAACTAGAAAACGAATGTAGTGTAATTTTCTAGTATATATCATAACTTAAATGAAACAATAACAACACCAAAAACAATGGCATTACACCAAAGTATACAATTCAAAATGCTAATGTTTAAGTTAAATAATATACTGTTGGAAGGTAATTCTGCTTAATGAAAATGACCACCTACTTTATCAATTGGTAATGCAATAAAAAAGCCTTTTATGAAAGAAATTGCCATTTACAATCTTTGTTTACTTTATATTTGATCTCAAAATTTTAAAAAAAAAATGCAATAATCAATCATCTTAGCAATTATATCTACATTAACAAACTGAAAAATTAAAGATTATTTTCAGCATTAGTTTTATCCCACAGCAAAGAGCTCTTTGACAAATTCAAACTATAGCAATAAAAGAATTGGGTTAAAATTGTAAAAAGATTAAATTTTTGAAGTATAACAAAAATTAATATTTATAATAAAAGATAAGGTTATAAAAGCTTTTCAAGATGTCAGTATATTTATACAAAAGGTGGGGTGATTGTGTTAAGAGAATTGTTGAGTGTTATAGAGTTAAGGAACGGGATAGGAAAAATAGATGCATTAATAAAGAATAGAGAGTTAGAAAGATGGAGAACTGGTAAGGAGAGTAAAAAAAGTTTAAATATCTATAGAAGTAAACAGAATATTGGATGTGAGTTAATTTATGATAATAGCAAGGAAAGTAGTTTACTGTTTAAGGTTCAAATGGGATTTTTAGCTACAAAGAAATATACTCACGAATGGGAAAATGTGGGTGATTTAGTCTGCAAGTTATGTAAGGAAAGCATAAAAAATATTAGGCATCTGTTAATTGAATGTGAATGCCTGAAAGCAGAAAGGATACAAATAATGAAGTTGTGGAAGAATAAATTTAAACAAAGTGATTATACAAAAAGTGGGTTATTGGTTTTTATGCTGGGTTTGGGAAAAGATAAGGGGGATTTATATAAAAAGGCCATGGAGTTGTCAAAGATTATGTTGTGGAAATGGGATGGAGAAAGATAGAGAAGAATATAAATTTAGGGTGGGGAATGGAAAGGGAAGTTAAAGTGGCTAACAGGTTTCTCTGGGCTTAGTTGCTGAATGATTCTGACTCCGTATAAGGATAAGTTACAGTGCAGCACATCACATCACACGAATCTATAAAAATAAATTAGGCATGTCAGAAGTTAATGACTGAGCAATATAGACTTGATCATGAATAAAACTAACTTGGACATTTCTGGTGCTTAATTGGTCATTCAATTATGTTATCTTGGTTTAATTATTGTGAGCTATAAAAATAATCTAACTGCTTCAGTTATTCATGTTTTGTTTTTTAGGTTTAACTATAAATTGACAATCTGATCTTTGCAATTGAAAAAAGAAAAGAAAATGGAAGTGAGGGGAGGGATCAATCATTAAATTTAAGAATACCTTTTTTGTTGACCTTTATGTACTTGTATAAATATAATAAAAAAACGCTGATAACATTATTGCAAAAATGTAAAATAAAAATAAAAAGATTAAATATGACTTAGATTGACGGTTAAAGCAACAGACCTAACAATTACATAGGTCAATTAGTATCAGCAAAAATAAATGAATAGTATAAATTATTAATTTTAATGCAATTAATGAATTAAATGTATTATAAAAAAGATTACCACTATTATCATCATTTTCAACTATTATCAATCCACTATAGGATGAGGGTCTCTTCAGTTTATTTCAATTTCTCCAATCCCTAGCTACTTTTCTTCACATCACTCCAGAACACTTCATTTCATTCATCCATCTCATATGTGGTCTCTTTTTAGTTTTTTTTAAATCTCTTGGAATCCAATTTAAAATTTCAACTGTTCACCTACTTTTATCTCATCTAGCAATATGTCCAGCCCACTCTCTTAATTCTTTCAATGATATCAGTAGTACCTGTTTTCTCTCTCACCCATATATTTCATCTTCAATTCTTTCTTGTTACTCCTAACATGTATATCTCCACACTTCATTGAATGGCTTGAAGACTCTGCATTGGTCTTCTGTTAAGTGTCCAAGTCTTGGATCCATAAACAAGAACTGATAAAACACATTTATCAAAAATCTTCCTTTTCAATCATGTAGATATATTTCCTTAGTAAATTATTTTCTATCAAAAACACTCATATGATTTTAATTTTATGATTAATTCCATCCATTATATTTCCAACTGATTAATATTCTGACAAAAAGTATTTGTAATTGTTAACTTCTAATTCATCATTATCAATCGTTATTTTCTTCTTTTGAAAAAATCTATTGAATATTACTTTAGTCTTCTTAACATTTATCTTTAGTCATACTTTCATTTGATAACTCTTAAAATAACATTTCTTGAAACTCTGAAGTGTAATTTGCAAAAACAATATCATCTGCAAAATATAGATGACCTAAATAATCTCCATTTACTTTTACTCCCATACTTCTCATTTTAATCCACAAAAACTTCTTACAATACTGCTGTAAAAAGTTCTGAAGATATGGTGTCACTCTGTAACACCTTCTTTTGTGTCAATCTTTCTAAAATTATATGTAATCCAATCATTGCTGTTGCATTTTGATAAAAATATGACAATATCTTGAATCTATATTTTGATGGTCTAATGCTTTAGTCTCTGAAGAAATACTTATAGAATGAAAAACTTTTTCATAATCTACAAATTTGGAACATAAGGACAATCCATATTCATTAGTTATTTCTATAATTTCTTTTAATACAAGGATGAAATTGACTGTGCTATAACCACTTTTACATCTAGCTTATTCTTTTGGTTGGTTAAAATTCAAGGTTTTTCTTTTATATCAAAGTTTACTATAGACAGGTTGTAATTATCTTGGTAAAAAATTTACATAGAATTGATAAAAGACTATTAGATCTGTAATTAACAGGATTTTTTTAATCACTTTTTTTAAATATTAATATTAGTACGGCATTCTTCCAATCATTTGGTATATTTTTATCATTTAGTCATTTGATATCTAACTTTGCCAACAATTTTCCTATTTCTTTTAATTTCATCTTTACTCAGAGATTTTCTCTTTTTCATAGATTTAATTGTATGTCTCATTTCTTCATTTAACATCCTGAGCAATTCAGAAGATGTAGTAATTGTAGGGATATTTTTTCTTGTTCTTTATTTCTATATAAATTCTTCTATATATACACTTAATAGAAGATCAATACAGAGACTTCAGACCACTCAAAGAAGTATGGAGAGATATATGTTGGGAGTAACAAGAAGAGATCGAAAACGCAATGTATGGGTAAGAGAACAAACAGGTGTTACTGACCTCATTGAAAAAATTAAAAGATTGAAGTGGAGTTGGGCTGGACATATTGCTAGAAGAGATGATAATAGATGGACAATTGAAATTTTAAACTGGATTCCAAGAGATTGTAAAAGACCCAGAAGGAGACCACATGTAAGATGGATGGATGAAATAAGAAAATGTGTAGGGGTGATGTGGAGAAGAGAAGCTAAAGATCGGAGAAGATGGATTAAACTTGGAGAGACCTTCATCCTGCAGTGGATTGATAATGGTTGATAATGATGATGATGATATATTTCATGACATCATCTCTTTTTAATAATAGTTTAATCTTTTCTTACACTTTGATACTTTTATTTTCTTCTATATTTTCTTATTATTATTAATTGTTTTTTGTATCTTTTCTAAAATTCTAGATATTCAATTCTTTTTAATGAATCATTTTTATATATTTTCATATTCCTTCTTTTCTTTAAAAACTGTCTAGTTTCAGAAAAAGTTTTACTGGCCAATTATTGATTTTTTGAACCAGCTTTCATTGTTGCAATTCTTAATAGTGTATCAATTATTCCTATTGATTTCATTCAAATCTGAACTATCTTCAATACCTGTCAATATTTTAAAACCATTTGCAAGTTCTAATTTAAATTCATTGTAATGTTTCAAAAGGTTAGGGATATTAATTGGGAATAGTATTTTTATTAATAATTTTTATCTCTATAGTTTTGCATTATCTTAAAAATCTGACTAAATGATGATCATTACCTGTGTTGAATTTATTAAGAACATTATAATCTTGAAATATATATTTTCTGTTGATCAAAATATAATCCTGGATACTTCTATATCCATATCTATTTAGATTTTTTTTTCAAAAAAAGAATTCATAATATACAGTTTTTCTTTTTCTGTGAACTCTGCATATCTATGACTTCTCTCATTTCTATCACTGGAACCAAATTTACCCACAACACTTTCATCTTTCAATTGTTTACCAATTCAACAATTAAAATTTCACATAACAATTTTAAAATATTGTTTGATCTGATCAAAAGCATTTTGAATATCCATATAAAAACCTCTACTTCATCATAATAAAAACTCGTTGATGCGGAAACCTAAATTATCTGCATTTTGTATCTTTCATTAAGTTAAATATCTAATTTTTCCATGCTGTCTGATACATTATCAATCTCCACAATGTTGTTCTTCCATTTTTTCTTTATAATAAATTCTATTCCAATTGTGCTTCCAATATTTGTGCTTCTGTAAAATAGTATATCTTTACTTTTTAAATTGCCTTTTCACATTTTCTTCTAACTTCACAAAGTCCAACAATGTCCCATTTAATAATAGACAGTTCTTCCAGTTAATGCAATCTTTCTTCATTTGAAAATGATCTATAATTGTAAGTACTTAAATAAAAAATTATCCTCAAATGTCAGCCTGGATCTACAGCAAATGGATTCTTAGCATCTTTCATCTTCGACACACTACTGTTTTGGCTGACAACTTTAGTCTCCTGGGAATAAGGGCCCTTGAAAATATACACATCCCTGAAAAATAGTAATGTTTGGTTTTTCTATTGCAATGTTTATCTCAATATTGTATCCCTACCTATGCAATTTCATTACCATTTATATTTACTTTAAGATCACATAATCACACAATTTCTCATTCTTGTTCATAATTCTTGTTAAAATAGGCAAAACTTTCTCCATACAGTAGTTAGAACCCATATGACTATACAAGCTATTGAACTTAGATTGAAAATATTTGTGTGTTTTCAAATTTTATTCTCATAGTTTTGTAGTTATGTAGAGATAAAAAGTGGCTGCTGGAGGGTTGCATTAGATCTTAAGATCTATGTGCAATGCTCTCAGATCCAAGGCTCCTCACTGATGAAGGACACATGCTAGAAACTAGTTTGGGGATATTGGATAAGTAGGCACTAGATAGGGATTTTATGCACAAGTCTTCTGGCATCCATTGATTACTCTAACTTGCTTTGAGTGGCACTAATGTATGGAGAGAGTTTTGCCTATTTTAAATACTTTAAAAGATACTTCATATCTTCAATTTTCTCATAGAAGCCTTTCACCTTATTTTAAAAATGCATTTAGATTATATATAGTTGAAAAACTTGTCTCCAGAATATAATTTGAAAAAGTAAATAAATAAATATGATTAACAAATATTTTTTTTTGTACTCAGGCTTTTTATTGTTATTAAGCAATGTTTTAATTAAAAACAAAAGTTATAGAATTTGGTTATTATTTTTTAAAGACTATCAGATAACAGATACAATTTCAAAAAGAATAGTTAGTTGAGGGATTTATATATATATATATATATCAACAATTTGTTAAACAAATGTATATCCATCATCATTACCAACAATTACTCACAAATGAATATGACCATTCCAACACCAAGAGAAAAGGCAAAATAAAATAATAATATATTAAATCGAGATTCAAAATGACTATACAAACTGATCTACAACTACAAATATATCAACATACAGAACATGTGGTTCAATCTTTTTGTTTGATATTTTTTAATACTGTCTTTTTCTGAAAAAAAGCTTTTTTTTCTGAAATACTTCATTATATCTATTTGTAGCTCTGAAATATATCCTATATTCTGTCATATTTTCCCAATAAAAGCCATCAACATTGTACTTTTATAGAATGTCTTTGAGAAAATTTTTATAACATAAATGATCCATCAACTTCTACTATGACAACCATATCCAAGTTCACTATAAAATACCCTTTTAAGAAGAGTATTTCATTTCACATGTCCAATACAATAATATAATTTTTAAATAGTAGAATCTATAATATCACACCCAATAACTTAGAGAACATAATGATTGGTGATCTTATAACATCACCACTCTACTTTTAAAATTTGAAGAACATCTATAATTAATTTTTTTTTAATGCCTTTATGTTATGATAATAGGATATTCAAGTCTCAATTCCATACATTAAATTAGGTAATATAGAAACTCTACTTAAAGCTAATTTAGTTGTGATAATTATTTCCCTTGTGATAAAATATCCTATCTCTTGGTTTGTTAAAAGTAACAGCAGAACATTAAAGGCTATGTTTTGCCCCAACATCTAAATCCATCTTTCTATTTAAAAAGCTATCAAGATATATAAACTCATTTACATTTTCCAAATTGATAACCATCCAGCTAAAACTTGCTGAAAGTTTTTTTTCCATCACTGGCTGATATAGATATTGAGTTTTTATAAACCCAAATGTCCATATGCTGCATTAAAAATAGTGATATATTGTAGATCTACTTTTGAACTGGGGAAAAATAGCACAATGTGCCTACAAGTAGTTCAAAAACTACAGTAATTAACATTGAAAACAAAGTTATAGAAAGTTTAACACTGGTTTTCAATTTAAATGATTCAGATTTTTACATCTATAGTAAAAATACTTCATTTTATTCTATCACATTTATGTAAACAACCAATTAACTTCAAGTGACTCCATAGGCCTTTTCAATTAATTAAGTAAAATTCCTTGATCAAATCAATAAAAGTAGTATATAAATCATTCTATTGCTTCCAAACTTTTCTAGCATTTATCTGACAGCAAAAACCATATCCATAATGTTTTTTGATTCTAGCTCTAATAAATATGCATAATTGGAAGCAATCTATTCAATAAAATCCTTAAAAGTACCTTCATTAATAATAATAATATTCATTAATACTATTGCAATTCACATCTATTCATTTTATTTTTAAAAATTGAAACAATAAAAACAACCTTAAGATCAAGTGCACAACTTCATGAATATTTCTAAAAAATTCTAAGATTTTTGAAGCTAGCATATCACCACAATATTTTAAAACTTTTTCAAGTCACAACTAAGATTTTCCATTTTTAGAATTACAAACAATTTTTTTGATTTCACTAAACTAAAAATATTTTGTCCAATCTAAATGAGCAGATAAAATAAATACATCATTAAAAGTTATCATCTCAATTGTTATACCATTATTAAAAGACAACCAAAATATTTCTTCCATCTGTTCAAAATATATTCATCATCATATAAGAAAGTGGCATTTCTGAATTTAATACATTTGTGATATCTTTATTTAGGCCTATATATTGCTTTCAATTTATCAAAAAGAAGATAAAGTGACTACAATAAATACATGTTTGCATCTATTTTGTAGTTTTAATCCACCAATTATTTTTAAGTTTTCTTATCAGTCTGTCCTTAAGTCTCCACCCTTATTATGCAGCACTACATATACATTATTAGTCATGTCACATTTCCTTTTAATAAAGCTTTTAGTAATATTGTAAAAAAAAAACAACCCAATCATGATTCTTTTTTTTAAGGAATCTAAAAACAGAATTATTTATATTCATAATACAGTTCTTAAAAAAATTGCAAGTTTCAGTAACATGATAAATCCCAAAAATCCAAATTAGTAATTTTATTGTTTAATAGCTGTTGAAATTTAGTTTGCATAGCAGATACTGCTAAAGAGCAAACATAACCCTTTTGTGAATATGATTTACATCAAGATCTATTTTTAATGCAACTACCATTTTAATATTGGAACATACTAATCTATGATCAGTCCAATAATCTGCACTTGCAAGTGAATATATATGAACTGCTCCTGTATTTGAATTCCTAACTATAATGTTGTCTATTAAATACCTTTGTTTTAATCGATATATCTGAGATTTTTATAATAATTTTCTTTTTGACTAAACAAAGTGTTTGTGGTAGTCACTTCTGTGTTGTGCAAAAATTGTATAACAGCAAAACATTTAAGTTCACACCATTAATATTTTTATTTCCAACAACTTTTGGCCAAAGTTTAATATTTGTATGACATTTGCATTAAAGTCTCCAGGAAAAAAGATTCAATATTTTAATGGCATCATTCTAATAATACAATTGAGTAAGAAATAATTTTTTTCTCTCTCTGAATCTACTTTTAGAGTATCTGTTACAAACTATTGGTTTGCTTTTATTTGTGCAAATAAATGTAATGTATTACTTAGGTATGTGACGGATATATATATATATTTTCATGTGTCATAGCATCGTCCGGGAAGCGAACCCGCTAACCCGGGAGCAACTGCTCGTAAGGCAGCTGTGCCGACAACTCGACCACTTATTATTACATTTTTAATGTTTCAGCTTCTTCATATTTATATGTCACCATTAGAAATTTAATATATGTGTAGATGAAATCATATACATTGTACACTTTAAACAAATTAAATAAAAGTGAAAATATTAATTTTTTATAACTACTCTTATAGGAATTATTCCATACACTCATATTTCTTATGTATTATAAATAAGCAATTTTTTTTTACAGTCATTGTTAATATCAATTTTACCGTTTAAGATTTTTTTATATAATCGTATTTTACCCCTAGAATAGAACATGCTTTAGCATGTGAAACCAATTGACTTACCATGGAAAACAGATTTTGTCTTGATGAAATGACGATTAAATACAGCAAATTTTGAAAATATGTTTAATGAAAACAAGTGTGTGTTGATGTACTTATTTTTCTGCATACATATTAACACTTAAAATGTGTTAAAGGAGAAAAAAAATCATGTTACTGTTGATGCCAGATAATTGTATTACCTGTAGACTGATAAAAAAAAAAAAAGACAAAAAACAAACAAACCCAAACAAACAAGAAAACAACCAAGTAATAAAAAAATAAACAAAAAAAGTACAGTAGAAAGACACTTTTCCAATAGTAAATATTTTATGATGAAAAGCAACTATAGTACTTAAGTTGTGTCAATTCTCTAATGACGAAAAAAACTCAGAAGGAAAAACTTTTCTCTATTTTTTTTCCACAAAGAAATCTAAATTGATTTGATTACAGACCAAATCAAGCTAATTTTTTTCTCACTTTTTTTTAGACTTTTTACCCTACAACTTTTAGACAACTTAACCAAAATAAGAAATGCAATAAAATCAAGTGCTAAAATTTATTTAAGTTGTACTTACGTTAATTAGGAAATCGACAGTCTAGAAAATTATATATATATATTTGTCCATACATACACTTACTTGGATAAATGAATACGTATAAGTATTGTTCGTTATTATTTTTATAAATATAGTTATTGAAATAAACTCTGAGAAGAGTATCCTATGATTTAAAATAATAATATATTTACTAAAATAATTTTGTTTGATAATTTATTATCAATACTAATATCTGGTATTATTACCTTGTACATTTTGACACAATGGTAAAATGACAGTAGAGCTAAAGCTTTTTGCATAATTCTTACTATTTAATTAAATGAATGGAATTATTGTAATAAATAGCCTATTTGGATGCTCAAACATCACAAGACCTAACAAAGCCATAAATTATTTTTAAAAAATCGATATCTGATAATCATGATGTTACAAACTAATAATATGCAGTTGTAGTAGTTGTATAATTTTTTCTACTCTCATTAGTTAATTATTTTTGGAATTAGGCAAAATAATAATCTAAGTTTAATTTATTATATAGATTTATAATTATAATTAGATTTTTCTTTTGATGTATCCAAAGTTGTAACCAGTTTTAAAATTATTTAATTAATAATTAGAGTATTCGTAATGAAGAACTACAAACAATCTTAGTAAGAACAATCTGATGATCTACTATTATTTTGGCTAACAAATATTAAAATGTCTATAAAATTGGTTGATAAAATCTCTGTTCATATGTCATAGCATCAGCTGGGACGCGAATAAAAATTTCCAAAAAATCCACCAAGCAAACAAACTAAATTATTTATTTGTAACTATTAAAAAATACATTAATTAACAGGGATCTATTATTTTGCATAATTTGTTTGGATTCCCTGTTCACATAATATAAAGGTATTAAAAGATTAAAAAAAAAAACAAGGACAAAATCATAAGACCATTTCAAAATGTTCAGCTTGCTGGATATATCATGAGTTACTCTAAAGGCCCATCCTCATTGGTTTAAGAATGTAAGTGAACAAATGGCAACAGACTTTCTAAAATGTGTATTTAATGAGAGCTTGAGCATGGTTTTTATGGAAAAAGCAAAAGCCATTTATATTATAAAGTCAAAAATATACAAAAGAAATGCCATAATTATTGCTTTGATTAGGAAGATATGACTGAAGTCATAATAAAATAAAGAACTATTATTATGCAAAGTGTTAATGCCTTTCAAAAAGTAAACTTCACTGCAGAAATTAAAAAACACAATTGCAAAATGTTAAATAGGCTAAAGGAGTAGATATATACATCTATAGTTCACAAGTGGGTTCATGAGGACAGGATAAAACTCATTTTAAGCTTTTTATTCTTAGTCATTCTTTTTTTTTTTTTAAGTTAGCAAAATTATAAAAAATTTCAATAAATTAATTTTGCATGGATTCATAGCATATTTTTTATTTTAAAGTGATCTTTTTTTTAAAGGCATATGACTTTATTGCTCAGGCATTTATAAAAAGTTCGAGCGCTAGACCTGTGAGCTTCAAAATCAATCCTGAGAATTCCTGATCCCAAATTATATGCTCTTACTAACTGTGCCAAACCACATTATGCTATTTCACACTATTCTATTAAACTTCTAAATCTTAGAATTTATCTTTATTATTTATTATTATTAAATATATCTTTTTGTATGAAGTAGTAAAACTATTCACCATATTTAAAAAAATATTTTTCTTTATCCTTTCTAAAATCAGTTAACATTTCTTTTTAAAACTATTTTTTTTATCCATCTTCTCATTTATTAAATTAATGTTTTACCAATTATGAGAGATAATGAATGGTTAGAATATCTACCTGCTATGACCATGATATGATCTCAAGTTTAGTTAAAATAAATTTTGAACATTTTTTTTTCAGGTTATAAACAACTTAGCATTTTTTTCTTCAGATGACAGATTCATTGGAGATCTATTTATTAGCACTACATGGATATCTAATTATTATAAGTTAGAGAATTCAAGATCTCATGTTTAATCTAGATTGATTACATAAGTGTTAATGGGTTAATTATAAAAATAAATAAATTATAATATAATGCTGCCTTCATCATAAGAAAAGAAATAGCAATCTCAACTACTGTTAAGACCATGATTTATATTTATACTTTGATTAGTGAATCTTTTTAATATATCTACACATAAGTTCAAATTCAGATAATAATTCAATAAAAAATGAGATTTCTCATTTAGATAGCCATCCCTTTGTATAAACAAGTTAGATATTCAATTATTAGTACATAAGTAGGTTTTTAGTCATTATCAGTTGAGAATAGAGACTTTAAGATAATCTGTGTCAGTCAAATTAATATTAATATAATAACCATAAGATAAAAATATGATTATGATATAAAGCAATTATCATCATTAGTAATGAAAATATATTCCAACAAATTTTTCATTTTACTTTTTAATTATAAATATTATAATTACAACATTTTCCTTTAAGCAGTGTTGATTTCAAATCCACTCACATCATCAATAATTTGGTTACTGGCCATTAAATGTCAGTGCTAACAACTTCCACAAATAATTAACTTGCCTTCATTCAGATAAAAGGAACTATTATTGTACTACATTCAAACAAAAAGCTCTTTATTCTGATTATGATAACAAGCTAAAGATTTAAATATTTCAATATTTGAAGATTTAAAATTCAATCCAAATGTAAGTCTCTTAAACTAATTTATAGTTATATAAATAAACCACTTACAAATATATATATATATATATATATATATATATATATATATATATATATATATATATATATATATATATATATATATATAAATTTAGATTGAGTGCATTTATTTGTATAATACTAAAATTATTCAAAAATATTCATTTTATTACTTAATATCATAAAAATAAATTAATAGTATCAATACAAACTATAAAAAGGTTAAAAATTATAAACTGACTAGAATGGTATATTCAAAAAACTAGGTCTTAGTTTGATTTACAAAAATTCAATTTGTCCAATTAAATATTTTGTTTTGTTTTAATTTATCACTTTTGAACTTAATGTTGTGACCTAATAATACCCTGACTATTTTATTAGTCCATGGCATATTGCATCACTGCTAAAGAAGGCTGATTTCAAAAGATTACTTCATGCTTCTGTCTATGTAAAGCATATAAAATAGTCTGCAAATAATAATATAAGTATGAAATATTATTCTAGTAATTTTCAGTAAGATAGTATAAGACAGTATCATAAGTTAATTTTTTATTGTTTTATCAATAATCCATTTAATTTATTTAACAAGAATGGGTTAAGAATTTAAATAATATGAGCATAATTTAGCAACTACATAAAATTATTTTACCATAAATATTTGATACACAGAAAATATTCAACAGTTATTCCAAACTGAAAACATTTCTGTTATGTAACATGTCTAAAGAAGACAACTGAACTATGAATTTCTTCAATCAATATTTAGACAACTTTCCAGATTCCTAAAGAAAATATTGAAAATAGCCTGTGTAAGTTCAAGATTGATTACAAATTTTATATAGGTAATATTTAATGTAAAAATTTTAATTTTTATGTTTCATTATGCATAACATATATTTATATAAAAAAGTATGCCCAGATCAATTTGATCACAAAAAGAACATATTGATGCCAGAGATACCAAGGTGCAATGCTATGGTTAGGCTATTACAACACTGATAGCTACAAATATAAAACAGATGTAATAATCTGATTAACCAATGTTTCATCAAGTCTGCACAAATAATAAACACACCCATAACTCTAAACTCAATATCATGCATCTATGTCAACATAGATGCAATCCTTAGCACATATTAAAAATCCTTTCAGAAAAAGGATTGCCAATAAACATCACATGATCACCATTTCTTATGCTTACTTCTAACTATTATTAAAACAATACTTAGGAAATATTGTATTGAGAGTTTTGCCTGTTTTAAAAAAGGATTGCTAATGAAATACATGCTTATAAATTATTGGCCATTATCTAAAAAGGATTTAATACAAAATATAAATGCTAATGCTACATTCAAAATTGTAAAAAAAATAAACCATTCATATATATAGCAATCAATGTGACATAATTATAATTTAAGTTAATCTAATAGATAATTTAAATTTATTTTTGACTTTGAAAGGCAATTCATTTTTTAGCTATATTCACCAATGAATTAATATTAGATGAGATTAAATTTTTATTAATAATTAGTGTCATTACTTTTTTATTACTTTTAGGAACAATATCAGAAAAAAAAAACTTTTTTTTTAACAGACCTCTTACAATTTTTAAAATATTTATGAAATAACATGATTTTTTATTACAATGATAATAAAATAAAAAAAGTTACAAATTTCTATGTATGTTCTCAGCCCAAAGGCATGGGTTATAAATAAGCAATATGATATTATAATAACATTTAATTATTATAAATCATAATTTACCATTATTCTCATCATCCTTAAAACTATTTACTCTAACATGCCAATTATGTCATAAACTTTAAAGAGTTTTTTGCATTATTAATATAAATATGTTTATGATAGCAAAGATCAATTAACGTTTTAGAAAGTTTTGAACATTTTATTTTATCAAAACAAATAAATAAAACATTTTATTTTACAAGGTAATAACTATATACTTATTAAATAAATCTTGAGATCTCTTGGCAAAAAAACAAAGTAACTAAGCAATAGACTGCAATTACTAAGCAACAATACTTGATAATCATCAGTGGTAGATTGTCATAATTCTAACATTCCAATTTTAGAGCTATATCATAAACTTAAATGGACTCCACAATATTACTTAATATATAATATAAAAATATATAATATTTAAGGAATAAAATAAAGATGAAAATTTTGAATAATTTCTAATTTACAAAAGCTAAGATAAAAACTTTTAGATAAACATAATAATAAAAAAAATAGTTTAATATTTGCAGAAAAACCAAATTTTAATGTAAAAGATATAAAAAACAGGCATTTTTCTTTTTACTTACACATCATGATATAATCCAAAATAAGCTTTTTTCTATAGTTAATAAATATCAGCCCTGGAGTGTTTCTCTTTGATTCAGCATTAAAAAAAAGTGTTTTGATATAAAATTACAGAGACAGAGTTTTAAATAACAACAACCCTAAAAGTTAAAGTTTTAAATAACACAGGTTGAAAAGTTAATTTTAATAAAATAATCAATGCAGTTATTACATAGTAGAGATGTCTGCCCATCCCTTGTATATGTATTAAATGGATTTTGTTCTGTACATGAGGGTCAGATTGACTTTAAGTCGACATAGGTGTGATGAGAATCTCGGCCTCAGGGTAACCTTTGAGCGTTCCATCATCAGATTTTCAATTGGATGGATGGTTGAAGTGGATTAAAGACTGTCCATTAAAGTATGAAGATTGGCTATCTTAATATATATCTGAGCACTTATTGCATATATGTGTAGAGATGATAATCTGGACCAACTGATAATTGCTGGTTTAGCATGAAATACATATATTTGTGATTATTTATCTTTTCGACATATATGTGTTCAAGTGTATCAGTGATATGTGATAGAGTGGTGGGTCGAGTGAAAGTCTGTGCTCATATACCCTATATATTATATAAAATAATCAATCTAATGAGAATAGGTTAAGAAAACATTTTTATTGTAGAGCTATAATTATTTATTAAGTGCACAGGAAACATATATAAATACTTTTAAGACAGGCGATAATCTGTATCAAATGCCCCCTGAAATTTATAATAGTCAAGCAATATCTTTATTTTGCTGATAGAGGGTCCTCTCAAACCACATTTTTATTATAAATGCATATTTAACTTTCACCATCAGAGCAATGACCCTCATTTGAATGTAGAATTTATCTCTAAATAATTATACTTAAATATATTTGTGATCAATATTGGATGACTAGTTGTTAATTATCAATTGGTGACCTGAATAAAATCCTGATTCTGGTTTGGGATTAAAAAAAAAAATCCAAAATAATTTACTTGACCTGTAGTTAAATCTCTATATAGTACTGACAGCTGTGTGCTAATCATTAAACCAAGGAATAAAACTTTTTATTATTATTAAAAGTATGTAAGTAAAAATATAATTTTAGTAATATTTAAAAAGAACTTATTGTTTTCTTCAACTAAAATATTTTTATTTTAAACTTTCCTTAGAATATTTAAAATTCGACTATTTTTTAAAAATGAAATAAAGATCTTACTCTTAAATAAAAGAAACCAATTCTTTTTGATACTACAATATTTGGATTCTTTTATTTTACTATTCATCTATAAAAAAAAAATTGTATTAAGAGATGGTGTTTAACAAGAAAAAAAAAATCGAACAAACAAATATTTGCTTATATCTGAATTTTTCACAACTTTGTAGAAAAAGAACCATTAGCAATCAATAATTATTAGGCGAAAACAATAGTTAAATAAACCAGCAAAGGCATTAAAGTTTACAGTTGTTATCTTAGGAGCAATAAAAATTTAAAAGAAAAGCTTTCACATGAATGAATAGAATAAGGAATCAAATACTTTGCTGGTACAGACGACAAAACTTTTTGATCAATAAAAAAAAACATACACACACAACGGATCATAAGAAAATTCTGCATGAAAAAAAAAACTCTTCAAAGAATCAATAATATCATAAATTAGTTTATATTAAAACAAAATATTTTTTCTACTACATAAAATTGTAATACCTCATTTCATTACAAATAAAATATTGAAGGAAAAAAAAATAGAAAAAAATATATCATAACTATGCGCAATTTCATATTTATTAATATTTAAATATTCAGAAGAGAATACAAAATTTAAGTGCAATTCATTTTAGCTATTATATGTACGTATACATATATAGAAAATAATGAATGTGATTTTATACTATTTTTTTTTTATCAGAGAAGCCTTACAGAAGTCAGTCTCTGATTGAAATATAGAGTGCATTATTCATTTTTAAGTAGTTTTTCAAAATTGTATCAACAATTAATTTAGTCTTTATAAACTTGCTGATTTAATATAAACTACAAGTTATTTCCCAAAAAGCATGTGTCACCTCAACAAACTACTTCAGAATTTCTTAATGTTTTTTATTGTCTGCCTCTCATATAGATCTCTTCTTTTGATCAACATGTATTGTGAAATTTAGATGAAGTAGAAAAAAAACAACTTAATTTGGTCAATTGAATAGAGTTATTGTATTTCAACATCTTATGACCCTCAAGCAATTAATTGATCATATAATTATTTTTTTTATCATTCAAAGTACTAAAATTATAGCCTTTTATATCATATAAATGATTGAACTATCTTTTATATTGTTTTTGCATTTGTGTAAGCTAGTTTCTTGAGTAACTTATCATTAATTGTAATGTCTCAAACAAATCCCAAGTAAGCCCTTCTAATCTGATAAATCTGTTTCCACTTCTACTTTATCAATGCAAAAACTATCATATTTTAAATACACACACTTATTTCTATCAAAACAACAAAAGATTAAAGTCAGAAAGAAATGCTATATATGTAAATAAAGAAAAAAATGTGGATGCACTAACATACAATGCCATTATCATAATTAATACAAAAAAATTATTGATAGCTTAAAAACTTACAATGGTGGACTTTACACTAAACTAAAGTGACTAGAGACAAAATGCAAAAAAGAAAATGAGAAATAAAGACTACAGAATAGCCAGAAAAACACTTGCATTGAAAACAATATCTACATTCTGATAAGCTAATATCATATATTAAACAAAATTTTGTTAGGATACCACTTACTGATTATTTGCAATTGATGTTAATATCTTAATGTCATTTCACTAACAAACTGGTTTAAATTCAGCACTTGACAATAGGTATTACTATATATAGTTTTAAATGCACAAAATATAAATTTCTACAGCCAAGAATACAATTTAAATATATCATATGGTTATAAATGTATTCTCAATTTGTGAGATTTACTATAAATAAGAATCCCAAATGAACTGGATAGACCTATCATCAATGATTATAAATAGTATGGACATATAATCTATACCCATAATACCATCTTAGATTATTTGCAGAAAATATTATGGAATGGAAGATGAAATAGTATGTGCATATATTTAGAGATCATTATTAAATAAAAATTATGTTGATCAATAAATTTAAAAAAAGGAATCACAAGTGGCTGAATATTAGAGCAAAATAAGAAATACTTGCAGGAATTTATTGAATTGGTATAACTTTTGAGAGTTTGTTGTGTATAACTGTCATTTAAAATTAACCTGCAACAAATTTTTTAAATCTCATATCTGTCTCTTATTTCTAAAGTATTGTATATGTTGATATACATTAATGTTCAAGAAATAATGACCTTTGAATTTTCATTTGCATTCATCTGATATTTGTTTTACTTATATGTTAAGTTTAATTACCTGAATTAAAATTTTTGGAAAAAAGAAAAGTACCAATACTACATAAGCATGTGTGTTTAAAGAGAAAAAATATAATGCCCAATAAATTTTGTATAATATTGAATTATATGTTTTCAGATATTTTTATAATAGAAATACTTATTATTCTCTTTAAATTTTAAAATTGTCAGATAGCATTATTATTATTATTAATTCTATTTTTATTATTTCATAACATTAATTTTTATTTCCATATGTATTTATAAAATCTAAAAAAAAATTATATGACCAGGAATGAATTCTATGATAAAATTGGAATAGTATACATATATATTTAATCAAAGAAACTTGTGAAATAATGGTAATACATTCATCAACCACTTTCAAAATCTGGGCGAGAGTGAACTTGAAATTTTTTTCAGTTTTCAAGTAGCTTTTTTTCCAGATAGGAAAACTATAGTCAATTTAACTAACATTTAAAATTAATTAGTTAAAGAATAGCTAGAAGATAAAGCTAGTTATCAATTGGAAATTTTGATGAATAATGACTATTCATTCAATGTTCTTCTAAAAAAAAGCTGGCAATAGACATTTTTACCCTGAAATTAGTTAATTAATGACTGTACTATCTTTTTCTGTTATTTTTATTTAATGAATAAAAAATATATGAAGTTTAATATTAATATTTATACATTTATCTTGCTAAAGTATGAAGCATCTTGATAAGTTTAATATGATAGTTAAATAGCAGATTCAGAAACTAAAAATTTCTACATCAATTCTGAACTGAGAAAGAAAAAAAAAAAGGATTAATTAAATGAAACTGTTGTACTCAATCTATCATTTTGATCTTTAAATGTCACTGACTATAATATTATTTATCTATTTTCATTGAAATAACTTATAAATATTGCCAATAAAAATTTGTCCCTTACAGAATATAATTTATCTTTCTATATTATGTGTAATTTTTCATTTATTTGAAATTCTTTTTTTTTATATTACTAGTAGACATCTCTGTCTTTCTGAAATTTTAAAGCAGCCCATCTATTTCAATTTTCCTTTTGACTTTAAGATTTTTCAAATCTTATTACTTCTAGCTACTAATGTAGTAATAACTTCATCTCAAATTCTTGATCTTTCTACATTACATTCTGTACTAAAGTAGAAATTACATTCTATACACAGATTAAATCATATATATCATTACTATTATTACCAACAGCAGCCACTAAAAAATGAATGCAGCCATTTCAACTCCAAAAAGAGAGAGAACTGACAAAATATGACTTTTGTAATAACTATATAAATCAAGAGTCATAAAAATAATTAAACACTTTTCTCTTACTAACATGTTTTTACTAAAACTTCTGATAATCACGATTTTAATGAAAGAAAAAAAAAAGATAATGCTCCATTACACTCATTATTCAGATATATTTTCAGAATTTAAAAAAGCTTTTAAATTATCAATATAATAAGCACAATTGTTTTATCAACTGTAATTATTAGCTATACTTGCTTTTTTTAAAGTAAGCTTCTGTAAATATCATTTGATGCTTTTTGAAAATTCCTAATGTTTTTTGTATTATTTTCAATATAATCTTGGTAACTTAGAAATTATATAGTGAAGTTTTTTTTTATATATGAAATTGAATATTGACATGTAGATTTTTATGGGCATTTTACATATCTTGTTATGTATTAGAAATAAATACATTGTCAAAGATAACAGTTTTAAGTTATATAAAATTTATTAATTAGATTCCAACCAGTCACAACCTAAACATTCACAGTAAATATAGTAATCAATATTTCTCACTGCTGTCAAGGCAACCTTCTCACCTTTTTAATAGCAATAATGGAAATCCATTCTTACTAATGGTCCATTGAATATATATGGACACTTAAAGATTGCAACTTGACTACAGAGTATGAAATATTGTTACAATGAAGTTTAAATAAACCTCTTTAAACATGAATAAACATGTCACTATAATGCAGACTAATAAATAGTCATCTATAACATTATTTAATGCAATACTTTTAAATTGCCCATGTATTATTTAGAAATAATAAGCGAAACAGTGCCTAAAGCTAATCTGGGATAATGAATCATTTTACCAATTCCATTTTAAAACTTTATTTGATTATATACATTAGATTTTTCCTGATAATATTAAAATTCATAAACATGAATTCCCTTACAAACATACATTTTCTGTAATTTTTGTATTTCTAAAATATCCAAACCTGAATGCATGTGCAATATAGATTTTCATAGTTAAATTTATTTGGATTCATTCTATTATTGATTCCTTTGTTCAACATCTAGAGTGCTTTTAAGTCATAGCCTGAGAAAAAATGATTTACTCCCTTTGTTTACATATACATATATTTTGTATTCAACTAAAAACAACAACATAATTTAAATATGAAATATTTTAATGAGTAAATCAAAGTGTCAAACTAATATATATAAATTCTCCAATCAATTGTCAAGATGAATAATTAGCCAATAGAATAGTATGACTTAATAATTACATGTGATCATCATTATAATTTACCATTTGTTTGCTCTCTTTTTAGCACAATTTATTCTAAAGGTAAACCATTGGCTTTTATAAGTCTATGATATCTCCCTGAAAAGTCATATCATAATACAATCCTATTTCTTTTATTTTTACAGTCAGCACAACAATTCTCATCAATTTATATTAACCTGGAACTTTTACTCTTCAACCAGTTATCTAAAAAAATCAATACTTTGAGATTAGTACTGCCATGATGTAATCATCTGGTTATAATTATTCTAATTTTGTAAATTATTCTATCACTTTAGATTTTCATAATAATCACAACTATGGCATTCTGCCATCATAAACATGGGCAGAAAAATTATTAGGGAAACCTAAAATGTTTGAATAATTTGCCAAGTTAGAATATCAAATGATCACCATTCTTTATACTTATACAAATAGGATTATGGTGACTGTAGTTATTAAAAATCCAAAAACACCAAAATATACTGATGCTGAAATGATTTCAGATCTATATAATTGTGTAAATAAGTGAGCTTGAATTGAAAACATTATTGTGTTTACATTTTGGAGTCAAAGCTTTATAGTTAACTATAAAGGTAAAAGGTTGATGCTGGAGTGTTGCATTAGATCCTAAGATCTAGTTGCGATGGTCTCTGGTCCAAGGCTCCTCACTGACAAAAGCCACTACTAGAAATTAGTTTGGTGACATTGCCCAAATTTTCTTACATCCATTGATTATTCTGGCTGGCACTGAGCAGTGCTACTGTATGGAGAGTTTTACCCCTGTGTTAAAGTTAGAATAATTATAGCAGAACTAATGCCAAAGTATCAAAAATTCTAAGCCATTATTCATGACCTAAAAAAATTGCAAGATTTTCTTAATCTGAACTTGAATTCCAAGTAATAGTGATGGCAAGCAGATGTGACAGCCATTATGCTATGGTTTTTACAATTTCTTGCAGTATTTTAGGATTATATTATAATATTTAAAGAACCCTTTACTTCATTAAAACATATGAATTAGTATATTAAATATATATATATATTAAAAGATTATCAGATGATAAATAAATAGTCATTAAATAAATATTCATAAGACAATTTTTTCCGTTTATTACAGGTTCTACAAAAAAAGAAACAACTTTTTAAATTTGAACTTTAAATATCTTCAAAAAATCCAGTAATTTTATAATATTATAAGATATAAATAATCCCGAATGGTCACAATGTTATAATGGTAACTCTGAGTTTAAAATTAAATGATCGCACTCAGCTGTTACTTCCGATGCTCGAACTTCTTATGAATTCCCGGCAAAAAATCATTCAATGCGATTATATAACTTAGTTATAAATAACAACAGTTTTCTACTTTTTAAACATTATATTTCCGTTGGATATCGTAAAGTAATAACTTCGACATCTATTAATATTTACTTGTATTTATCCATCTACGGTCAACACATATAAATAAATATATTAAGGCTTTGAAACTCAACAGCCAACTCTAAAAGATCTGATGAGAAATCAATTACAGTAGTCTAATAATATTGGTTGTCATGGCTACTGAACTATAACTGCCTCTATATATAACTGCACATAAATAGTAAATAAATATACGTATTTATAAAAAAAAAAAAAGATTTAATGATATAAAATTAATTTTTTTCCCTTTCTTTTCTTTTCTTAGTTTAAACTTTAAGCATAAAAAAAAGAAAAAAAAACTTATACTTTATGCAGGCTGTACATGTTAAAATTAGTTGGACTGCAAGATACCTAGTTCATTCATTACTTTAATGTGTCACAACCATGTGGTGCCAGAAATTCTCTTCACCAGCTTGTCGCAATTCAAGAGAACCCAACGCCCACAGTAATAAAACAGACTTCTATTATAACACAGGTGATGTGCTCTTCTCACCTCAAATATTATCTTTTTCCTCCTTTTTTCTTATAAGTCTGAACTTTTTGAAATGTTTACAAATAAGATTTTAAAAAAAGTATTCCATATATTTACCTGACACTTTAAAAGCAATATTCTATTATATGTGTGTGCGTTTTGTTCTTAAAATGTATATACTATAACCTCTTACAACACTTACTATACAACTGTTTATTAAATAATAATAATAATATATCTAGTTGCAAGGGAAGTTATATGACATTTATTGTACTCGACAAGTTTCATTAAATTATTTTTATTTTAAAAACAGCAGTAAACTCTTCATACTTTTTTATTTATTATTATCTATAAATATTAAGTTAATATATTTCATATTCAATTTTATTTACCAGTGCAGAGAGATTATGTAATTTAAACAGAAGGGATTTACACCCGATAATGGCTCAACGATGTCTCTATCTTGTGCTTTGGTTTGAGAATATCACCATTAGTCAACAAGAGGTCGTTGAGCTATTATAACAAGCATTACAGCGCATGTGCTTAGAGTGTAAATTCCTTTTGTTTAAATTAATATATTTCAATATATGAATGATTTTCATCATTTATTTTTTAAACTTCTTTTATAAAGTAACAGCAAGCCACTTACAATCAAACAAAAAAAAATCAGTTTATTTTCAAGTGAACTGTGTTATTCATATGCCAAAATGACATGATACTCCAGTAAGCATTTTTAAAATTTAAACCAGGTTTGAATTACTTTTTATCTTATTACTAGACTAAATTTTCGGAGTGATATTAAAGTACACTGCACACCAAATTTATAACTTTCACATTAATATTTTATTCACAAACCAATTCTGCAATAAAATCAATTTAATAGTTAGATGCACAGGTGTTGTTGTCATGTTAATGTATTTGAAATGATAGATTTAGCTTCAATCTAGCATATCCTTTAGCTTTCAAGTCAATCAGTTTATCAGGGCACTAAACAACACAGGGACCATAATATATTTGTTTAGAAAAAGTTATTTACAACAAATTTAATAAGTATTTTGTCTTATTACTTAACTGCAGCATTCTATTCAATTCATGCTATCATTTAATGAATTCATTAGATTTCCATGCTCACAGCTAGGGATTCATATTCAGACTGAAATTTGGTTTTTTTTTTAAGTAGTTGAGGATTTCTTAAGTTTAGAATTTCTCACAGATAAATAGAACACAGCTAAGTCAATTAATTTTTAATACTAATCAGTAAATGAAAAACTAATAATATAAATATTAATGTTAAGCTACAATAATTTCAGATGACAATTATTTTTAGATTTTAGCTTTTCTTTTATAATTCTTTAATAAAGTTATTATTATCTATACTTATCAATAGTATATTAACATCATTCACTAAAACTCAAATTTGTTAGTGTAAGCAGTAATATGAGTAAGTGCTAAATTGTTCATGTCATTAGTGCTAATGACTTTCTTTTCAAAATAACAATTATTTAATATTTTAAAATACTATTTAAGCAAATTACAAGATAAATTGCACACAAATTGCACACTATTTCAATTTCTATCTAATACTTCCTCTTTATCAATCAAATCATTCCACTATACAAATTTTTCTTTATTTTACATAAAAATTTCATACACATTAATTTTTCTACTATTTTTTAGTTTGAAATATTCATCTGGATAATTCATTTTACATGCTAAATATTAATTTCTGTAAATTAATATACAACATAAATTAATTTTTCCTCTTTCCCTGAATCTCTCTCAATAATGTTTCTTAATTCTCTAGTGCCACTTTTTGTTCCATCATATTTTCCAAATCTAAGCATGCTTTGAAGAAAAAAATGATCCAGCTTGCTAAAAGTTCTATTAACAATTCTAAAATTTTTTAGGTTTATTAATGATAATGAACTTTTATTTTACACACCCACATTTAAATGTATTCATTTTTTTTTACTACATATTTATAATTGTTGAGAAATATATCACTTCACTTACATATTTCATAATAGGTTTATTTTTCTACACAGAATTTTTATATTTCAACTATAATTTTTGGAAATTCATGGAGAATGTAATACTGTCATCTATTACAAGTTGAATACAATCAATCAGATAATTGTTACAGTCACTAAATCAGACAATATTTTGAAAGAAGTAAGATTATGAAATTAGAGGGGGAATTGGAAAACAACCCAATTAGAACATAATAGGTTTATCTGAAAGTTTGATATAAATTTTAAAAAAAATATCTTGTGGCTCAAATATGATATGCAATAATTAATGTCAAAGAAACAGGATATATATGAGTAAAGCATTTTAATTTGTATATGTATGCTCCATAAAAACAAATTCTATTTACATTTGTATTCTGATAGAACAATGATTTTCAAAAAGCATTTTCCCTGACACAGTATATAGCTTAAATGAGATTGCATTTAGTTTTTCAAACCCAACATTCATTCTGCCCTGGATAACAATTAATATGTGGTTACTTGTTAAGAATAATCAATAATTAATCAGTGATCTCATTAGTAGTTTTATTTATTTATTGTTTTGCAATTCATAATATAATTTTATATATTCTCCTAATAAAGTTTGAAGACCTTTTACAAATTCTATACATTAATCAACAAAATAATTTTCAAATACTAGAGATCAGTTTAGTCAAAAAATATTTCATTTATAGTTATTGAAAGCTTACACATACTTTTTAACTGTAAACTAAATAAATTTGTATTATGAAATAAACATGTATGTAAATTTATTGTAGTCACATTTGCTGGTTCCACTGGTATCTAACTTATAAACATACATCATTTTTGTATTTTTATATTGGATCATTTCCATCATCTAATATGTGTGTTGAATGACTTTAGAACAATTTAATATTATTTAAATATTCAAAATACATTCAACTGTTAATAATATCACAGCAAACAGGTTAGTATATTACCTTAAAATTCAATAATCAAGAATCTATGAACCCAGGTTCAAATCCCATGCTAGTACTGTCCCTGGTCAGGCCAGCAACACCTGAAGAAGAAGGGAGAAAAATACCTCTTGAAACGTTGTGCATATTCTAACCTGTTTGCTGTGATATAACAGTTGATGCATATACTAACCTGTTTGCTATGATATTACTAACAGCGGAATGTATTTTGAATATTTAAATAATATTAAATTGTTCTAAAGACATTCAACACACATATTAGATGATTGAAATAGTCCAATATAAAAATACAACTAGAACACCTTTATCACAATACATCATTTTTATCTCAAACTTGTACAAATTATCAAAACTCTTTACAGCACAATTTTTTTAGACAATGTTTTTATAAAAACTTATTTTAACCATACATTAATAGAAAAATGTGACATAATCAATGTATGCCTTTCAGTGAATCAGTTTTTAAAATCTTTCAATTTCTAATTTTTTTAAATACGATTCATTTGACTCTCAATATATGATTTTCCTTATAGTTCAAGATCATTCTAAATCAATGTATACTAACCATATGCAATTACAGTAATTTTATTAATAATTTTAAGATATGAAAAGTAATATTGACTCAATATTTCAACTGGTTGCAGGGCTTGAGTTAACAAATCATTTTAAGTATCAGGAGAAACACTTATTCAATTAATCAGTTAATTATATCTTGTAAATTTGTTCCATCATCTTCAACATTACAAAAGTCAATTGATCAAACTTGCACCTGATTATTTTAATTTTCTGATATGACATTGTTCCAAATTTGTGAATTCCATCCATCTTCCCAAAGTGCCTTAAGAAATTAGTAAGGTGTCAAGCATTGGTGGACAAGTGGTTGCATCTGATTATTTTAATTTTCTGATATGACATTGTTCCAAATTTGTGAATTCCATCCATCTTCCTAAAGTAGCTTAAGAAATTAGTAAGGTGTCAAGCATTGGTGGTTGAGTGATCAGCTCAGCTGCCTTACAAGCAGCTGTCCCGGGTTTGCGGGTTCGCTTCCCGATCGATGCTTTGACACATAAGAGAAAAAAAAGTTAGTAAGGTGAATATACCACTATAGCAAAAAATATACATATTTATTCAAGTTGAAACAACAGATTCAAAAAGAAGTACACTGAAAATTAACAGTTTAAAACAAAATGTGATATTAATGGATGATAATCCAAGTGATGTTTACAAAATTTCTGTGGATATTTTCCCATTTCTCTGCATTTAGATTAAATCATATAGAATTGTCAATGTCTCTCTTATATATTTTCTGTTATAATAAAAAAAAATTAAAAAATCATTCTTCTCTTTAAAATCTGAGGACAAAAATCAGATGTTCTAAAAAAGTTGAAATGAATTATTACTCATTAAATTTAAAAAAATTAAAACTACACACATTCAAGATACTGTGTCATATACTAAGCAAAATATGAATTATAAATTCTGTGATCACATAAATTAATTTTAACTGCATTATCATCTTATCAATTTTAAAGCTTCTTTTATTTCCTAACATGAATTCTTCATAATAACTGTTAAAAATTATTTTGTAAACTATTGAAACCCTAGTTATTTCACAGTGCCTTTTCTTATCTTAATTATTATTTGCAATCTATGTGCAAGATTTCATTAGAAGTAAATAGTGTCATCTTAGAGTTGAAGTTTTTCATCTTGGAGCTATAATTCAAGGCATTTTAATCGATTGAAGCTTCATTCAGCATTAATAAAATCATTGAAATTTTCAATAATTTCAAATTCATTTACACAATATGCAAAATATTTTTAGTAACTATTCAGAAAAAAAAAAACTAATATGTTTCCAGATATACATTCACTTTTCTTGTACATTCCAATCTTATTCTCTGTTTTATTTTGAGTTAGTAGCAGGGCAGATTCAAGAGCTGAAGATAACTAAATTGAAAATCTACCTATCACTTTACATCACATGACTTTCTGTGCAATAAAAATTGGAATATTTAATTTAATTAACATAATACTGGATGAATCTAAATATCAAGTTTCTCCTTCCTGAACTCTCTATTTGATCCCATTCCAGATAAAATATTAATTAGATCATGTATATTAACTTTTTACTATAGACATTAAAAATACATTAAAGATAATGGTGAAAAACACCAACATACCTCAGTTCACTAAAGACTCCCAAATTACTAATAGGTTCCTAAAGATCATTTCATTAGCCCTAAGTATTTTTCAATAGTAATCTGCCAAAGTAATGTCAGCATCACTAAATATATTAGTCATTATGACAGTCTAGTGGGAATTTTTTTTTTTTGTAATTATATTATGGTACTAAGTGATTTGTTGTGATATCTCAATATAATTTCATTAGCTAATATTTAATATTATCAAAAAAAAATCTTAAATTTAAGATTATATTTTCTTTATCAGTCATCAAATGACTTAACACATATAAAAATTGTGTCTTTAGTCATATTTAATTTTTATTTAATGCTTTGTACTTTAATGTACAAATCTATACCATATACTGAATTAAGATTAATAATATATTTTATGTAATCAAAATCATCTATTGTATATATGAGTAGTCAGTGTGTAACAGAGATGGTTGTGCAACATCAAAATCTCAGATTAGATCTTGGATACTGCTCTTTGTCAATGAAAAGAATTGGATTATACCTATATATACAAAAACCATCTTATTTTTTATATTATCTAATATTCAAAACTAAGATTTGAATCCAATTCAATTTGCTTAAATAGATCTAACATTAAGCCATTCAAGCATTTTTTTTTTTAATGTCGGCAGTTGTATGCTAATTAGTCCTTTGACTTTTTATCAAAGATGATTTCTGATCAAGCTGGTAATAGATTATTCAGGAATAAATTAAATGTAAATAAATTTTTAAAATAGGTTGGAATAATCGATGAGACTTAGTTTATCAATCTGACTTGATCATGTTATTAATGCGATTTATGCAATGCAGTTATTTCATTCCAGTAATATGGCATCCTATTATAAAATGTTGCATAACTGATATAATAAAAATAATAAAAAATTGAATGAGAATTATTAGGTCATTATTTTATGGGTCCTATGAATTTAAACATATGATGTAAATCAGAAGAATAGAAAACATTTTTTTTTCTCTATTTTACTATTATTTAAAGACATGGATATGGAGGAGAATTAAACAATAAATTGGAAGAATATTAATAGAAATTGAGAAAAAAAAAAAATTTGTCAAGGAAATTATATTTAAAAAAGTGAAAATAGTTTGGGCAAATGCTTTGAGACAAAAAGTATAAAAGATGTCGGAAAAAACATATAACATATAAAGCAAAGAAAGGTAGAAAAAAAAGTTGATGGATGATCTTAGGGAACGTAAGCAATCATGAGTATTTAAGAAGAACAAAAAAAAAGCTTGAAGAAGTTAGCTGGATTTGGAATTGTCTTATCTTTTAATAGATAACTAATGTTGATGATGAATAAAAAATTCAGTAGAAAAATGTAAAAAAAAACACAAATTTGTACAACCACGATGTTTTAAAATAATTAATAAAAAATAGTTTAAACAATTACATGTAAAATCTCAATCTCCTACATACGGTTTGCTGAGGTAAAATATGCACTTTTAGATATAAAAAATAAAGTGCATAATAACTGAAATATAATTAAAGCAGTTACTGAAAACATAAGGATACTAATATATTTCTTTATATAATGTTTAAAAAACATTATGATCAAAAATTGGAATACTATATTTGCATGGTGTGTTATATTTAGAGCTTGCAAAATACGCTCTTAACAAGCTTTGATAATATCCTCAACCCCAGACCAGTTTCTGCTTCTGGCGTCGTCTATATATAACATTTGTAAATACGAGCTTTATTAAATTAGGTCATGTGACATCTGACTACTTTTTATCAGTATTGTGTATATATATATAAATCATAGATTTATCTGTTGATTATCCATCCTCTATAAACTATTTAGTATAATTTTATGTGTAAAATTTAGATTTTACTCAAATAGATTTATACAGAAATTTTGTATCAGAGTAGTGGAAATAATTCAAAGATGAATTAAAAATGAAAAAAAAAGAGTAACTTTCACGTCATTTCACATATAATAAAAAATTTAGAATAGAAAAAGTTCAGATCTCATAATGCACTTGTGAATATTTTGTGCGATGGATTATAATTTAGCACAAAAGGATGAAAGAAATATTCCTAGATTGATTCCTAGCTGAAAAAAAAATAAAAAAAAATAGCTTATCAATTGCAGGTTGAACATTATTTGACCTACTGAGAAAGTGCCCATGCAATTATTTATTTTATTTATAATTTAAAATCAAAAATTTAAACTACATTTTGAAAATAAATTTTAGTAAAACCAAAAAGTAATGTTAATCTTATTTATTGTCTGAGAATATTAAATGAGAAAAAAATGCATCACAAACAATCATTTCATTATTATATCTTTTTATTATAATAATAAACAAGTCAATTATTTTATATAGCGCGATGTTTTTTTATAAACAATTATAATAATAATGTTAGTATTCATTCATTTTATATTTAAAATCCAAAGCGCATGTGCAACAGTTTAATGCTGTTTAAATATTATTGTTTATAATAATAAACATAAATAACTGAAACACACAGGCTTATTATATACCTGGGTTTATATATTAATATATAGGGTATATGAGCACAGACTTTCACACGACCCACCACTCTCCACACTATCTCATAACACTGATACACTTGAACACATATATGTTGAAAAGATAAATAATCACCAATATACGTATTTCATGCTAAACCAGCAATCATCAGTTGGTCCAGATTACATCTCTACACATATATGCTATAAGTGCTCAGATATATCTTAAGATAGCCAATCCTCATACTTTAATGGACAGGCTTCAATCTACTCCACACTCCAACTCTTCAACTGTCCATCCAATTGAAAATCCGATGATGGAACGCTCAAAGGCCACCCTAAGGCCAAGATTCTTGTCACACCCATGTTGACCTAAAGTCAATCTGACCCCTCATACACAGGACATAATCCATTTAGTGCAAGGGATGGGCAGACATCTCTACTATGTAATAACTGAAACACCCAGACTTATTTTATACCTGGGTTTATATATTAATATATAGGGTATATGAGCACAGACTTTCACACGACCCACCACTCTCCACACTATCTCATAACACTGATAAACTTGAACACATATATGTTGAAAAGATAAATAATCACCAATAGACGTATTTCATGCTAAACCAGCAATCATCAGTTGGTCCAGATTACATCTCTACACATATTTATCTTTTCAACATATATGTGTTCAAGTGTATCAGTGTTATGAGATAGTGTGGAGAGTGGTGGGTCGTGTGAATGTCTGTGCTCATATACCCTATATAATAAACATAAATAGTAAAATTCATAAAGAAAAAATGTTCTTTTTACTTGTTAAAAATTTAAATATCAGAATAAAAATAATTTTTTTTATCACAATTAATTATTTATTTTTAAGATTTAATATTGTTAACATTAATATAAATAAAGTTATAAGTTGAAAATGATTTCTTTTCACTTTTAATTTTATAATATATTTTTATATATTGTATATAAAAACCAAACATTTTAACTATTTTAGATTTTATTAAAGCTTATAATGCAATTTCAAAATAATAACTGTATTAAGAGACTGACAATGGCAAATTATCATTGACGACAATGACATTATCACTTAGTAATATAATATTGCTTAATTACTCAACTTATCTTCAGGCAAAAAGTATATAAAGATATTATAATCACACTGTCTTGCATAGTTTGAAGCAATGGAAGAATGACAGATCCTGGAGCTAAAATCTATGGATTACAGCCCAAATCTCTGTCATTTCTTGGTTTCAAACTTCTTATGAACTCTCCTCATTCAATTTTTTTTTTCTACAATTACATTTCTTCATTTGTAAGAGAAATAAAACCCATCTGTTTTTTAGTTTAGTTTGACAATCAGAAGATAAAGCAGCATGCTCATTAGATTTTATAATCCATATTTGTGTTTAATTTCTAATTTGAACAAAATTTTAATAACTAGACTAAATAAATTTTATCTTCTACTATAATTTAGATGCATGTACTCACATATATCAATATATCAGTTAGATGAATGGAAAAATGTAATGATTTTTAAAATAATCTGGGCACTTATTCACGATGTCAGGTTCCATTAATTAGTATCAGATATTTACTCTTACTAGCATAATAAATAACAGAAGTAATTAATGCATTAAAATTTTCAATAATATTGGAAAGATTCAAAAACAGATCTGGATAGAATATTGCTAAAAATCAATTGTATTGCAATTATCAAAAATGAATAAAAACTTTTTGCATCACGTTAGAAAACTTAAATGATATTTAAAACTAGTTTAATAATGTAGTGAAATACATTCACGTGTACAGAATTATAATCATCCACCTATCAATAACAATAATCCACTGCAACTATAAGCCACTTTTTTATAATTGCTTAGCAATGAATAGAAAAAGATGACCATATTTTTTTTTAAGTTACTGTTAAGAAGTTATAAACAATTGGATTTCAAGTTGCATTGGTGGTCGAGAGGTCAGCGCGACTGCCTTGCACTTGCAGGCAGTTGCCCGGGTTGCGGGTTCGCGTCCTGGCCGATGCTATGACACTTTTAAAAAAAACAAACAATATATGTGTGGATATATTTTTTTGTATATTTTCCCTAGTTATTTTTAAAGATAGTAAAAAATAGAGGTAAAGGCACTATTGTCTCCTCTTGATGTAAAAAGTATATGAGTCTGATGATAATTATATTTCACACTGAATTATCAAGAATAAATTTAAGGTGAAATGATCATTAAATTAGTCACAAATCTCTGACTCAGTCCCTAAAATTTTTTACATGATAATATCAAATTATTTCCTTTTTAAATAATTTGAAAATCATCTAAATGGTACCATCTTTTAGGATCTAAAAGAACTGACAATACTTTACTTTTACCCTGTACTCTCCTATTTTCTCTAATCATATTCCTAAATTCTGGCTCAATGTGATAGTTTGAATTCTAAAAGTTATCATGCATATAATTGTGTATGTGTGCAATCAGTTAAGGATTGAGAGGCATAATTGAATATTTAATGTTTTATTGCAAATAATGTTTATCTATGTGAAAATCTCACACAACAATTATAGTTTGTTCACAACACATACATAGTTCTGGAAAAATATTAATTAGAACATAAGTTTTCTTCTACACTGTATGCAATTTCTTAACCTTCTAGACAGCCATATCTGCAGATCAAAAAGAAATCAGAGGCAACCCATTTTCTTCTAAAAAATAAGTGAAATAGATCACTGATGCAAATATGTTAATTATCTCATTATTTCCATTAATTTAGTATGTGTTATCCAATGATAGACATTTGGTCACTGAATCCAAATGATGAGTGCCACTTTATATATATATATATATATATATATATATATAGTAGATATATATATATCCTATCTCAAGTCATATCTATATATATATATATATATATATATATATAGGATAAAGATATGACTTGAGATGAAATACATATCAATGTAAAAATAAAGTATGATATTGTCTTGGATTCCAAAATAATTAATAATAGAACTTAATAATAATCAATAGCATGAAAAAACAATAATATAAAAATACACTGATGGCATATACATAAAACGTGCAATTATCAGGATAGTATAATAATCAATGCTAGTGCATATATTTAAATTGCTTAACATTCAAACGAAAGTGTCAAACTCTTATAATTAAATCAATATCCTGGATTTTGAGATACACACATCTTAGCACCCCCTTCTATAAAATATATATATATAATAATCATAAGTATTTTGAATATTACACATCATAAAATTCAATAATTAATTTGTATTATTTTTTTTATATATTTTAATTAGTGTATATATATATATATATTTATTTATTTATTCAATTTCTGACAGATAATATAATTAAAAAGAATGGAACAAAATATCAAACTATTCATTACCAGAATATTTTGCTTAATAAAAAGCTATTTTCCAAAATTTATATTATGTTTTAGGCCTTAAATATTTTTATCAATTTACTTTGAATCATTTTGGTGCAACTGTAATGACATTTAGTATTATGTTGCCTCTTACATCAATTTTTTCACTTAATGATTTCTTACTGCTTATAAGTTGCAATTAATTGTAGATCTATTATATGATGGATGATCAACTTTGTCTGATGATGTTTCCTCTAATTTCTAAACTTACAGTTATGGATTCATTTATTATGCATCAAACAGATTATAGATATTTTTTTCCTTTGCTAATTATTTTATATGCATATTTATTTCCATGTAGAATCACATTTCAAATAAGGATTCACAACCCAAATAATGATTTTCCTCAGTAATTCATCCTAAAATATGTGATGCTTTTTATAATAAAAATCACTGCTTCCCAATATTGAGTAATGTTTTCCATAATTAGATGAACTGATAATTACTATAAAATTTTTCCTTACTATTTGCATTTACTATAGCAACACAGAGTGTTGTATTCAATATATCTCTGGAAATAATGACTAATAATTAATGAATAATGAAGAGGGTATCCCAATTTTTTTATAGCCTGCCTTTTTGTGGTTGTCTGTCCTATAAATCAATATTTTTTTTCCAGACTGCTAAGGATTTTTTTTTCATTCTTAATGGCAAATATCACAATATGTTTTTCAATTCAGATTTTAATCCAATAAAGATATTTAATGATATATTCTCTTAATCAAAATTTTATAATATACTTTATTATATCATTTACTATAATTATATGTTTTGTATAATCTTACAATATTAGATTATAGCAAATTAAATTCCACCAAGACTTACTGCTTTCAAAATTTCTCTTCAAACTGTAAATTATAATTTTAATAAATATACTATTAAGATCTCAAACCATATACAGATTGTCATCTACTTTTGTACCTAATTAGTTTTTGAAATGTGTATAAAAGTTGAAATGTAGGAAAGTAGAGAAATGATAAAAAAACCTCAAAAAGGATTATCAAAATCATCATCATCAATCCACTACAGAATGAAGGTCTCTCCAAGTTCAATCCATCTTCTCCAATCTTTGGCTACTCTTCTCCACATCACCCCTGCACACTTTCTTATTTCATCCATCCATATCATATGTGGTCTCTTTCTAATTCTTTTACAATTTCTTGGAATCCAGTTTAAGATTTCAATTGTCCATCTATTATCATCTCTTCTAGCAATGTGTCCAGCACAACTCCACTTGTATTTTAATTATTTCAATGAGGGCAGTAACACCTGTTTGTTCTCTTACCCATATATTGTGTTTTCAATCTCTTCTTGTTACTCCCAACATGTATCTCTCCATACTTGTTCGAGTGGTCTGAAGACTCTGTATCGCTCTTCTATTAAATTTCCAAGTCTCAGATCCATAAGTAAGAACTGGTAAAACACATTTATTAAAAATCTTTCTTTTCAAACACATAGGCATATTTCCTTTTAGTATAGTTATTTCTACCAAAAGCACTCCAACCAAGTTTAATTCTATGATTAATTTCATCCATTATGTTTCCATCCATATTAATAATCTGACCAAGGTATTTGTAATTGTTAACTTCTTCTAACTCAACATAATCAATCTTTATTTTCATAGTTTGAGAAAATGCATTACACACTACTTTAGTCTTTTTAATATTTATCTTTAGTTTTACTTTCATTTGATAACTCCTGCAACATTTCCTGCAGCTCTAAAGCAGTATTTGCAAAAACAACTACATCATCTACAAAATCTAAATGACTTAAATAATCTTCATTTACTTTCACTCCTTTAGCTTCCCATTTTAATCCACAAAATACTTTTTGCACACTGCTGTAAAAAGTTTTGGATATGGAGTCACCCTATCTTACACCCTTCTCAATGTTGACTTTCCTAGTATTCTTATGTAATCCAATTGTTGCTAGAACATTTTTATAAATATTCTTTAAAATATGACAATATTCTGGATCTATACCTTGATGATCCAATGCTTTAGTCACTTAAGAAATGTTTATAGAATCAAATGCCTTTTCATAATCCACAAATCCAAAACATAATGGCAACTCATATTCATTTGTGCTTTCTATAACTTCTCTCAATACCTGGATATGATCTACTGTACTAAAACCACTTTTAAATCCAGCTTGTTCTCTTGGCTGGTGGAAATCCAATTGTTGACAAGTTGTAATTATCTTGGTAAAATTTTTGTATAAAACTGATAAAAGGCTGATAGGAGTGTAATTTCTAAAATCTTCTTTAGCACCTTTTTAAAATATTAATATTGCATTCTTCCAATCATCTGGTACATCTTTATCATTAAGACATTTGGTAATAACTTTGCTAAAAAAATTTCTATTTCCATCATTATCAAGAGCCTTTCCTTTCTTCATACATTTAATTGCATGTCTCACTTCTTCATTTAAAATTATGGGCAATTCAGAAGATGTAATAGATATAGGAGGTAATTATTCTTTATTACTATATAATTATTGATAAAAGTCTTCTACCCATTTCATGATATCATCTCTCTCTTTAGTAATAATTCCATTTTTTTTTATTGCAGATGTAAATTTCATACCAATACCAAAATGTTGTTTTACACTTTTGAGACTCTTATTCTCTTCTACAGCTTTCCTTGTTAGTTCACAGTTATACTTCCTTATATCATTTTCAACTCTTTTCTGCACCATTCTACAAAATTTGAGATATTCAATCCTTTTTAATGCATCATTTTTGTATATCTTGATATTCCTTCTTTCTTTCATAAATTCTCTATTCTCAGTAGAAATTTTATTGGTCAATTGCTGCTTTTTTCTACCAGCTATCTTTGTTGCAGTTTTCAAAAGTGTGTCAGTTATTTTCATATTAATTTCATTCAAATCTGAATCATGTTCAAAATCTACTAATACTTGAAACCGATTTGTAAGTTCTGATTTAAATTCATTAGAATGTTTCTGAAGATTAGGAATATTAACTATAAATATTGTTTTTCTTAATAATTTTTGTCTCTCTAGTTTTGCATTAACACATATCTTACATTTTACTAATCGGTGATCACTTCCTGTGTTAAATTTATTAAGAACATTACAATTTTGAAATAAGTATTTTCTGTTAGGCAAAATATAATTCAAATCTGCTGTACCTTCATTTGGATGCTTCCATGTCCATTTCCTTTTAACATTTTTCTCAAAAAAAGAATTCATAATATAAAGTTTTTCTTTTTCTGCAAACTCATTCTATTATTATAACCAAAATTACCTACAGCACTTTCATCTTTCATTTGCTTACCAATTCTAGCATTAAAATCTCCCATGACAATTTTAAAATGTTGTTTACTCTGACCAAAACCTTTTTGTAAATCCATATAAAAATTTTTTTACTACTTCATCACTATGAGAACTTGTTGGGGCATAAACTTGAATTATCTGCATTTGGTATTAAGTTGTATAACTAATCTTGCCACTCTGTCCAATACACCACCAATCTCCACAATGTTGTCCTTCCCACTTTTTATTTATAAACAATCCTACTCCACTTGTATTTCCAATATTTGTGCCTTTATAATAGAGTGCCTGCCCAATTTTTAAATCAATTGTCTCTTCACCTTTTCTTCTAACTTCACAAAGTCTAATAATGTCCCATTTAATATAAGACAGTTAGTTATTATTCTAATTCTTGCAATCTTTCATTCACTCGAAAGTGATCTGCAGTGGCAGCATGGGACCACAATCAGGAGATTCTTAGCATCCTATGCCTTTGGCCACCAACCGCTTCCTTGGTTGGTGACTTTACAGCCTCCTGGGAATACAGGACATGATTTATTTTTGTCTGTCATAATTGTATATATCTATTGAAACAATATTTATCATTTACACATACATTTATTCTGCCTTATCAGGCAACAGAGAAGAAAGACCATGATGTTTCTTAATCTTAGAGATAAAAGGCCTATAAGCTCACCAATGCTGGTTAATGTATGTTGGTGAGCAGCTCATCCATGTTCATATACTATATGAATAATCACATAGTAATAACAGCTGCAACGAGAAGAATGTATGGAATGGACATTAGGAATTTGCCCTGCTTGGTTCCTTTAAGGCCTCCAAGAGGAATCAAAGGGTCTCCTTTCAATTAATAGGAAACTCCTTTCTGCAGCCATTATCAAAATACATATATATGTATTTCTGCTAAATATTATGTTTCTATTTTTAAAAAAAGTTTAAAGAATTATTAATATATAATAAATTTCCATACTTAAAATTTTTTTTTAACTAAATTTTTTTTATTTAATTGAGAAAAAAATTAGGCTAAATAGAATATATAGACACATGCAATACAATCATATGTGTATAAGATATTTACAAATAATATTAAAAAAGTTCAAAAGAATAATGAAGATTAACTTGACAGTGTATGCATTTGGAAATATTCCTTAATTTTGGTCTTGATTTTTATGATTGAACATATGGTCAATCAGCTTAAATTATATGAATGATTGATTGATTGAAGAAAAAGATTTTCCAGCTTCATCTTGATCATATGGAGATTATGAGACCTTGATTTCTTTTTTGTCCATATCAACAATGTTGTATTTTCACTCATATTTATCAATTAAAAAGGGTAAATTTTTTCACCAAAACAGAAAATGTACATAAAGTGATGACACAACTTATCAACATGGCACTAAATATTCCTGATCAGGACTGAATCTGTGATTCTGAAAATGAACAATGTCAGAGAGGTAGGGAAGGACTAGTGAGTAAGGGGAAATCATTACATAAAAGCACGTGCATTTTGTCAGATATATCGAGAAAAATCGAAAGTACAAAATAGCAAATTGTATGACAGTAGAATGTACAAAAGTAGAGAATTGCCTGTATAGTATAATAAAGCTATATCCACAATGTAAAAGAGCTAAAATAACTAATCCAGTATTATCTGAGCATACACATACATAATTACTGTATGCAAAGATTAATCTTTAATGAATATATTCTTTATTCAGAAATAAATGGTTCAAATACTCACACAGCCCCTTCTCCATGATTTAACTTGCAGACTCAGTGTTCTGAATTATATATAGTAATACATTACATGAATTACAAAATCATTTTCATCACTAACAATCTGTCTTTAATGTAAATTTATAAAAAAATTTATACTTTATTTTATACATTAGTTTCACTTGCAACATTTTAGTTAGTTCAACTTTGTAAGTTTGAATATAAGTATAGGTGATTTGAACTCAGATTTTCAAGCACCCTTTAACTATACACACTATCTCATACAACCGATACACATGACCACACACATGTAGAAAAGATAGTAATCACCAATATATATATTTCATGCTCAACCAGCACTCATCATCTTCCACACACATATATAATCAGTGCTCATTTTATATTAAGATAGCAAATTTCATACCTTAATGGACAGGCTTCAATCTACTCTGATCTCCAACTTTTCAGCCATCCATGTCATTGAAAATCTGATGATGAAAACCTAAATCCCATATTGGTGATTATTTATATTTTCTACATGTGTGTGGTCATGTGTATCAGTTGTATGAGATAGTGTGGATAGTTGAAGGGAGCATGAAAATCTGAGTTCAAATTCCCTATACTTACAATTAAACTCTTGGGCTTGTGAAGAGTGCCTGATTTTCAAAGTTTGAACATAGTAACAATGGATTTCTTTCCCCTTTTGATTAATAATATTACTTTTATTTTCTATTAATTATTCTTTATAATTTCCTTTTAATTAACATATTATCTTAGCTGTTTCAAGTACACTATTATTGATCTTACATAGAATACAGCTACTTATTTAAATAAGCTATATTTTATTTTTAATATCTTTTTATAAGATATTTTTTATTATATTTTTGTCAGACCATGAGATACCATTGCCACAATATGTATATATATATATATAAAATTTAAATGCAAGCAACAATATCTCTGCAACCTATTTATAAATATTAATATATCAGCATATATGTATCAAATTGCAAAAAATATTTTAATGTTACATTATTTGATTGGTACAACAATATAATTCATGCTCACCTGATTATAAACTTTTCATTGTTTAAAAATAAAATGTATATCACTCATATATTTATATAATTTACTGCTATTATGCTACTATATTGAACAACTGACTTGATCTGAAAAGAATCTGATAAATCAGTGGTTTAATTAATGAAATATGTACTTTTCAAGTAATGTTTAAGCATTGATTTAAAATTTGTATTAGACATTATTGTAAAAATATGTGTCTGTGTATAGAGACAATATTTATTAAGCATCATCATCATCATCAACCATTATCAATCCACTGCAGGATGAAGGTCTCTCCAAGTTTAATCCATCTTCTCCGATCTTTAGTTTCTCTCTTCCACAACACCCCTGCACATTTTCTTATTTCATCCATCCATCTAACATGTGGTCTCTTTCTGGGTCTTTTACAATCTCTTGGAATCCAGTTTAAAATTTCAATTGTCCATCTATTGTCATTTCTTCTAGCAATATGTCCAGCCTAACTCCATTTCAATCTTTTAATTTTTTCAATAATGTCAGTAACACCTGCTTGTTGTCTTACCCATACATTGTGTTTTCGATCTCTTCTTGTTACTCCCAACATACATCTCTCCATACTCCTTTGAGTGGTCTGAAGTCTCTGTATTGCTCTTCTATTAAGTGTTCAAGTCTCAGATCCATAAGTAAGAACTGGTAAAACACATTTGTTAAAAACCATTCTTTTCAAACACATAGGCATATTTCCTTTTAGTATATTTATTAAGCATATGTGTAATAAAAAGTGTATATAATGTCCCCTATAATAATAATAATAATAATAATAATAATAATAATAATATATATATATTTAGTGTTATTATATTTAAATAATTTTTTTATTTATTGACGTAAGTGATTTTCATTAAATTATAACTTTTTGAAGTAAAGCACATATTCATTATAAAAATAATTTCTATTCACATACGACTTAATTTTATTCTATTAACATATTATCTGCATACGCTATATTGTTTTTTAATCAATAAAATAGACATCTTTTTATTTTAAATTTTAATTGCTTTTCAAATAGTGATGGTTTTTCTATTCAGCTGAAGTGCAATCTTGAGTTGCCTATCCACTGAAGTTGGATCTACTTCTTCCCTGTTGTTCTACCTAAGGCAGCAATTTTCTTTTTAAATCAACACTTGCATTTTCTCATCTTTCCTGGTATATTTTATTTGGTTAAATTATGATGCAATCCGGGTAAACCAGATGTTTTAGACAGTTTCATTATATTGTAATTCAGAAATACTCACTTGTCTTTTTTAACCCGAAGCAACATACTATTTATACTTAGATAAGGTCACAATATAGTAAGAATGATTATATATTTTTTGAAGATAACTAAAATCCAAAAAGTTATATATACAATCTAATATGCACATACAATATATTTATAAAATAACAATTATATATAATTTTTATTATTATTAAATGCAAACAAGTCGATTTCAATTTCTGGTAATTATATGAAGGACATTCTAACTATTCATACAATTTCCATAATAATTTAAGGGAATACAATAGTTTATGGCGGCTTTCCATCACATAGGTTAAATAATATTTTACTGTTTGCTATTGATATTTAAATTAAAAACAACAAAAAATAAACAAACAAGCTAACTAACAATGAGTATCTTTTTAATTTTAAAATACTAAAATAAAGAATTCAAAATTGGTTAACAATTATTGTATACTAATAACAAAATAATTCGCAGCACTTTTTTTTAAAAAAAACTTTTCTTCGGCAATGGAATTAATCATCAGATGGATATGAATTATTCACTTATTCTTCCTCTTTTTTAAAAAAAAAACCATACTGATGTAAAGATATTTTAACAATCAGTTAATATGTATGCTTTATATGTCTTTTTTATTATACAATTTATACTTATGATTATATAAAAATGATCCTAATAGCCACTAAGCACATTTTGATCTAAAAAATATAAAAATTTGATAATCAAATTTCGTATTATTACAAACTTACAAAGCTGCATGAAATCAATAGCAGAATAAATGTTGAAAGAGTGCGCTTCATAGGCATATTATTCACAACAAACACGCTTATCCCTTATTGAATATACCAACAATTGGCTTGTATTGAATTTTTGATGTTCTAATATTTGCTAGTCAATACTTTAATGATACAAGATTTTCATAAACAGATTTGAAATGATTTTGTAAGGTTGAAGATCACATGATTTCTATTTCTCCACACCAGCTAGGAATGACTGACCTCTGACCTTTAATAGTCTAACAATATGGTGGAACATGAACAAAATTGATCAGTCATTTCATGAATATATAAAAGATTAATATCTTTATAGATGTTCTTCAAATAAAATAATTTTCCTACATTTTCACACGTGCATGTTTTATTACCATTAGCATATAAATCTTAAAAAAAAAAAAGTCATGTATTTAAACCAAAAACAAATATTTAAAAATAAAATAATAATGTTTATATTTCAGATACAAAAGAGCAAACATTAATAAATGAAATAAAAAGATATTTTGCAAATATTTTTTGCTATCTACCGCAGAAAGCCAAACCATATGAATAAAGATTAGAGTGATAATTATTTAGACTTTAATTAGATATATCAATAAAAACCAGTAATAAGATTCTGCAGTTGATAATCAGATTTAAATTAATAATAATTTTTGTCCCACTAACAATTAAAATTATTTATTAAAATTTAAAGTCCGTTCAGTTGTGATTTTTGCAATTATAGCAATATTTTGGCAAAACAAATAAATATCAGTTTATATTTTATTAACTTTTTTTTAAAATCATGTTTAGTTATTCACGCACACATACATATATGACCAAATATTTCAATATTAGAATTAACACATTTACAAACATAGGCATATATATACTCTATATTAAGCCCATCATAATTTTGTATTTGAATGATTATACACATACAAGTACGTACAATTTCAGTAAATTTAATGTAATAAAAATAAGTCATAAAAAGAAATTTTAAAACGGCATAAAATTTAATTAATTCTTCAACTTGGGAATATACATTAAGCCACAGATGCAGTTCAGTTATAAAAACAAAACAAAATAGTTTATTTCTATAGTCCAATTTTTTCCTTCTGTTCATGTGATTAAAATTAATATCCAAGTCATCCATCAGCCCATCCTGGAACGGGTGGTAGTGACAGCTGGTGGTGGCATCCTTGTATCAGGGTCACAGGTTGGGAGAAATCAAATCAGACTTAGAACAAAGACTATTTGATTTAAACAAAGTTTTTTTTTTTTCAAAAACAAAATTAAAAATAAAATAAAATAATGCCATCAAAAGTGAAAGAAAACCGTAATGTTAATATTTTGTAATTATAAACATAAATATGTCTACATGTAGGTTTGGGTACATGTATATATTTATAAGAGCATATATGCATATGCATGTGTTTAAAAGCGGATTGAATAACTAGGCAAAAGAATTGATGACAGCTTACAATGGCCTATCACTCCCATAGTGCAATTTAGTCAGCATGACAATTTTAAAATTGCATCAAAAATTTATTAAATCTTCTTATATACATGTGTATGTATATATATACACAAGATCAGATTTAACATTATAAATCCAGTGCCAAGCTAAAGTAATATTACAAGCACAATTTATGGAATTCCAAGCCACAAATTTTCATGTCACATTATAAATTTTATTTTAGAAAAAAAAATCTAATTGTGAAATAATTAAAAAGTAAATTTTTGAATAACAAGCAAATATTTAGTACTTCTATATGTTAACTTTTCACCTGAGTTGGCCACAACATCACATTCATTGAGTGGTGCTTCAATAGCTTAAATTTATTTTCTTTCAACTATTTTTAAGAATTTGTTTACTAGTTTTATGTTCACTTGATGGCAAAAACTGGAACTAAAATATAACCTGATTTATTAATTTTAAAAAAATCTCAACATGTCAGTAAACTTAATACAAAAAAAATCTGACAATGCTGCTGTTTGGTCATTTCTTTCCCTCAGACCAAAAGTGTTTAGAGGAGTTCTTTTTCTCTTTTTTTAAGATTTTGAAAATAAAAACATATATGAAAATATTTGTTTATAAAAAAGACAAGTCAAAAAATATATAATAATGTAAGGCAGGAAATTATTATTTGCTGAAGAAGGAATGCCTCTATAAACACTGTAGCTGTTATAAGTGAAATTTTAAATTACAAAATAAAATTTTATTTATTGGAGTTCAAATAAGTTATATTTTATTTCAATAAACATTTTTGATCAGCAATCACACAACAAAATCTATTAATAGGAGTATGTATTTCAGTTTATTACTTTTTTCATATTTTCAAAATTGAAATATTATTTTTAAGCATATTTTTCATTTATGAACTATATTTCTAACAAATGATTTTAAAAATTATGAAAATATAATTTAGAATACAAGTTTAATAAGTAAAACAAAGAGTTGAAAATATGATCCAAATGATCACTACAGGCTTTCAAAAAATGTAAACAATTAAAGACATTATACTTTTTTTGCACAGTTTCAATTGTCTAGTAATATTTTTCAAAGTTATTTTTATTATTTTTAATGGTATTTTTCTAATAAAAATGATCGAGTTCTGAAGAATGCCAGACAATTGAAAGTATAAATACTAACAATAATAAATAGCATTGTATAAAAAAAATGCAAAAGAAAGAAATATGGTAGCTTAATACACACTACAAAACAATAGAAAAAAATAAATATCTAACAGAATTTTATCATATATTCTCTGTGGAAGAAAAATCCCATATATATTTCTAGGTTATATTTTTAATTCTATTTTTCTAATTTCTCATAATTGACTTTCATTTTTAAAATCTAAAATTTTTTTTCTTTCACTTCTTATATAACTCTGAAATTTATTTATCAAGCACATAATACACATGTAATTAAATAGAAAGGATTTTCATCTTTTCACATATGCACTGTATTAATTTATATAAGCTCAATGAAGCTGTGTTGAGAACAGAAAAACTATCAAACCCAAACACAAGGAGACTTTATAAAGATAAGATCATCCATTGTATCTTTAACCTAAATTCTGATTTATATAGGCCAATCTGAAGTGTCTTGGTTTGAGAGAGTGAAAATGTTATTGCATTCATTTTTACATCCATTAATTTCTTTTTTATATTAATATATGTAAAATCTTTTGATTTATTATTAGTCAATTTTAAGAATTAATAGAAACTATGTAACTTTAAAAATTATTTATCATTTGCATAGTATGTATGTAATTTAATAGGATTTTCACGTATGTGGTGTACTAATTTATTAATATATGAAAGAAACTAATGAATGTAAAAGTGAACAGAGTAATATCTTCATTATCTCAAACCAAGACACTTCAGACTGGCTTATATAAATCAGAATTTAGGTTAAAGATAAGATGACCACTCTTATCTTTATAAAGTCTCTATTAATATTTGGGTTTGAGAGTTTTCCTATACTCAACACAGCACTGTTGAGTTTATACAAATTAGTACAGCGCATATGTGAAAATCCTTTCTATTTTATTTACTTTTTATATATAAATAAATAATCACAATCTGTTGATTGTACTTAGTAGTATATTAAAACCATAATTGATATATTTCACTGAATTACTCACTCACTTAACAGAGCTTGTAAATAATCCATAATCCACTAGATTGACATCTTTAATATAACTAAAATTACTTGTATACTGAAGGCATAAAAACATACTGTAGAAAATAATAATAAAAATTACATGTAATAGAAATCTAATGACGAATTGTAAATTTAAGAAACAATGGTCATTATATAAAAATTGTCTTCCAAATTGTATGTCATCAATAAATTGCACTAAATTATTTAATACATACAATAAGCAAAGTATAAAATATAAACAAATCTAATATACAAAAGTATATTAAATGAAAAATACATTAATATTAGGGTCATTATTAAAGCAAGAGTGATTATGTTGATTAATTGTTAAAAAAATGCAAAGAAGTAAAAAAAAAAAGGAAAGGAAAATATATATAATAAAAAAAATAAAATTACCCCAAATCCAAATTCAACCAGACTAGCCAAGAAAAAATAATTAAAACACAACCAAAGGTTTCACTGCTACAAGAAGACTTCTCAAGTATAAAAAACTACAAAAACTACACCATATATAATATTAGACATAACCCACAAATCCATTTACTTTCTATCCACCCTTAATATTTAAAGAACTCTTAAATAAGTTAATTGCTTCAGAATAACAACTTTTCAGTAATAAAGATGTAATCTAGAAATAACAGGATTTATGAGAGGGTAAGAATAAAAAATGTAATCTGGAAAAAAACATTAAATGAAAAAAAAGTTTATATATATATATAGTGCACATTCTATGGACAGATTCTTTCTTTTTTGTCAAAATATAAATTAAATAACAAGACAATAGAATAAAGTACTCTTGATTATCATTAGTACTATTATTTGGTTTAATCATAGACCTATATTTTAAAATAATGAAGTCCTTACATTTTCAGAATGCATTACTCAATTTAAAAAACAAACAGTGGAGGAGAGGAGCTATAAATAAATGATACTATGCATTAATCCATGTACATCATTTAAAATTTTAAAAAACCATTGAAGAATATATATAATAAAACTTTAAATATAATGAAAAGTCTATTTTATTTTTGAAAAAAAAAAAAAAAAAAATAGATGGCACTGGAGTCACTGCAGAAAAATTATTTTTTAAAAAAATCTTACATATAATTTCAGTATTTTATTTTATATATATAAAAATGATAAGTCTCTTAATAAATTTAATAGAGAAAAAATAGATTCAAAAGATGAAGATAAAATCCTGCATGTAATCTAAAATATGCAGTTTAAAATATAAAAAATATTCGGGAAAGACAATAAAGTGGTGATAAATTAGTATAAAAATTCCCAATTTTGTTTACATGATGTCTAAAGAAACATCATTCATAATAAATAGAATAATGCACTTACTGACTTTAAAAAAAAAAAACAATAATAAAGATTTAAAAAGCTACAGTTCTTTAAGATTGATTTCTATTCTCTATGAATGTTAAACAAAATTTTATAAAAAAATTGACAGAAAAGATGGATATTCCTCACTCATGATAAGAGATTGCATTTAGAAAAGATTTAATATCATGTATAAATGTATACAAGTAATTTAAACATTACAAGCATAAAGCTTTACACTTGAGAAGTCTGCTTGTAGCAGTGAAACCTTAGGTTGTGTTTTAATATTATTTTTATTCTGGTCTGGTTTAATTTTAGATTTGGGGAAGTAATTTAAGTATAATAACTATAAATTAGTTTAAGTATGAAAATATATTTCAAATACAATTTGCTTGAAAAACAAGAAAGAGAAAAATATTATTTTGAAATTATTGAGGAAATATATATAATATGCTGCCTCATCAAGAAATTATATAAAATTATTTACCCCCCCCCCCCATTGTAAATCATGGTGGTTCAATTTTTCTAAAATTATTTTCAGCAATTTTAGAATGTTTTAAATTTTTAGAGTGAAATCAAAATCTCAAAATAAATAGTGATTATCTAAATCATTTTAGATTTTTAGGCGATATTTTTCCAACAATAGCTGATAAACTTTCTATCAAAAATTTGCAAATTACATTTGGCAAGTTAGAAGAAAAGAGTGGAAATGCTTTTTTTTTTTTTTTTAAAAAACCTGAAGTAATGCTTAACAAATCTGTAATTGTCTAAAACCATTTATCATTAATGAGTAGGGTGGATAATTATTTTTATCTTGTTTGGTTGAAACTGATTAAAGTAAAGAAATAAAATAAATGTCTTATGATTAAAAAAAATATTTATATCATATCTATTTTAGTGTTTATGAAAAGCAGTTTCTGAATTCTCAAATGATACAAAAATTTTAAATGTTACAAAGAATTTATAGAACAACTTATAATGAAAAAAAAAATAATAGGAAAAGAATTAAATGAATTGAAATGGAGACATAGCAAAAGATAACAGGTGATCTTTAGAAATGACCTACTTTTAGGTGATAGAGTAAAATAAAAAAAAGTTTGATAAATAATTAAGGGGAAAGAAAAGCTTATGACACATTTTTGATAAAAAGTATTGGAAGGCTTAAGTCATTAAATGGGTTAGATGAATAATGACTAGTTTAACAATATTTATCAGAAAAATTTCAAAAATATGATTCTCAAATGTATTATAAAAATCTACACAAAAGTAAATTCAACATGTCTCGAAGCATTTTTAAAATGTTTGCTTTCAAATTCTTGAAATGCAGTAGTAAGCTTCAGAAGCTCATGTGACATTCAAGTCCACATAGTGGCAAATCAAGCATTCAATTGGTAATATCAAAATTCATGTTAATCAACTAAAAATCAATTCTTAGAGCCTTTAAATCTGAGTTTACAACTTTAATACTGAATTAAAAATGCATAGGATGAAAAACAAACAATCAGCTATTAATTGTTTAAAAGTTTTTTTTGTGTGTGTGTGTGTGTAGTTTTTAAGATAATAAAATAAGGTAACTATTTTATAACACCTATTACAAAATAAATTATTTTTTACTACTGTAAAAAAAAAAAAAAAAGAATAGTTAATTTTATTTAACAATAAAAATTATTCCATTAATTTTTGGGTTGGAGAAAAAAAAAATACATCTAATTTATTAACAGTAAATAAAACATAAATTTTTTTACCTACAGTATACTTTCATAGAAAAATATATTACTACAATAAAAAATAACTAAAGAAAGAAAATGGAGTGTTGTGATTTTTTTTAAAAATATTGTGTGACTTAATAACACATTTTTTTTAAAAAAATCCTATTTTAACATTTTACTAATTTTAGTATCCTTTTTTTTAATGATGGACAAAAAATATATGCTATAGAGACAAGCATTAATGATAAATACCTAATGAATATGAAGCAATGTAAGATGATAATCATTTCTTTGAATTATGAATGCCATCTTTAATTTATTTATATATTTTTTTAATTACAACACCCTTTGTTTTGTTTGTTACAGTAAAAACTAAGATTTTTCAGACAAAACATTTTAGAGAGTGGATTATTCTACATCATGTAGTTATAATGTACTTATAAAAACACCATATTTGCATTAACAGCAGAAATTTACTTTATCACTACATTCTACAGCCAACAAATGTAAGCATTAGTATTCAATGAGCACTGGATGATAGGGTCAAACATTTTTAGACCAGTTTCTGGCTATTTGTCTTTTGACAATGAGAAGTTTTGAATTGTGCATGTCAATGCAGCATAAACTTTTACTTTCTTTATTCTATTCAAAATATTGATTTAAAAAGTTTACCTCAAGATTTCAAACTTTAAAAAACATGTTTAATTCTGATACAAGGCTAGCAATTACATATTTTAGGAACCTCAGTTATATAATAACTGTAGACACTTTTAACTTTTTTTCCAAAAGGATAATATATGGCATCACACAAAAGAGTCATGTGATGTTTTGCCCAGTACATAATTCAATATTTGAATATAAAATATTTTTAATCATAAAACAGTTTCTCTAATTTTTTTAAATAAAATTTTATGTAAAAACCTTTATAGTGGATGAACTGTTGGTAGTTTAAGCTAGCTGTCTATAGAATTCTTAATAATAAAGAATATTATTAGTTTTAAAATACTAAAGTATTGTAATTAAATGTTTTAGATTGAATAAAAAATATAATAAATAATAATTGATAACAAGATTTTATGAAATTACTCCTAATTACAATTTTAGATCATCAAAGAAAAAATAATACAAGACCCTTTACTAGAAATTTTATAAGATTAATTTTTATAATAACTAATATATAACCTGAAAAAGAAAGCTTAAATACATTATGAATGAAGTAATATAAAGATCAAAACATGCATCTTATATAAAATTTATATATAATAAGAAAAATTATATATACATACATCCTTAATTCTTCAGTTATTTTATTTGTACATAAGTATTAACTATTATTACTATAATAAAGAGATTTCCTTGAGAATTATAGAAAATAATTTATTAGAAAAAAATAAATACAAGCATATTATTTCATGTCTATATCAATTTATTATGGACAATATATATATATATAATTATAGCTTTGTTTAATTTATAATGTTAAAAATATAATATTTTGATTTTTATAATTACCTAAAAGCTATACTACTATTTTTTTTACTTGGATTGGATTTTTACACTATTATGATAAATTTTTCTACCCCATACAATTTAGTGTAGTGATAAAATAGTGAACTCAAAAGCTACGATTTCCCAGAGCTTTATGAAAAAGTAAAAAATATTTTTATGCTCAAACATCATATAGCTTCCTCATCAATCTACTATATGATAATTATTAATGTAATCTAGTATTACAAAAAGTTGAAATTCAAGACTTTTTTAGTGCAATAAGCATGCTTTCAGCAGATAACTTCCAGATGTTTCTTCAAGATTTATCTAATTTACAAATTCTCTTTAGTTTACTGCTGATTATATAACTATTTGTTTAAAATTACATTTGATATAGAATCTATTATATGATCACTATAATTTTAGTACTTCTTAGGTTAGACAAAGCTCAATACCATAATTACCCATTAAGAAAAGCAAAATTTATAAAACAGTGATAAACTGAACAGTCAATGAAGGATATTGCTAATAATCAGTAAATAAACAATGAACATAATCTTTAGTAATTTTTTATACTGTGATTTAAAATAGTGAGTTTTGATTTTATAATAATGTACAATTAATGTGATAATTGTTTATCAATATTTTATAGCTCAGAGGAAGACTGGTAGATAATTTAAATATAGGAAGAAGATAAATAAAAAGCACTGCTAAAGAAGTGTAATGCTAATTATATAATGAATTTATAAAGTTTCATTCAAGGCAAAATATAAAAAAAGTTTTATTTTAGATTAAAAAAATTATATTTAAAAATATATATTTAAAAATAATCAACATGTCCTAGCAGATAACTTTTCCTTACTAGTGTTTGGAACTGCAAATTTAAAAACTGTTCAAGTGTAATACTGTTTTAAATAGCCCAATGTAAGTAACTGCTTTTCCAGATCATTCCACAAAAAAAAAAAAAAGAAAAAAGCTAAGGAGAGATCTATACAATCAGAAGGCTTATTCAGTATTAATGATAAAAGTTTCATCTCATAGCAAATTATGGCTAAATATCTATTTACCAATTAAGAATTGAATAACTAAATCCTTTTTGTTAGGTATCAGCTTCCTCAACCTCTCTAAGATTCTTTAAAAATTCTCAGCTTTCTGAGAGAATTTCAAAATATCCAAATTTAAACTTCAGGTAGCAAGCAGATGTTTTAATTATCATGCCAAAATGAACAGATATATTATTAAATGACTAATAATATTCTATAGAATATATTAAATTTTTTTATTGAGCACTTCAAACAAATGTAGCAAATCTAAATAGTGAGTACATGTAGAATAACAGTCAAAATATTTGAAAATCAAAATAATTACTATATAAAAATATATTATTTCATTGACATTACAGAAATTCTAAGTCATTTTTTGTTGTTTTATATAATTATTGAAATTTTTGTATTGATATTAGTAGAAATTGAGTGCCTTTTTTTTCTTGTTGTTAAATTAATAATTACAGAATTGTAACAGAAAATGTAACATTTTTGATATTAAAACAATAAAAATTATTGATAAAAAAATTATAGTATTAGTTATGTAGTTAGTTAAATTTATGAAATCAAACCTTAGTAGTAATAATAAAAATAAAACTTTTAAGTTAAAATCATTTAAAGTATATTTAATTATGCATGAAAGTTCTGTTTTCTTTGCCAAAAGCTGGTAAAGCAATTAGATCAAAGAATATTACAGCAATTATGAAACAAATAATTCATGAATTATATATATATATGGAAATATTTAATATGTGCAGTTATTTATAATTGTTTAATATATATATTATTCATTTTTAAAATTAATGTTTTCACTTTCAAAATAAAAAACTTACTTTATATGGAATTATTTTCAAAATAATAAAACCATATTAGTACTACTACTACTACTGTTACTACATCTACTACTACTACTACTACTATTAATAATAATAATAATAATAATAATAATAATAATAATAATAATAATAATAATAATAATAATAATAATAATAATAATAATAATAATAATAATAATAATAATAATAATAATAATAATAATAATAATAATAATAATAATAATAATAATAATAATAATAATAATAATAATAATAATAATGTTGCAAAATTATTAACATATTTTTAATCTAATATAATAAAACACACTAAACAAATCACAAATAATTTTTTGACAACAAGAATTTTATTCAATTGTTTTAAAACTGAAGGTAAAAGAAAATAAATTAATTCAGAGGTGGGCTACAATTGGCCCATGACAATGTTGAATCCAGCCCACTTTGTAAATGCCTAATTATAGAAAATCCATACCTGACTACACTCGCTCTAACCACAATCTCTATGCCTATCACTCATATGTTCATATAATGTAAACTTTATCCTAATGTCACGAAAAATATAAAATACTAATTATAAAAATTAAAAATTTTATCATAACTTGCATAAATTTAATCGTAACTTCTAAAATACCAATTTTATATTACAAAATATAAAAATATGGGAGGAATCACATTGCAAAAAACATTAATTTCTGTTTTAAAAAATACTGTATATTCTACATAACATCAGAGTATAATTATTATTGTAGCATCAATCGAATGAAATTCATTTGGGTTTAACTTCTTATTGGAAAAAATAATGTTGGCACATGATATTTTATAAGTAAGTTTATGCCTTTTCTAATTATTACAATTTTTAATTTAATATAATTTATAGTCTATAAAATGAGCCAATTAAAAAAAGAAAATCTGATGCCGAATGCCACATTTTCAATGATAATTGAATATTCGATATTTATTTGCAAATATAGACAATAAAGCTGTTTGTTTGGTTTGTAATGAAACTATTTCCATTTTTAAAGAATATAATCTAAAAAGGCAATTTTTCAACAAAATATTTCATAAAATATAAACTATTTTCACCAGAACAAATAAAAATTGAACCAGAAAAATTAAAATGTGGTTTGCATAAGCAACAAAATACTCTGAAAATTTTGTTAAATATAGATAGAGCTGTGATAAAAGCTAGTTATATTGTGGCACATAAAGTTGCAAAACAATGTAAATCATTTTCTGACAGAAAATTTATGAAAGAATGTTTGATAGATATTGCTGAATTATTATATTCTGATAAAAAACTGACATTTAAACAAATTTCTCTGTCACAAAGACCTCTTGTGAGATAAATTGATAATGCTTCAAATAATTTATGTGATCAAAAAAAATTAAAATTGGAATATTGTACTTACCAAGTATATGAGCCAACTTTTAACTTTTATTCGAGGTATAAATCATAATTTGAAAGTACAGAGGAATTACTTTCTGCATATCCTATGAAAGATGCAATGTCTGCCAATGATTTTTTTAAATATAACTTTGCAAAAATATAATATAAAGTGGAATAAAATTGTCAACATCACAACTGATAGGTGTTCTAGTTTGACAGGAAAAACATTAAATTATTAAAAAGAATAAGTGATGGAATAAAGCATATTCCAGGAAAAGAAATTTTTTTTTCTTTTCTTACATTGTATAATTCATCAAAAAACCATTTGCAAAAGAATTTTAAAACTGAAGCATGTTATATCGGTTGTAATGAAAGTAGCTAATTTTATTCATGAAAAAGCTTTAAACCACCAATTTTGAAAGAAATTGTATGTGATTTTACTGATATTCATTACTATACAAACATAAGATGGCTTAGTCTTTAAAAAGTGTTAAAATGATTTCATGATTTGTTAGATGAAATTGTTAGCTTCATAAATGCTAAGGATAAACTGAATGAATTTTAAAAGATGAACAGTGGTTGAATGACTTTTTCTTTTCCATTGATATGTTTTCACATCAAAATGAATTAAATGTATTATTACAAAGAAAAGGACTATTTATTTTTGATATGTATACAAATGCCACATCATTTATAAAAAAACTCAAGTTATTTTTGCAACAATTCCAAAATAAATAGTTAACACTTTCTAATGTTACAAAAAAGAGAAGAAAAAAACTTGAAATGTGCTAATTTTAAGAAATATGAGGCTATAATAAGTGACTTATTTAATGAATTTACAAGAAGATTTGATGATTTTCAGAAACTTTCTAAAGATCTATCTTTAGTAAGCCTGCAGTTTAATTTTAATGTCAGTGATGCACTACCTTGCATCAAATTGAAACTGATAAATTTACAATCAAAGTTAATATTGCAGAATCAATTTGCTGAGAAAACAATAACAAACTTTTATGCCTCGTTAAATCCAGAAATGTTTAAAAATATTCTGGATAATGCACAGAAATATTTGACATTCTTTGGAATGACATACCTATGCAAAACTACATTTTCTTTATTGAAAAATGCAAAGAGTAAAATTAGATCATGAATAATAGATGAAAATTTAGGAGTAGTTCTATGAATAGTGAATTGAACCCCAATTTTGATGAAATCATAAATCAGGATTCCAAATTTAATCCCTCACATTAAAGTTTTTGTTTTCTGCATTTACTTTGTTACCATAACAATAAAAATGTTCTAAATTGTAGTTCTTATTCAGTACCTATCTATAATCACTTACTATTTAAGTCATTAAATATTATATTTACTTTTTAAAAAATACATTGATAACTTCATAATTCAAGTAATATAACATTTTTAGGTTCTGATTTTTCCACCCTCGTTATGATACAAAAATTTTATTCAGCCCGCTGATGAAAAAAGTTGCCCACCCCTGGATAAATGCATCATTGTTTGCACATGTTTGATTTAAGATAGAAATAATAGTTGGGAATTCAAAAGTTAAAAGATTTTTAGATAGATTGTCAGTTTAGGCAAAAATAAAAATAAAACCTAACAAAAACCTCACTTTAATTCAACTGAATGAAGTTGTGCTCTGACATCATTCGACTTCTGAATAAACTTACCATGCACTCTAGGAATAGTTATAGAAAGGATTTTATTTTATTTTATGGTTAAAAATAAAATGCATTTTATTTACAAACATTTATATATATGAAAAAATTTAATGTTCATGTGTTATATATGTATGTATGTAAAGTTCTCAGTTTAAAGTTACTATATAACAAATTATAATTAAGCATCTACATTAAATCATTCACCACCCATTTTGTTTGCCTTATAATTTATTCATGCACTTCAATTTTAGATTTATACCACAAAATCTAATGACCTTTTAATGACATTAAAGCAAATTGCTTTTTTATATATTTTTATAGAAGATAAAAAAAAAAAAAGCCCAAACTATAAAAAATTATGACATTATGCATTTGTTTATCTATTCTTGTGATATTTTAAATAAAAGATATATTATTTAATTGTGAAATAGTTATTAAAAAAATATTTCTCAGTAAAAAGATTTATGGTGATTTACTCTCTCTCTAATGAGAAACAAAAATCATTGTAGATAAGATTAAATTGGATAAAAGCACATTTTTATTTCAATTAATTTTAATTGTTTATGATTTTCTTCTGAGAATATGTATCACAAATAAAATGTTATTTGTGTATCTTATTTATATTATATATAAAATGCCTATTTTCTCTGATGTCTGATTAGTGAATGTATGAATGTGTCTCCATAAGGAAAATCAGTACACTTGCTCTTAACTGCAGAGATAATGAGGGGGGGGGTAGATGACACACTACTATATTTATATTTAGTTTTGGTAACATATTATGTTTATGCAAAGAAAGTCACCATTAATAAAAAATGCTTGGGGGGGGGATTAGTACATGTGCTTTTAACTACAATGGTATAGTATTTAAATCATGAAAAAAATTTTGATTACAGTACATAAATTCATGTTTGAAATATGATATTTAGTGAGGGAAAAAAATAGATGCTATAGAACAATATTTACATTTAGTTTTGGTTAGCATATAATTGAAGTCAAAATGCCAGCTTTCAGGCTGGTGCACAATTCTTACATTTATTCATATAATATTAAAAATCTTTTGCTTAATTTACATTAAATCTTAAAAAAATTATTAAAGCAATCAATTAATTAAAACAAAAGATGGGTGCATCTGGTATAGTTAATATTATATTAAAAGATTAATATACATTTTTAAAAAAATCATCAATATAATAGAATATGGATAGTGCTATTGTATGAAAATATTGTAAACTAATAAAATTTCCTAGTAATAAGCATCATACTTTGTGCTACTTAAAATAAAATCTATATGTAAAAATGAATTTTCAAGTTTCACAAAAGGAAATTCATTATTTAATATGCAAGATTAAACTTTAAATTAAACATACCTTAATGTATATGTAAACAAAGAGAGTAAATCACTCTTCACCAGGTCATGACTTAAAAGCACCCTAAATGTTGAACAAAGAAATATAAGAAAAAATGAATCCATCTATTCTTAGTAGCTCTGATGTTTATAAGCATACATTTGTCATCATTGTTGGTAATTCAGAGTGAACTTAATTTATCAACCATATGGAATATGGCACTTAAAGAGTTATTCACTTCATAATTAAGTGTACATGGCTAAAGACAGGATCCCACTTTTAACACCTCAATTGTAGTAATTAAACAAGATTTAATATGTAAACTTTAAATTAAACATAGTTTAATGTATATGTAAACAAAGAGAGAAAAAACACTCTTTTCCAGGCTATGACTTAAAAGGACTCTAAATGTTAAACAAAGGAATCGAGAATAGAATGCATTTAACTATTCTTAGTGCCTCTGATGTTTATAAGCATACTCTTTGTTAACATTGTTTACATATTAAATCTTGTTTAATTATTACAATCAAGGTGTTAAATGTGGGATACTGTCTCCAGCCACATATACTCAATTATGAGGAGAATAACTCTTAAGTGCCATATTCCATATGGTTGATAAATTAAATTCCCTCTGAATTACCAGCAATGTTGACAAAGTTATGCTTATAAACATCAGAGCTATTAAGAATAGGTGGATTCACTCTTTTCTTGGATTTTTTTGTTCAACATTTAGGGTGCTTTTAAGTCATAGCCTGGGGAAGAGTGATTTACTCTCTTTGTTTACATATGCAAGATTAATAAATACATAAGAAAGGGGTGTATTTTATATTGGATTTAGCAATTTGTAATGATTATAAATGTTTAAATACTTTTTATTTTATGACCATTCTGCTTGCAATGTATATTATAATTATATATTTAAGATAAGGATGGTTAATATATAAATCATGAGCATATCAATAGCAAAACCTTTGGAACTATATGTAAAAAGCAACTACTTCCAAATATCACTTTGAAAAATTTATGAATAAACATCAGTACAATCTTTAGAAATAATTTATGAATTGATAGCATCTGATAATAATAATCATCACCAAATAAAATAATAAGTTTACTCTAATATCAGATTGATTAAAATATAAAGGAAGAGTAAAAGACTTTACAGATTTACCGCTGAGCATTACTTTAAAGCAGTGCTAAGCTGTAAATCTGTAAAAAAGTTATAATTTTATAATCTTTCCTGCATAGTGAATCTTCCCTATCTATTTAATTACAAATGAATAAGAAAAGAAAATAGATTGAGTTACAATCCAAGAAATCTTTTTTAAAAATTCTGACCAGTTTATGGAGTACAGTATTATTATTTTTCTCAATTAAAGTGTTTTGTTTTGACATTGTTTCTCCTTTCAATTTATTTACTTTTCATCATCACATCTTGAACAATAACAATATTAATATTTTTTGTAAGATAAATCAAACTTCTTTTCTTCTTTATAGTAGGACAAAACTTTATAAATGGGGAAGATGCCAAAATTCCACAAACATATATTAAAAAATAATTTCAATATCATATCAGTTAATATATATATATATATATATATATGAATAATTATTTGTAAACTCTAATATTTGTGTTATTATATTTTAATTTTGAATACCCTCAAATTTATTCATGTAAGATAAAATGAACAGTGAAATTGATACTTTAAAAAATTATATTTACTATTACAAATAATAAATAATCATAGGTTTATTTCCTAAAGGGTCACATAACATTGGAGTATCCAGGTGGTAGAACAGAAGTCCAACAATAAAAACTAAACTAATCAAACTGAGACACTGCTTTTAATCTTTTACTTTACTCAATTGAAAACCAATCCAAATACTTTTAGTTCTGAATCTGTCACTTTATAGCTGTATTAAATTCAAAAACAACAACAAAATATTGCTCTACAATATTCAGAATTTTTCAAATGATCACTCATCCAAATATTAATTAAGTCTAATGTTACTCTATTAACGTTGAATAAATAATAATAAAATAAAAGCCAACATTATAAAAAAATCAATTACTCATCTCAATAATATAAATGATGTCATTGTTTATGTTTTCTTAAACTTAACATATTAAAATAAATGTTGTTGATATGGTGAATAATAAACTACCATTAATAATAAGCAAATATTAGTAGCATAATATTTGGTCATTGAAAGCTATTTCGTAGTTACATCAATTTGCCTTTGCCACAGAATATTTATATATATTATTGCACTATTTTTCAAATTACTTTAATAAATTACTCAATAATATTAACTATTCTCAAAGAAAATGAAAAAAATATTTTTAAACTCTATATTGATCATATTTAAAAGTTACTATACAGATAAGTGATCAGCATATATGCATGTATTTAATGTTAATTAAATGATTAGTGCAATCAAAATATCATTACTAAACTTGATTGTTTTTATTGAATTTTTTCCAATGATTTAAAATTAAAAAAAAAACAAATAAAATTATGGAATTCCATTAAATTAACTACGATACTCACCCCCCCCTCTTAAAAAAAAACGATTATAAAAATTTACTAATATAAACATAAATTTAAAATTTTTTCCTACTACGTAATACTTGTACAAGAACAATATTATTAAAAATTGATAATTAATTTTATAATATGGAACAAAAAGTTATATAAATAAATTAAAATAAAAAAACAACCACATATTTAAAAAATCATGAAAAAATTATTACAATGTAATAATGAGAAATTACATCAAATGTCAGGTAAAAATGTTTAATAATAAAAAGTATGACAAGCAGAATTACTATAGACATTTCATTACTGCTTATAATTACTTGCTCTTTAAGAGAAAGTAAATAATATTTATTTGTTCATTAAAAAGATGAAAAAAAGATATATGCATATGAAAATCACGGTAAAAAAGACGAATTTATTCAAAATATATAAAACATTTTGGAATTCAAATTATGCTTAATGAAGAAAAAAACGATTAATGCTCACTTATTTAGAATTATCCAATTTAATTTACATTTTGAAGATTAAGTAGGGTAAATTTTATAATTGAAGCAATATATATAAAATTGTTTTAAATTTATACATAAGAATCTATACTACACAAACTTTCTTTATCTATCTATACATATATAAATTATTACTGTAACTTCAATATATATCTATATAATATTATATTTAATGTTTTCACAGTTGTATGATGTAGATAAATTAGTTTTTTTGGTAAAACTGTGTATTATTTTCTATTATAAACCGATATTTCCACGAACTAGCATCCGCCATTGTCAAGGTAAACTCTTGAAAGAAAATTTGCTCGATCTCAAACTATCACGTGACTGAGTGCGAGATGAAGCATGAGAATCAGCTTGAAATAGTTTAGTATACAGAATATGAGGTTTATCAAAATTTTATTATTTCATTTGAAATATCAATAACAAAAAAGAATTAAACTTAGACAAGTTATGAATCCTCTAAAAAATTAATTGTGAAAAATAGATATTTGATATTTATAAAAGTTAACTTCTGAATTGGAAAATATGCCACTACAAAACTCACATTATCTGTTTAAGAAGATTTCATTCATCAACTGCTATTTAAATGTCTAAATGAAATGACAAAAACGATTTTTTGATACTAATAATGTATTTGTTTCACAATAAGCTGATAATCTGGACTAACTGACAAGTGCTGGTTTAGCATGAAATACGGATATTGGTGATTATTTTTATCTTTTTGACATGTGTGTGATCACATGTATCAGCGGTATGAGATAGCATGGATGGTTAAGGGGCATGTGAAAGTCTGAGTTCAAACCCCCTATATATTACATATAGAAGTGCGGGTATGAAAAAGCCTGTACTATAGAAAACATTCATATTTCAAAATAAACTTTTTAGAAAATATTTTGGTAACTCATATTCCTATGATAAGATATTTATAACAAATTTTTAAAAATACTTAACAAAGTTTGTTTTTTTTTTAAAAAAAAGATGAAATTATTAATAACATCACTGAATTTATATCTTAAGATTCATTTATTCACACACTCAAAAAAAAATTCCTATTTTAAACTGAAATTATAACAATAAATACTATTATAAAATTCAATCAAATGCAATAAAAAACAAGATAATTTTTGAATAGGAAAAAAATTTTTTTTAGTAGAAGATGAGTGAATGTATATAAATATAATATTTCAGATTTTTTTTTCTTTGAAAAACTCTAGACAAAATTCAATTTATAGAGAAAGTTATAATATCCAAAGTTATGATTATAACAAAATATATAAAAGGATTAAAAACTGTTGACTAATTAATTTTTTTAATAAAACTATATGCAAAAAAAAAAAAAAATCAAAATCATATTAGTTTCTTAAATATCATATGACATCTAATTACCAGAAATGGAATAGATATTGAATCTTTAGACTTAAAGTCTGTCATTGTATCACTGCACTAAACTGCACAGAGCATATATATATATTAGCAAGGCAGAGTTTAATAGATAATGGAATAAAAAAAATAAAAAAAAATGGTTTGGATTTTTTTCTTTATATATATAAATAATAAATATATTAACTAATTAAAGGAAATATAAATAAAAACAAACATAATTACTTCAAAACAGCTGCTTTAATATATTGTAACTGTATGAAGCCAAGACTAGATGAGTTGCTTTATTATACTCTATGAATTGAGTCACTAAATTCTAACAGTAAGAATGATGATAATGAGAGAGGCTTTGCTATGATTCACAGATTTGGTTATGATGGATCATAACTAATAGATGGTATGAAAAGATTCTCTTATTCAAATGCCTCATATGTTCTCTAAACCCAAAGTATAATTGTATGAAAGGTGGTTCTTAAATAAAATAATAAATAAATGGAGAAAAAGAAACTCTATCATTTATATATCAAACCATAAAGGTAATTAATATGAAAATATGTTAGCTTTTGAAATAATACTTCACAACTAAATAAGTCAAACTCCTAATAATAATAAAAAGAATGTATCCAATTTTTATTATCTCTCTATACTGTAATTATTTACTTTGAGGGTTTAACATTAAAATTCACTAATGAGACTTGATCACTTGCTACATAGAAAATAGAAACAAAGGGAAGATTTTACTGAATCTAAACTATATTTACAAACCAACTAAATATAAAGAATTTATTTGGTATCTTAATTCATTAATGTTAAATAATATAGATTGTTTATTAAGGTTTGTACAAGCAATCAGTAACATTTCAATATTCTCAGGGTAAAATAATTATATGATCAAAATCAAGTATTGCATTATAAGTGATGTATTTCTGAAATAAAAAAAAAATACACTAAATCAAACTTTAAATGAAACAATTGGTTCATCTTTATCACATGATCACCATCTCTTATGCTAGCACATAGCTGTTATTAAACAGGTAAAACTCTCCATACAGTAGTGTATGAAGAGTTTTGCCTGGTTCATCTTTAATTTACAATATGTATTTTCTTTTTTTTTTTTTAGAGTAGCAACAATAACATAAAATAACAAAGCAAAATCACCTATCTCATAGGTTTCTCAACTGATTTATCAAACGCATGTTAAGCACCATTTGATACTGATATATTTGTTTAAATCACATTTATGTCCAAATGAAGACCATTTACATTTATGTCATATGACTTGATAAGGCATAATATTAATAATAACAATAATAGTACTTGCTGGCATCTAAATAAATTGAGATCAGAAATTTATTCATTGGACAGAACATTAACTTTTCAAATAAAAAAACAACAACAAAATTCTCTTCAAACTTTATTAGATATGTCTGTGTTCCTTTGAACTACATTTCCCTTTACTGAGATACTCAAATACAAATAATCTCTTAGAATAATCACTTTTATTTAAAACAGCTTTTAAATATGGAAAAAGCACCACTACCTTTATCTATATCACACTTAAGTCCATAAAGTCTAGTAGGGATTTTATCATCACATTATAGTGACTCAGATAGGCATTTCTTCATAATAAGTACTTATAAACACTATATGGATCTCTAGGATTACACATATATATACTGATACATAAAATATTATAATAACAAATCTACCCCTTAAACGCATCTCATGATTATCGAATAATTCCAAGTTACACACACGCACACACACAATTTCAATAATAATAATAATCTTATCATTTTCCCCCTAATATTTAAAACAATCTTCATGTTAACATAAATGCTGTTAAAAATTCACCTCACACATTTATATTACGTTATACATATATGCCATATGTTAAGTATGTGTGTATGTATTATAAATCATAAAAAAAAAAAAAACAACTGTTAATGAGCTTCAATCTTTTCTTGAAATACTAAAGAATAAAAAAAATACCAAAAATAAATAAATAAATATGTACACACATCAGTTTTAAACATTAATTATACTTGTTCAACCTTCTCTTATAATTTTTCTTATTTTATTAATAAGAAAAAGTTATTTGGAGTCTCTGCTTTGACTGTGGCTTGATTTTGTTAATATAACTGATGAGGTCTTCTACTGATGAATGCATGAATTTTTGAAGTTTGAGTTGATTTTGAAATAAATCATGCTGACATGGACTAATAAGATTAATCAGAATTATTGGAATGCTTCTCCCATTGTAGTGTTGTTTCTCCTTTCCAGGTGAGGATAGCTAATTGCTTAATACAATTTTTTTTTATAGATGCATGCTTGCTAATGGTATTTCATTTGATAAAATGTAGTAGAAATAATCAAAGAAGGATTAAGACCTCAAATAGATGGTACATCTACTCATGTATCTTTCTATCCATGTTCACTTCAAATAGAAATTCTTTTATTTTTACATGATTAAGGCAAAATTAGCAAGAATAAACTTTGATAGCTTCCATATGCTGAAAATAAATAAATAGTAAGGTACGATCTTCATATGCCCTTACCTTTTATTACATAATAGATCTCCATAGTATTTTAAATTTATAGCCTCACGAGGAATATTCAGTTCAACTCTTATTGTTAATCATTAAATTCATGCATATGTTGACATTAATAAAAATAATAATACAGATAATTAATATATATAAACAGTTTAAAATAAATAAAAAAAACGAAAATATATATTCTTAAATCACAAATCTTTTTTTTTTTTTTTACAAATAAATAAATTTGCAATATATTTTTAATTTTTCATGTTATTAACAATATTCCTATTATAATTTTCATATAATTCATTTTTCTACTTTTTATTCAGTATTACCACTGCCCTCTTAACAACCATAAATAAATATTAACTTTGAAAATATCAAAAAAAAAAACAAGAAAAAAATAAAATAAAAAGATAAGTGGAAATTAAAAATTGAAACATTTTCTACAGCTATATAATTTACAAAGCGCATACGATATGTAGTTTGCAGAAGTTATAAAATGAAAATAATCAATAATTCAGTTATGGCTTAGCGCTTTTGAGGTTCTCTGCTCATAATAATAGCCATATTGGAAACTATGATATAGATTGTCTTAGACATAATCTATGCAAATTAAATGCAAATGATTAAGGTTGTCCATTTTTTGGAAATATTAAAGCAGGTGTCGCGTCCGTTTGTTGTTATTGCCGTTGATAAAATATGCCTCTTTTATTTTTCTTTTACACAAGATAACTAGAAAGTAAACTATGGAGCTGAGACCATATGATCTAGTTAGTAATAGCAATAATAATTACCTGACCTACATTAGATGAAAAGTGAAATTAATTTTAACTTAATAAATCTGATATGAGTAATTAGACACAGATATATAGAACTCATATAAATTAAAACCTTAAATTAAAAGTGGTCCAATTTTGCTTTAACATGGATCGGACAAATAGTACTGCATTTACTAGGTAACATGATTTCAGCTTGCAGTGTCAGTTTTACTTGATTGCTACTTAGTTAGATAATAGCTGAAATTTTATCTCCATGACTACACAGACAAATTTCTGGTGCATTTCAATGTTTATATCTGTAAGTTCATAAAAATATATAAATTAAGAAATTTTAGTACCTGTTTTGCACTTTTGATATTTTTATGCTAGATATGCTTTATATGCATTTATTATTTTTTCATTCAATCCTCATCTTTATCTCTAGTTATATAAATATCAAGACACATAGATCTTAATAAAAGATTAAAAAGTTTTATTGTTGTGCAAATAATCTTTTAACTTTTTTATTATCTTTGGTAGATTATAAATTCTGCAATTTAATTTTTGTCAAAAACAAAATAATGTCAAAAGCTCATCTTAAAAAGTACATACAATGACTTGACTCCTGAATTATATAATGCCTTTTCGGATTGTACTGAAGTATTAAGATTTCTACTTAAACATCAGCAAGATTATTCATGAGTGTGTTGAGATTTCAATCACAAACAGCATGGTTTTCCTAAAAAACCATACAAATGTTTGATACAATATTGTTATATATGTTTCTCAGAGCAAGTTGGAATATTTAATGATTACAAAATTGAAAATAACCAGAAATTTAATTATATGGCAAATAATTTTCAAGAAGGACCAAAGATTGACATAAATTCTCAGCATTATCAATTTTGATGATAATATAATATGTAAGATAATGTAATATTAAATCATCTATGCTCTTCATTACTGTTTCACAATGCTTTATTTACAACCCTCTTTTTTGACAGTTTCGACTGCCTCAGCAATTTTCTTCAGAACTACAGCACAATACAAATATATGAATATAAATATACATGAACATATAATTTACACTTTATATATATATATATCTTATAATCTTTATTTAATTATTACATTTTCAATATTATATATTTTACTCTTTTTACATACTATATTTATCAATTAATACCTCCTATAACCATATATATTCAATTTTTATTTTATTCTTTTAAACATTTATGTCTAAATTTATATCTCTTATACTTTACATTATTATTAATTTTAATTAACATTCAATATTGACAATTTACTTTAATCTATAATATTAAAACAGGCAAAACTCACTATATGTATTGCCACACACAGCAAGCTAGAGTAATCAATGGATGCCGAAGGCTTCTGCATAAACTCCCCATCTGTGCCTACTTATCCAATATCCCCAGACTAGTTTCTGGCTTGTGGCCTTTGACAGTGAGGAGACTAGTCTGGGGATATTGGATGAGTAGGCACTAGATGGAGATTTTATGCACAAGCCTTCTGGCATCCATTGATTACTCTAGCTTGCTGTGTATGGCAATATGTATAGTGAGTTTTGCCTGTTTTAAAACAATTATACACAAGCATAAGAAGTAGTGATCATATGATGTTTATTGTTTTAAATCTATGATACTATTATTTTTTTAAACATATTTTTACCCATCTTTCACTTATATCTCCAAATCTCAACTGATAAATTCAAACTTTAAATTAGATGTATTTGATATGATGTACTGTGGTTTCTCCTTATACGAGTCAGGAATTTCTCAGCATCTATGCCCAAAGAAACCTGCTAGCCACTTTATTTTCCCTTTTCATTCCCTACCCTAAGTTTTCTCATATCCTGCTCTGTCCCATTTCCACAACATAATCTTTGTCAACTCCATGGCCTTTATCTCTAAATCCCCATTATCTTTTTCCAAACCCAGAGTAAAAACCAATAACTGACTTTCTGTATAATCACTTTGATTATATTTATTCTTCCATAACTTCATTATTTGTACCCTTTCTGATTTTAAGCATTTACACTCAATTAACAGATGCCTACTATTTTCTATGCCTTCCTTACACAACTTGCAATCTAAACAACCCACACTTTTCCATTTACATGTATATTCTCCTGTTGCTAAAGATCCCATTCGAGCCTTAAACAATAAACTACTTTCTGATATTATCACAAATTAACTATAACCCAATATTCTGTTTAACTCCTATATATTTAAACTCTTTTTACTCTCCATACTAGTTCTCCATCTCTGCAACTCCCAATTGTTTATTAATGCATCTATTCTTCTATCCCATTCCTTACCATTAAAACACTCAACAATTCTCCTAACACATTCATCCCATCTTTTGTACAAGTATACTGATATAAATTCTTTATCCAAATATTCTGCATACTGCATTACCTTTCTTGCCCATCTTGTTGCCTGCCCTTTACTCATAACCAAATTAAATACTATTTTGGCTATTCTTTTATTATCCATAAACTGCAATTTACCAAACATTTTCATTTTGCTTCTTGCATCTCTCATATAAAAACTTGACCATCCCATTTCTCCTTGAATTGCCTCCTTCGCTGTCCACACATCTGCATCTAATGCATGTCTTCCTACTTCTCTTTGTACTTTTTCTAAGTAATCTAATACCCCTTTACTAACACATAACACATTGTTACCATATGTTAACCCTGCTACTGCCACTCCCTTCCATACAATTCTAGCTACATCATATTTATTATATGAAAACACTGTTAATTTCTTTATCAATCCCTTTCTTTTCTTTGCTTCATTTATCAATTTTTTCTCCCATTCATCCAAGCAATTTCTCTGATTACTTAAGACGATTCCCAAATAGTTATATCTATTCACCAACACTTAACTTTATATCCCCCAATAAAAATTCTTTGTCTTCTGTTTCCCCAGTATTAATCATTACTTTTGATTTTTCTTCACTAAATTTAATCCCCATCTCTTTACCCACCCTTGCGCATGTCCTCAGCATAACTTCAATATCTTCTCTTCTTGCTGTGCACAAAAAGACAACATTTGCAAATAAAAGATCTGACAAAGTATATACTTCCCTTGTCACCAATTAACGGTATCTCTATCCCTCTCTATTGCTCTCTCCATTTCTCTCAAATACAACAAAAACAAAATAGGTGACATAGGGCATCCTTGCCTTAGTTTCACCCCATTTTTAACTTTAACTGATTCTATATTCCCTAATTGATAAGTATAGTAATTATTTTCATATAATTTCTTAATAATATCCACTAAAGCTCCATCCATTCCCAAATTTACTAAACTTACCCATAATCTATTTCTATTTACTCTATCATATGCCTTCTCTATATCTATAAAAACCATATATAACTGTCTACCTGTATTCCTACTCATATCCATAAGTTGTGTAACTACAAATAAACTATCTCCTATATGCCTATCCGATCGAAAACCTCCTTGCATTTCTCCCACTATATTATTTTCTTCCATCCATTTTGCAACCCTTCCAGCCACCATATATGAGAAAACTTTATATAAAACTGATGTTACTGCTATTGGTCTATAATTGTTTAACTTTCTATGATCCTTATGTTTTCCTTTAAATAGTAGCCTTACTCTTGTATTACTCCAACTATCTGAAAAATCTCTCTTCTGTGCCATCTTATTAAAACATAATAGTTTTACTTTTGCCCTATGCCCTAAATTCATTACCATGTCTGCTGCCCATCCATCTAAACCTCTTGCCTTTCCACTTTTCAATTTCTTCCCTGCCTCATTCAGTTCATTTTTCTATAAACCTAATATTCCCATTACTATATGCTTTCATGTTTGCTATCACTCTGTCCTTCATATCTAATATCTTTGCTATATCCATTACATACCTATTTAAAATTATCTCTAATTCTTCTCTAAAGCTACACTCTATTTCCGCATCATCTAGTAATACTATCCCCCCCCTACATTCCTTCTTTTAAAGTAATTCCAATTTTTTTTACTCCCATCTCTTCCACTTTTATTTATATCCTCCAACAATTTACTATTCAATTTCATTCTCCTTATATAATTATCTATTTTAGCCACCTTCTTTTTTTCTAAGTACTTTTTGCATTTAACATTAATATCTTTTTCACTTTCTTTGTTCTTAATAGCAACACATTTTCTGCATACTTTTTTCCTCTCTTTTACAGTTTTACTAACTCTCATTTTTTATTACTTTTATTCTTCTGAATATTCTCACCTAAAACCCTATTTGCCAATTTTACTATTTCACCACACCAGTCTCCATACTCATTCCCAGCCAACTTTTCCATGGTTTCTTCAACTTTTATTTTATACTCTTTTTACTCTTATCATTCTCTCTCCATCCACATCTTTCACTATCGTTTTTACTTTTATTTCTATTTTCCATCACATTACCAACTATTTCTATTATAAAAAAGTTATGATCACTATTGCATACTCTCTTTTCATTACCAAACACCTTAATTTTCCGTATTTTAACCCTTCACTCTTTCTCTACTAATACATAATCTGTATGTGGAATATATTGTAACTAGATCATGTGTAGTGTTCCTCATAAATATTTGATAAATTTCCAATACTCAAATTCACTATCTGACAAAATTTTTTCAAAAGTTAGCCATTCTTATTGCCTACATCATCAAATTCTTCAATATGCCCATTCATATCCATAAAACCATTATTCTCTTCCCCTTTTCTTTGAAACTCTTTATATCCTTAACTAAGCATTCATATATGCCACTGTTCCACTCCATTACAGTTTGCCTATCTCCAGTAGCTATATACACTATAGCCAGAATTCATTCTTGTCTTCTAACCTTATCTCGAACCACAAATATTCTTGACATTTAACAGTATTTAAAATATTTTTTAGACATAACTCCTATACCATCACACCTTTTTTCTTTTCTATTTATACCCTACCATACCAAGTCTTCCAGAATAGATTCTTCTCTTAGATGGTTTCCACTACTGCTAATACCTCAAGCTCTTCATTTTAAATTGCTTTGTTTAATTTCAGCCACTTTTCTGGTCTTCTACCACTTTGCATATTCAAATACCCAATTTAAAAATTTTGTTCTTTCCTAACTACTCTTTTATAAATTCTTTTGACTCTTTTTTCTCCATTACATTTATAAATAACTTGCTTACTATTAATTTTACAGATCCATTCTCTCTCCACACCTACATTTATATCTAAATCAACTACCCTTTGTTTATTTCTTACATCCCATCCATTCTTCTTCTTCTTTCTGATAATACTGCAATTTAAAAACCCACCCCCTTTATAAGTTTTCCAAATTATATTCTTTATAAATCAAATTCCCTAAACCTTCACTTTCTTGTTTTTCTAAGTGCAATTCATCCTTACTATACAAATCCCTTTTTCCAATAAAAAAATCCCACACATCTACAAACAATAACATCATTTCTCTCACACAATTTTTTCAATCTCCCATTTATAGAACATGCCCTATCTAACATATACCTCTTGTCAAATCTTGGTAATAATCCAACTATTTCTATTCTTCCTTTGATTTTACTCAAATTTCTAATCAATTTTATGTACTCATCCATTACTCCTGATGGCTCTGACAAATTATTAGTACCTACTATGATATACACATCTCTGCTCCCTTGCTTCTTTACTTTATCTGTAACATCCCTAATTCTAGCACCAGGCAAACATAGTCTTACATAACTGTTTCTATTTTCCCTTGCAATTATATCTACACATTCTCTAATTAGGGAATCTCCTATCAATACTGTCTTATAGCTATTTTCTCTGCTTCATCTGTAAAATTCTCTATCATATTCTGGACTTCCTTATCTACTTCTTCCTTATCATTTCTACTCAATAATTCCTTTTATTTGCTCACACATTATCTCTAACAATTTTAATTTTGCTTTTAGATCCTTTACCTCTTCGTCTATCTTACTTATTCTTTGGCTAACCATCTCCATTGCACTACTAATTTTTCCACCCATATCTCCTGTCACTCCACTAACACCATATTATATCCTATCTTCTTCAATTATGTTTTGCTCTATTTCTCCTGCCCTTCTCTTTAAACTATCCACATGTAGAAACCACTTTCACACCTCTTTTATCACATTTTCACATTGTCTACATAACAATAAACCTGTTATATCCTTCCTAGTCTTATTTAAACATTTCAAGTGATAAAACTCATCGCATACAGTACGCTCTACCACAACATGCCTAATTTCTTTCTGATCATTATATATGCATTGTGGAATACAAATGCAATCCATATTCTTTATTTTCCAAGTCACCTATTCTATATTTAACTTTATACTTCCTCTCCTAGTCTTCAAACCCCTTTGTATGGAAAGATAAAAACTTTGTACTTTCAAAAATGATCAATTGATAAACGTTTTTCGACCTTAGGCCTCCAAAAACCCCACTTATAAAATATCCTTACATTAAAACCCATTCAACAAAATACTTTTTTTTTTAAACTTCTATATTTAAAATGGCAAATGAAACACTTTCTAAACATTAACAATTCCCAATCTTTTCAAGGTCAATTAAATGTATTTCTCTTGATCACAATTAACTCTTCACTTTCATACAACAAACAAACAGACTTTGTATCAATGATCTCAGCTAATTAATCATATAAATAAAATAAATACATTCGACTTAGCTCTTAGCACAGAATAATCACATCAGCACAGCGGAATCTTTATTTCTAGTTTACAGTTATACGGTTAGTAGCTCCCTCTTTAAAATTTTACATTTATATTTTTAGCAGCTCCCTTTTCCTATTTTTTATATAATTAAATCTTTTTCATTTTATAACAAATAGCTTCTTTTATTTTTATATCCATTTTATTATTTGTAAAATATCTAAGAAACATATCCAGAAAATAACTTTATTTTATCACAAGGTCATCATTTCTTACAATTTTGTTAACTTTCTCTATTCAATATTGTTACCCAGTGCAAGCCACAATAATCAATAGATGCTAAAAGATTAATGCACCAAAATGCCTATCTAGTGACTACTTATCCAATATCCCCAGATTAGTTTCTAGATTATAGCTTTCATCAGTGAGGAGCCATGGATATGAGAATAGTAAAAAGATAAAATGTGGATGGTAGAGAGATGCTTTCCTTAGATGCATTGTCTCAGTTCCAAGGCTCCTCCCTGAGGATACTGAATGAGTAGACACTAGATAGGGATTACAATGCACTAGCCTTTTAGCATCTACTGATTACCATGGCTTGGACTAAGTGGCAATAATGCATGGAAAAAATCACTGCATTAACTTTATTTTATACTCAAATAGTGAATCTAAAGAAAGAAAAATAATCTCAAAAAATCCATACATTATCTTAGTCTTGCAATAATAACTTTCAGCAAGTTTTATTTATTTATGTTGTTCATTAGTTGTCTTTAAATATTTCATTTTTATGTTTGATTTATAAAATACAATACTTTAAATTCTTGGCTTCAAAAGTTTATTTATATTATTGTCTATATGAGTAAAATCCATAATATGTAATCATGGATTTCCATAATTAGTAGTAAATAATTGTTATTCATGAAAAGCAGGTTTAAATTAGACTACTTTTCATATTCATTGTTTACACCCTAATACAACTTTTCACATTATACTTTATGACTTAAACCTCTTAAAATTGATTCTAGCCTCATCTTTATAAAGTGATCAAACAATAAAAAATACAAAACTCTTATGATTATCATATGCCATTTATATATATATCTCTTTATTCTTTTGACTCACCATCAATCTCTGCATTCTTCATAGATTCTTCTCCAGTCTCTGCATCAGTTTGAACTTCTTCAATAACAACTACATCAGTTTTATAATATATCTCTGTTCTATGGCAGTTTTAGATTCTTTCATACTCTTTATATCAATTTTAAACTCTGACTGTGATCTTCTGTTATGATTTCTCTATTACTTTTTTCTTTTCAGTATTCTGGGATTTTTAAGTTTCTCCATATTTCTGGAATATTTTTTCATTCATTTTATATGCTTTTATGGATTTATATTCTCATGATTTTTAAATTCTTATTTTTGTTCATCAATTCTTGACATAATTTACTCAATGACTTCATAAAAATCTGGAACAATTGTATCATATCCATTACAGAGTAGGGCATTTCCTGAGTTGGTTGCTCCCTTTTTCCTTTTTGTGCTTGAGTATGTATCTTATTAGACTAGCCTTGACATTTTTATTGTTGAATCAAACACCTTCTACCCCAATATCTTCTTACATACTGCTAGCCTCAAAGCTTCTCGGTATTTATATTACTCAAAGTGATTTCTTAAGGGTTCATTTATCTCTGTCCCCTTTTAAATTTAAAATGCTTTCACTTTTTCAATTAAAAATTCTCACCAATTTAGAAGATATAGTAGTTGTAGGAGATACTTTTTCTTGTTCTTTATTATTATATAATTCTTGATAGAACTCTTCTTCACATTTCAAGATGACATCTCTCTTTTAACATTTTTTTCTCTTATTGCAAAAACAATTTTTCCTGTCAATACCAAAATGCAGTTTTACACTTTTGAGACTTTTATTCTCTTCTATAGCTTTCCTTGCTGATTTACAATTATATTTTCTTATATCATTATGAAATCTTTTTTATAACATTTTACAAAATTACAGATATTTAGTCCTTAATGCATCATTTTAATATAATTTTAATATATAAATCCTAATAGCTGAGTTTATATCACATAATTTAAACTTAGACCAACAGAAAGATAAACTTATTTTGAAAAAGTAGCTTTTCACCTTGCTTATTTAATGAATTTTGAACACTAGGTTAAGACTGTTTTAAACTTTCTTATGTCTTTTGAAAAAAAAAAAGATATAGATAATCTAGCTATATTCCTTACTGGAGGGAAATAAAATCTGTTCTAGAATTATTAAAATTGTTATATGACTCTACATACCTATAAATGATTTGTTAGCAACATTACAGAGTTCATACATTAGATCAGAAGATAATCTATTAGATATATTAAAAATGCATACTACTAAGAATGCTCCCACAAATAAATGTAATTATTATATATAAGCATAAAAAGTAAATAATAAATAAGCATCGGTATATTATATACTTATGATAATTAGATACCTTCAATTTGATTGATTGTGATCACATAATTGAATTTCCACTTAAAGACATCTTGGCTCTGTTTAAAACAAGTTCAATATTCAAATAATCAAGTAAAGTAATATTTAAAAAATGATCTTGGCATATGTGAAGAATTAAAATGCTATTTTAAAGCAAAAACTCCATATTAATACTTTTTTGTTTACTTGGTAATAATTTCTTTTAATTAATAATATCTCTTCTTTACACACAATGGACATTTTGTGTGTGTGTGTGTAATATATTCTAGCTTCAATTATTTTCAAGAACGCGGTGAATGAATAGATCTATTAAATTTTAAAGCGAATCAAATTTTAAAATACCTTCTTGGCGCAATGTACACAGACACGATGTAAATAAATTCTGCTATTTAAATAACCCCAATATCTCTGTGCATATATATTCTTTGTAAAATATAGCAATTCTAATTCATTAAGACATAAATGATTTTTTTTTTAAATGAAATTTATAAACAAACAAATAAATAATAATAAATTATTGTATATAATAAATAAAAATTACAAGAACAGATTTTACAGCTATGAATTTCTTTTGAATATTTTTACTATCAACAAAAAGTTGACTATTTTTATTGCCTGCGGAGTTTTTAATAATTCGTTATGCATTATCATAATTTTCTTATTTACTGCATATAATTAAAAGAGCTGGAAAATCCACAAATTAATTTGTATTATAATTTTTTTAGAATTTTCATTTTCAAATACATTATACTTTACAATGAATTTAACAAATCTTTTTTTTCTTTGTTGGGATCCCGGTAACAATTTGTATAATTTTCTATAGAGGGGGAGAAAGAAAATGAATTGACCTTCCATCTGACAATCATTAAGGAAGATACTCTGGCGACAAAATTATAGATGGAAACATTAAAAAACATCATCAAAGACTATACAAGTCAATGAGTCTTTTGGAGATCTGAGAAAACATTATGCAAATCAGACCACAAATCTTGACAGAGTGATGGTATGAGCTCAAAATGATTGACCTCTGCTCGTTAGTGGCCGATATTTTATTAATTTTAATTAAAAATGTTTTTCACTAGGCTTCTAGCCAGTCATTCTGTCGCCCACAATATTAGGAAGAGTTCATGATGACGTGAGAAAAGGGAAGTTAGGTTTAAGTGAAAACAAAATAAGCAATCGCTGTATAAAAGACATTTCTAATTTTTATCTTTCTACTTACAGATTAAAGTGGATATAAAAAAATATCATTAGTGAGGGAGAACAAATTTCAAATAACTTGTTAAAAAACTGTTTGTAAACCAACTCTTTAACAAACAATAATTTCTTTTCAGTTAGAAATTTTTTCTCTTTAAAAAAATAAATAAAGATTACCTTACCTGCCTTTGGACAAAAAAAGAACTAAATTTATTGGGAGAGAAAAAAGATGAACTTCTTATTAAATAAAATTATACAAATTTAAGGAAAATAATAATAGTAAGGAAAATGTAAAAAATATGATAATAATAATAAAGCAATTAACAAATTACTATTTAAACTATTTATTTAGTTTTTAAATGTTTCAGACCAATTCTGTAAAACACTCCAGGATAAAAAAATCTAATTAAATCTTAAAATTAAAAATCACAAGCAAAATACTTTTGGTCGATTTATTTTTTCTTAGCAAAAAGACGTTTTTTTTTTTTTAAATTATCAATCATTAAAATATATATACCGGTAAGAGAGAAAAAAGTGAATGCAGGAAGCAAAATATTTTCTTTATAACAGAATATATAAATTAATTGTCAAAAATAAATCTTAAAGAAAATAGTCAGATTCTCCTTTCTCTTAGGGATTTGCGGATGAAACAATGTGATGTGGGATAGTGTTAATACAGTTTGCACAACTTAAGAGTTTATTAGATCAAAATATAAAAAAAAATTTGAATAAATGATTATAATGGGATTTACAAGTTCACATGCACCAGTTGCCGATAAATCATATGATAGTCAAGCAGTAAAGTGATATAGCTGAGTAAAAATTGTATTCCAATGACCAAATAGAGATTTGTTTTTAAACTGAAATTTAACTGTAAACCTACAATTTTTAGAATTTACTTCTATCCTCAGAGCTAAATTGCTTAGAGCAATAATTCATATTCTTAATATTTATTGAAATAAGTTATTAAAAATGAAATTAACTTATTTGTTATGTTTTAATGCAATTAATTTTAAATTATTAAAAATGGATTTCTTTTCCTTTACACTTTTCATTTTGAATAGATAAAGATTTAGTGATGAAATAAAATAAACTACTTTAATTTGGATGTGATTTTACGTCATTTTAATATTAAAATATTAGATTTATAAATATTTTTTTAAGTAAATAATTAAACATTATTTTATTAATATATTTTATTAAATAAATTAGTAATAATTTTAGAATATATATATATTATAATAAGTTGTAAAAAATAAACTCAATTAAGACAGTATTTTATTTATTTTCTTAATATTTGATAATTGTATTGATAAAACAGAAGTTTATAACCATTATATATCTTTAAAAATTAAAATTTTTTAAAGGTTTTTTTTTTTAAAAATAAATTATCTTACAGTTTTGACTGTTTAATTAAATTACATTATTTTTTTTGTTTATTTACACAATATACAATAAACTTGTATTTTTATATTGGACTATTTACATAATCTAATATGAAGCAGTCAGTAAAAATTTCATGACTATTATTGGCATTGTAGTGCACCCATACATTCCAAAATAGCAGACAAATTAAGGAAAATCTCGATCAATATAATATCAGAACAGCTTTCCAGAGCCATACCACCCTATGAGGAATTCTAACATCTACAAAGCCTAAACTTGAAATGCTGAAAAGAAAAAAACCACATCTATGAAATAACATGTGAATGTGGAACAACATATAATGATGAGACCAGTTGTCCCATTGAAAAGCACTTGCAAGAACATGAACTTGATGATTAGAAGAGAGAAAACAGATGTGTCTAAGGTAGAAGACTATGTATGTACCAATGAACATATGTTCAAATGGAAAAATACAAAAATATTGGATAGAGAAGAAAAGGTACAAAGAAGAAAATTTAAAGAAGCTTCTCACATGACAATGACAAAAAATCCCATAAGCCAACCTAGTATGATTATACATAATGTATGGAAAACACTAATCACTTTGCTCTTAGGAAAAGTGGAGAAATCAACAGGAACCTCATAGATAAGTAAATGAAGTTTCTACTGACTGTTGTCTTTGGCAGGATGGCTCAGTTCACTAGAGCATTCTTTTAAAATTCAATAATCAAGAATCTAAGGGTCCAGGTTCGAATCCCAAGCTAATATTGTCACTGGTCAAACCAGTGACACCTGAAGAAAAAAGAATAATACCACTCAAAATGTTGTGCATATACTAACCTGGTTTGAATGTATTTGGAATATTTAAATAAAGTTAAATTTTTCTAAAGACATTCAATATGCATATTAGATTATGGAAATAGTCCATTATAAAAAGGCAACTAGAACACCATCATCACAAACCTTTAGGAAAACAACATACAATAAACTTATTTTGATATTATTATTATTCATAATATTAATGGAAATTAATAAACTATAAGTTTTATACATTAATGATCATTAAATAAAATTAATAATAAATTGATAAAAAATTATAATATAAAGTATATGTAGAAATATAAATATGCGTATATATATAATTGTAGGTATACATGTTGAATAGATTTTAAAAATAATATATTGTGTGTTAAAAATAACAAAATATGATACTAATAAAAATGTATATTACATATATAATATATCAAAATAAATGAATTGTGTGTTTGCTTAAATAAATAAAAAATAATGCAAGTAAAGTATAAATATTCAATTTAAATAAAAACAATAAAGTACAGAGAAGAAAAACAGGTTAATTGAGCAATGCACCATATGTCTAAAAGACAATTTAACACATATATAAATAATATTAAGAGAGACTGATATTGAAGTATTTTAGTTATATAATTCTTTTGTTATATTAACACATCTCATTCATATAAGAATAAAAAAAGCTATGTATTGGCGACTTAAATATTTATTAAAATGTAATACAAAATACAAATCAAAATAATAAAAGTTGGCATTCAATAATAAAAAGTGGTAAATAAATATATAACATTTTAAAATACTCTGGCATTCACTGTAGTATGTTTAGCGGTTTTTATTTTTACTTTTATAAATATAAAAAAGATTAGTTCCACATTAAGCATTGAGGAAGTCAATAGTTACTCAAATGTAATACAAAAATAAAAACTAAAATATGCAACATTACCATTGAATATGACATATAAATTTTTAAAATACTATATTATACAAAGGGCAGTTTTCTTTTACTGTTTTAATTCATAGAAATGTTATCATAATTTTTTATTTTCACTACCATCTTCACAAAATTTGGCCAGGGATTTTCTTTTCCCCATATGTCTGGGAATATAAATTTTAAAGGAAGTCTGATGAATATACATTTTAAAATTATTTTTTTGATATCTATAATTGTCTTTCAATAACTGAAATATTTTTATGTTATTTATTTATTTGGATGACCAGGCAGTAGATAGGCATTTTATGCACAAACCTTCTTGCATCCAGTGATTACTCTGGCTTGTACTAGGTGACTGTACTGTATGGAGAGTTTTCTTTGTTACATTTATTTCTATAATATATTATATAATTTTTAAAAAGTTTTCTTAGAATTTCATATGATAGCAACTGATTACATTTAATAATTCCTAAAGTTCTAAACATTTACAACATTTAACTTTAAAATGATAAAAAATCAAGTCAGATGTCATATGATTAATTTTAATAAAGCTCGTATTTACAAATGTTATATATAGAGCTCGCAAAACAAGCTCTTAACAAGCTTTGTGAATATTCTCAATCCCAGACTGGTTTCTGCTTCTGGCATCATCAGTGTGGTGCCAGGATATTCATTAGATTAAAAATACTAGGACAAGCCCAGCACTTTATCTAATGTATAACTATTGAAAAGAAAATCTGAAGGAATTTCAGGACATCCATATGTCTAAAAATTCAGCTATCTAATGCCAGAAGCCGGAAATCGGTCTGGGGTTGAGGATATTCTCAAAGCTTATTTTGCGAGCTCTATATATTTAACTTTATAAAAGTTCTATCCATTATGTGCCACATCACTTCAATGACATTTCATAGCTGTGCAATTCTTCTTAATTCTGGTTGTCCATTAGAAAATTTTTGGTTTGAATTTTCTATGTGAAACATTTTCAACAAATGAATAGTTGGTAAAAAGAAAAAAATTGAAACTATAAATTATAAATTAACTGAAATAACTTTTTTCTTTATTAGCAATAATCTTTTATTAAGAATTTAATAATAAATATAAGAATTTGAATTATAATAAAATCCGTAATTGTTTCTTGTCTGGAAAGAGAAGTATTTTTATTGGCATATCATTTTTTTTTGTTTTATTGCAATTTTTTTATGGTTTAAATTGAAGCATTTCACAATTAGTCATAATTTAAAAAAAACTAGAGGAAATTTTTCAGTAATATAAACAAAAAACACATTTTTTTAAAAAAATTCATACATAAAAAAGTTTTATAAATGAAAAAGCAGTATAGTTTTGTTTTTTTGATTAGTTAGTGAATAAAATAACTTCAAGTTTTACTTTTGTCTTTAAAATTATTTTAACATAGACACCATTATGAATTCTCTGAATGAACAGGAAAAACTCTCTATACAGTAGTGCCACTCAGTGCAAGCCAGAGTAATCAATGGATGCAAGAAGGTTTGTGTTTTAACAGCTTGAGCAACACACAAGAAATAGTGATCATGTGTTTAGTGGTTTAATACTCTGAATAGTAAGAAAAGTATCAGACTTAAGAGATAAATGTTCTTGAATTGATTCCCAGTTGAGGAATGGGGGAAGGTGATCTCATTATAAATGGAATGAAACTGTTGGGCTCAGCTAAATATTTTGGTGCTTTAATATCATTTATCCTCCTAAAAAATTAATAATAACATTTTTATTTGTATGATCAGTCAATGTACAGTTATTCTCTGTATTTTTGAAAGTAATGTACTAGGTATAAAAACCAAACATAAGATATTAGAGATTGAATGAATTTTCATTAAAAAAAATCTATATATATTTTAAAAATTACAATCAATGGTTTACACACTTAACCATGAGGACACAGACAGTTCAAAACAAAACATTAAAACAAACATGACATGGCATACTTTGTTTAATGCTGCAAACATATGCAAAGATTTAAGATTGAGTATTTATTATAATTTTTAAAAATATAAGATTGAGAACATATGAGTAGAAAAAAATTAAAATTAAAAATAGTATGTAAATAAATCAAAATATGGAACTAACCTTACAATTTGAATTATATATTTATATCTATGATTAAATGAAATGTGTATTAATTTTTAATCTCATAAAAATTATTAATTATCAACTATATTATCAAAACAACACCTTTCTTTATTTTTGCTGTAATATCTTATAAATACAATTTATCCAAACTGCTTAAAATGATTTTTTTTTTTACAAGATCAAAATAAACTTGCTCTGAAGAAGACTGCAGGTCAGTTGAAACATAAGTGTATATATATGTACAAATAAAGAGTTTAGCTAAAAAGTGTTTGAAGCAGTTTGGATAAATTGTAATCAACTATATATTTATTGAAAAGTGGTTGCTGGTAACATGCGATTGCTGCAAGATATTCATTTATAAAGTAAATTTTGTATAATGTATATCAATAAATACAAAACAATAATGTGTGCAATTTGAAGAATTTTCCAGAACTTGACCTAATTAAAAAGATCTTATTGGATGAAATGCATCTTAGAAGCCTTTACTATATCATCCCAATGTCTATAGCTACGGTGTATTTGAAATTCAAAAATGACTTTTCCTGGTGCTGGTTGTAAAATCTTGCATGATTCTGACTGAAAAAATGAAGAGACATTCAGACTTTTTTAGATTTCAGGTGGAACATGATTCTGATGATTATGATAATATTTCAGGTACTTACATACTTTGCCTGCTGGAAGCTTGCCATCAATTTTTTAAAAATAAGCAATTTTCAGAAGCTTTCAACACATGGGTCTATCATTTTAAAAAATAAAAATATTTCTTAAAATGATAAAACAAAAACAGTAGTCCAAAGGATTATAATTTTAAAAAAAATTTAATGTAAAATTAAAAAAAAAAAACAGCATTTAGTAGACTATAATAAAAATTCAGACAGACCTCACTTTTCAGGCATGCACTATTCCATAATTTTGAAAATATTCCAATGAAACATACAAATATTCAAAGGAATTTAATTAACATTTTTAAAATATAAATTTACTACACCAGCTGTAAACTAATGTCAGTGCAGGTCATAGATGATGTTTTGGATCCTTATAATGACATTCTTTCCAGACTGATAAGTGCTTGGAATATGTGTGGCATTGCATCTCTGTTCACACATATAATATAATTTCATGCTCATTATTATATACTTTTTAGATGAACACTATCATGTAATTTTAAAAATATTCCACTGCATCTTGTGTTCTGTTGAGGAAATATTCCAAATTTTAATCCTATTTTCAAAAATTATACAATGAAAAGGAATGTTAAAAAAATCACTATGTGTAAAACAATGTTAAAAAAATTATCATAAATTTTAATCATGGCAGACAAACTATATAAATATTTCCTGCATCCTGTTCTGTTAATGGCACATTCCAAAATAAATCACTATAATTTTACACACTGGTGTACTGAATGCTTAAAAAAAATTACAATTTTAGTGTCATATGTTAAGTGTTGACCATGTATTAACATTTGAACATTATATTCTAAATGGAATATATTGAAAAATGTTTTCGAACTTTTTTAAAATTAACAATAATTTAGAATTGCGAATGGAATTTATTAAACAAATTGGGATTATCCCTGATAAATTCCATTCACAAGATAACATCAAAATGTTAACATTCAGTGAACACTTAATAAGAGGTTATCAGATAACATGTGACTAAAATTATCATAATTTTTTTTAACATTGTTTTACACATGGTGATTTTTTTAACATTTCTTTTTTACTGTATCATTTTCAGAAATATGATTAAAATTTGGAAGATCTCATTGACAGAACAAAATGCTATGGAATATTTTCAAAATTACAGAATAATGCTCATCTAAAAAGAATGTAATAATAAGCATAAAATTAACTTTATGCATGAATGGACACACAATGTCACACATGTTCTAAGTGCATATCTGTTGAGGAAGTAGGTGGTTATAAGGCTCCAAAACATCATTTGCGACTGCAATGACATTAATTAACAGCTGGTGAAGACAATCAAACCTTCAAGACAACTAGTAATTTCAGAAGCAAAACTGCTCAGCATGATGATAATCAAACTCTCACCTCATCAGCCAAGTCATGTAAACAGTTTCAACTTATATAGCTAAGGAACTACAGCCAATTATTTATAATGCTAATACTAGCCAATTTTTACCTATAATAAACAATACCAGCATAGATGTCATGGATACACTGACCCCACCATTACCAATAGTTGAAAGCTGACTTTCAAAAGAAAACATGGGTGACCATAAAAAGATCATGGTAATAAAAAAATAAAATACTTGATACCAAAATTAACCTAACATGCTCCACTAATAACAACATTTATAACCTAGAATCCTGTAACCCTACTTAACAGGCACTCAAAAAAAAAACCAGGAAGCTATAACTCAGCTCAAAAATCTTCATCTTTTACTTACCAAAACCCCAAACTCAAGCAATGAATCAAAAACAAACCCTGAAGATAAAGATATATATATACTAGTATACCAAACAGATATAAAACCTTCCTTGCTTAAAAAAATAATGCAAACAAAACACTTCTTAAATATTTTGATGCCCTAGATGCCAGCCCTGAAAAACTTTAATTTTAAGTTGTAGTTCCTAAAATCCTTTTTCCAGACCTTATAAACAAGGCAACAAATGAAAATCTCAATACAATCAATATAAAACTGCCAATCCTCAAAACATATACTCTAATTACTTTTTTCTATTCATTTATTTTCAACATGAAAATAAAGATAGAAGCTTTCAATGTTTGAGGTCTAAACTCAATTCAAAAATCATCCAGCTAAGGAAATGGATTCAATTTACACAGCCACATTTCCTGGGTCTGCTGAAAACAAAAATATATAGTGGTCTCAGATTGAGCCCACAATCTATTTAAGGACCCAAGGCTTTTCCACATGTTCACAAAATTCATCATCATCTTTGGGAGGCACCCTCCTGGTCCTCACAAGAACACGCCAATTTTCATCCTTTAAAATCATACATATCGACTCAAACCTACCGATAGTCACTTTTCACTACCATACTGTTGCACTCAACAATTTTTGTTTACATACATTCTGGACCAGCTGTCATCTCAAGACTACTGCTTAACATCAACTCACTACTATCATCAACTTCTCACCCAATTGTTTTAATGGGCAATTTTAACATGAGTTATCATCACACTTTTGTTTTAAATGGCTACATCAACTTTCAATACCCCCAATAAGCATTGAAGGTTTCTTACCACACAACTCCATCTCATTCTACAACCATCATTACACCTCACTTACTGGCCTGTGCTTTTATTCACCCATGCTTTATCACTTAATTAAGTTAACACTTAATCCCTCACTTTTTTCTGATCATCCTAGTCAAATGCTTGAACTCAATCTAAGTACAATGCAAACATCAACAATTCAACTTCACAAAATAATAATTCTTCCTGCATACACTTCTGAATTTTTGTACTCTGAAACATACATTATGTTATTTAACTTAGCACAATGCAACTTGATCTCATTTGACAGTACATTTCCTTTATCAACATTGTCATTTAATAGAAATCATATTACCAGAACCACACCACCACTCTCAAGACTCCTAACTTTGACTGATGATTTACATAAAAGAATCACCATGTGTAAATCTGCACTAGATACCTATGCACATATAAAAAGATATACAAATATATAATGACACCTGCAACACTCCAAGAGTACCTTTCCACAAAAAATCTAACAAAACAACATACCTGAACATAAGGGTACATTAGATGGGCTCTGGAATATCCTTCCACTGTCAGAGTTCCACAAACTCTTGAAACCAAGGATGTCACCAAAGCTGAACATAATGTGATAGAACCAATATACAAATATTCCAAACAAAAGCTTCAGTCACATTGAATCTTCTTACCAATTGAAGATCTCTTTGACCAACCAGAGTTAGATAAACCATTCCATGCTAATGATTTCTTGCTGAAGCTAACCACAATACTAAACTCTTGTTATCTGGATGATGTGGAATCTTCTAAATTTGTATTTTCAAATCTCAGTCAGTTTACCACCACATATCTATGTGATTTAATAAATTATCTATCATGAAGGTTGTTTAACATAAAAGATCTATATCCAATCTCCTTAATTTCATTCAACAAAAAGCAAGCTTCAATATCCAATCTATCTAATCTGCAACCAATCTCCATGGGGCCCCTTGGTATTAAAATCCTGGAAAAGGTTCTAAAAGATAAAATTGAACCATATCTCATCCATTTATTATCACCAATGCAACATGCAAAAAAATGCTCCTCAACAGGCCAAGCTGCCCTCATTTTCAAAACCATTGTAAATTCAGTTCAAGAGCAGAAAAAATATGCTCCAATGACTGTTCAAATTGACAATGAGGTTGCTTTTAATTTGGTTCCATTCAGACACTTGCAGACACCAAAATACCTTGCTCTCTCTTATACCTACTAACCAACCTACTACTACTCAGTCATGAAATCCATATTACAATTAATGGCAAAACATTATCTTCATTCTCTTCTCATATTCTACATTAACTCTCTCATAAACAAAATACAATAAAAATTACAAGGTATTCAAATTCCACACATTGAACTATATATACCATGTATTGTATACATGGTTGACCTTACTGTTTTTCTTTCCTCCCAAAAAACAACTACCTACTCTGCAAAAAATACTTAATGAATACACCTTCAAATATAAACTCAAGATCAACATTAATAAAACATCAGCTTGGTTTCTTCACACAGGCAAGATACATATGCAAATTTATCATGGTAAACCAATTAATTTTCTTGAATTTTCTTTCTATCTAGGATCCTCTGCAATGAGACAAAAGATCCAGAAAAAACCAACAGATGATGCTGAGTGCATAACCAATTTTCTCTCTCCAAAACCTACCTCTCTTATAAGGAAAAGTATGCCTTTTCAATCAGCTTGTAACTACAAAAATAACTTATTACTCACAAATCATAAATTTCACTAAATCTTTCACTTTATCTATTTACTCACTCTGTAGCAAGTTATCATGGTGCAGAAAAGCAGTCTCCATCTCTGTAAAATGGCTTAGTCTTCCACCAACCAGAAATGGATTAGGTCTTCATTTCATTCAAATTTTTCATAAATAAAAAGTATTAATCTCCTGGCTACACTGATAAGAAGTTTTCCAGCTCAATACATCCTTCAAATAATACCCACAGACCGACTACCACCTTTACATGGATATTTGTCTTTGCTTGTAAACCAACTTCAAAGCATTTAGGATCAGTTGTCTTTTTTTGGGTATTGGTAGATACACCTATTGGAGCATTTATAATATGCTATACCCAGACATAACTACTGATCCTCAGTCACCAATGCTAAATATGAACAACAGTCATTTGATGCAGTGATTCAAAAAATGGTCATTGGAACCCAAATTTTTTTGACTTTCTCTTAAGGCTAAATCTTCATGCTCTACCTATCTCCTATTTTCTTAAACACTGCAGATTTTACACCAAAATTGATGCCTTTTGTTTCTTGTGCCACAGGGAAGAAGAAACACAACAGTACCTATTCCACATTTGCACAGCTCTGACAAATACCTGAGAAATTACAATTCACACATATAGACAAAATACCATCACACTTGATAACCTAATAGAAACACCCAATAAAGGCTCAATACTGGCAGCCATGCCACAACATTTTGTCTATATACTTAGTGGCACACCTAATGTACTTTCTGTCTTGGAAACAACACCAGAAGGCACCCAGCCACATTTTCTAATAAGCTCGAACAACTGAAGGCCAGAGATGGCAAAACTGCACACCCAGATATTTTTGCTGCTATGTGGTCACTATTAAAAACCCAAGACAGACCATAACCTCAAACAAAAAAATGATTTTTCTGTAACAAACATTTTTTTTTGTTACATATCTCATTTTCAACAATTTTTTAAAAACACATCCATGTATTGAACAGTTCAAAGGATAATTTTAATTCAATCAAAAGTATTTTTTAAATGATGAAATATATCTTCAGACAATGAAAATAGAACCATAGGCAAATACACAGTTTTCAAGTCATACATGTATCAGACACCTGCCTAACAATTTATTTGAACTGTACCAATAATATCTATTTGTTTATTCTAAACCTATGTAGTTTTCAGCCATGTATTTTTAACAATGTAACTATTTATAAACATTAAAATTTTATTTGAAACATAAAAATTTCATGCAGCATGACATACCACTGTAGCTATTGAGAGTTAAGATAAGAAAAAAAAAATGAAAAATGTAGAAATATGGATTTGAAGAAGAATGGAAAAAGTACAATGCAAAAATAAATTAGCAATTTAAAGGTAATGAAAAAAAGGAAAAAATAAACAATTATTTAATAATAAAATTATGAAAAGAAAAAAAAAGAATCAGGTGTATATAAAAGATTTATACAAAATATGTTGGGAAAGATTGTAAAAAAAATAAAAGTTGGTCAATGATATTAGCTAGTAAACTAGCTATGATGCTTTCAAGAATAGGGATTGACAATGATCTATCTTGATGTGTTGAACTTACTGTTTTGAAAATAACTAATAATCAGTACATAAAATGAACATTATTTATTTACAAAAATATTTTAATTTTAACTATAACACAGATTAGGATTTAAAAATTAAAAAAAAAAATTCACATAAATAATAAAGTTAATACAAGTTAACATTTTTTTTCTACTCAACCTTATAATTATAAACTTTATATAAAACTAAAAACAAAACAAGCATAATAGTACAAAAAAGGTTTATTGTTTACTACTAGATTAAAACTAAAAATAAACTGAAGCATTTCCTCCTAAAAAATGATATCTTACTAATAAATAATTTCTGATTCTTATTGAGTCATTTTATGAACACGCTGGAAGTGCGTCTAATTCTATATAAATTTTTATTTCTATTATCACTTATCTATAACTTTGTGTTTAATCTTTTAAGATATTACATAAATTTTATAAATGGATTATAACAATATCATGAAGAAAAATAATTATTTTTTTATTAATTTATCAAGAGCATATCTTATTTTTATATCATTTAATTATTATTATATCATCAGTTTATGTTTAGAATTAAGCAAAGCAAAACAACAAGTTGGACTTAATTAGAAATCAGATTTAATAGATATTTTTTTATTTGAGAGATGACTAATAAGATAAAATGTTCTCTGCACATTAAAACCAATCAAAACACTTTTTTTTCTTTCCTAAAAGTTTATTTTTTCATCATTATATATACATTTATTTGTTTACCGCATCCAACGTTTAACCATCTTATTTGTTGTCATTTTCAAGGATCTACAAAATACATATTATATTCTTATAATTAACCATACAATTAAAAATAAAAAAAAAATAAAAAAATTCATCTAGCTTTATCATAAAAAAACAATATTTTCCTTTCATTTATCCATATCTCTTTTTATATATATATACTACATTATATATACATTACACTTGCTTGCTTCATTCCTCTTCAAACTTTTTCCTTATATATTTCCTTTTTTTAAAAAAAATTAATCACAAATATATATTTTTTCTTTTTCATACCTCTTAAGTACTTACTTAAAAACAATGCCTTTACTATACAAATTTATTCTTTACTTAAAAAATATTTATATAATTTATTCTATTCAGAACAGGTTTATTTCTTTTAATATATAAACTGTCTTTTACCATTCTCTCTCTATATATAATCTTATTTTCTCCAACATTTTTATCTTAAAATTTACATGCCCAAATTTCTTACTGTGTGACTAATAAGCTTGATTATAAAAAAGATTTTAGTTAAACCATTTATAGTAATAATTTTAGTTAATTCTATTTAATTTTTTCATACCTATTACCATTAACCTAAAATATCCATTTAATAAAAACATGTTTGTTCTGTAACTTGACAAGTTATACACAAGTTCAAAATGATAGGCTGAGATAATAGTTTAATTAGTTTCTTTCCATTTTCTGCAATAGAAATCCATAAATAATTAATAAACGTTTACCTACTGAGTATTTGATTCTTACCACTGAGCTGAATTAGTTTTAATTATGATATACTAAGGGCAATCATGTCATGTTGTATAACAATCTTCATTTACCAAAATTGTGGATTATCTTTAGAAGATTAATCAAAACAATATATGAATACCAAACTCTCCATACAGTAGTGCCACCAAGTGCAAACCTTGAATGGAGAAAGCTTTGTGCATAAAATTACTATCTAGTACCTAGTCATCCTATATCCCCAGACTAGTTTCTAGCTTATGGCTTTCATCAGTGAGAAGCCTTGGATTTGAGAGCACTACTCCTAGATCTTAGGATCTAATGCAACCCTCCAGCAGACACCTTTTATCTATTTTGTTAACTATAAAGCTAGGAGCCCAAGATGAAAACTCTATAATGTTTTTAACCCAAATTCATTCACTTGTATAGTTATATAGATCTGAACTGAGTTCAACATCTATACATTTTAATATCTTTGGTTTTTCAAAAACACAATCACCATGATCCTACATGCAAGGCTCCTCATTGATAAAAGTTGTAAGCTAGAAACTAGTCTGGAGATGTTGAAAGAGTAGGCCTTAGATAGGAATTTTATGCACAAACTTTTTTGCATCCACTGATTACAAAGACTTTCACTTGGTGGCACTACTGTATGGAGTTTGGTATTCTTATTAACAGCATGTTTAAGCATATGAAATAGTGATCATGTGATGTTTTGAAGATTTTATACCTACCTTGCCTACATAAAAATGGTGACAATGGTTTTTAAAAAACAAAGACACCAAAATGTATAGATGCTGAACTGAGTTCAGATCTGTATGAGTATACAAGTGAATGAGCTTGGGTTGGAAACCTTATGTTGCTTTTATCTTAGGCTCTTAGGTTTTTTTTTTCATATGTCATAGCATCGGCCGGGATGCGAACCCACAACCGTCTGCAACCAACTACTTGCTTGCAAGGCAGCTGCGATAACATCTCAGCTAACAATGCTTGACAGGCTCTTAGTTTTATTGTTAACAACAGAGTAAAATATGGCTGCTGGAGCATTTCATTAGATCCTAAGGTCTAGGTGCAGTCCTCTCAAATTCAAGGCTCCTCACTGGATGAGTGGGCACTAGATAGGGATTTTATGTACAAATCTTCCTGCATCCATTGATTACAAAGGCTTACACTTGGTGGCACTTAATAGCATGTGTAAGCATATGAAATGGTGATCATGTGACATTTTGATGGTTTCAAAACAATATATGGTAAATACATATATTATTTTTTTATAAACTTAATATTTATCATTTTATCATACATTATCAATAATTTATCTTGATACTATTTTTAAATACAATTATTGATTACTCTAGCTTGCTGAGTGTGGCAATATATATAGTGAGTTTTGCCTGTTATTGAAAATAATGGTTATGATAATGTATTCCTGATAAAATACCATTAATAGTTCTGTGTTATACCATTAGTTATTCACCTTATGTTACTTCTATTCTTATGTATGCTGTGAATGTATAGATTTCCTTTGCATTCTACATCACAATAGGATTAATAATCATTAACTTTTTAGCCATGATGACTGCTAAAAAATGTGTAGTTTTTTTTCCAAAAGAGTTATTTTAAAATTCAATATGAAACAAGAAAATATTTATTTTTCCCAAATTGCTATTTTTAGCAATATTTTTCGGCTAAGGTACCCTGAATATATAAAAACCTAATGGCATTTTGTCAAATATTCCAAAATTTCATAGAACTTATAAAGCTTTAGATATAAATGGTCATTTTCATTAGCAGAAAAATTAAAAAAATGAATAAGGCATATTTTGTATCTGTCATTACATAAAGAAATTATGAAAAAAATTTTCTTTTTGACCAACCTAATTCTGATGATGTTTTTTATCATCATTATCTTCGAAAGCAGACTTATTTATAGAGATGGATTTCCAGATATTATGTCTGGTATTTTTTTGCCTATACATGTTTGTAGAAACTGATATTTGTTTCCACAATAATCTTTTGTAATAATGTATCATAAAAAATCAAAACCAAGTATTTTAATACTTTAGCATCTCTGTTTATATTGACAATAATATTTGTTCAATCAGTGAAGCGATGAGTGGGATGCTGATGAAATATTTTGCATATGTAGCTAGTTTGAAAATGGAATTTGTAAATATATTTTAATTATCAAACTTTCTAATAAAAGTGATAGGTCAGCTAAAGAAATGGAGAAAATCAGTGAAAGAAATTTTTATTTGATATTCAATACATCAAAAATAGAATTTATATAATAAAACATTAATTTTTTTTTACTGTTCAGAATATATCATCATATACATAAATTAGAAATATATTTTAATAATCGACTGCATTATATTCTTTTACACTTTCATTATTCTACTAATGTGAACAAAGCTATGTGTATAGCTAGTTTATATATATAAGATTATAATTCAATGTTTGTATTTCTTCAAATCAATATACGTAATCTTATAATTGAATATTTATAAATACCGTAATTAGATAAATATAAAGTATAACTTTAAAAATTTTATCCACTTATTAGTGCTTTCGACTATCCTTGTAGTCTTTGTCAACTAACACTTTGAAAGGTTAACTTTCCCTCAATTCCATGATCTTAACATTTGCTCCTTGTCTGTTAATTAATTTTTCTTTGTAACAAAAGGAAAATAAATGAAGCTATGCTACTATACAAATACAAACAAGACTTAATTAACAGACAGGCAGCAAACATTAAGATCACAGAATTGTGGGAAGGTTAGCCTTTTGAAGCATTAATTGACAAAGACTATGAGAATAGTCAAAAGCACTCCTAAATGGATAAAATTTTTAAAGTTATACTTTACATATATTTAGTTACTGTATTTATAAATATTCAATTATAAGATTACATACATATATTATTACATTTAAAACATCATGAAAAGAAGTATAATTTGGATAGAATTCAAACATTTATTAATGAAGTGATAATGTATATATGTATTCAAGAATTTGCAACATTAAAGAAAAATAGGACTTTTTATAAATAATATGAAAGATTTACAATTGCAATAAACTTACACAAACTATTCAAATGCAATATAACTTTTACATGTAATCAGTATATCCAAAATAAAAAGTAATTATATTACAAGAACTATATATCTATAAATGTAAAATTATTATAAAAATTTATCTCATAATAATACATTTTGTTTTTCTTAAGCAAAACCATTTTCAATCGATTCTAAAAATGACATTCAAAGATGGTAAAGTTCCATATACATGCTCTTGTCAATTCAATAAATTAAAAAATGAATATAGCTTCATAATTTTTAATTATTATGTTCTTCTTCAATTACTGAAGTCACATATAAAAGGATATTCATATTTAAAATCATGTACTTGAAAAACTAATTGCATACTTACATTATTGAACTTTGGCCTATTATATAAAAATGTCATTCATTGAAATATTTAATAAATGCACATCTTGATTCTCCGATATATTAAAACTTGCATTAGCTTTAATTATATATATATATTATTTCTCTACTTTGTCAAATAATATCCTTCATATTATTAACTAACTTATTTATGTCTACTAAAACTTTATAAAATGCAATATCAAAGATTCTTCAAAAATGTGTTTTAGAGTGCCATGGTTATTAATGAACAACATTTTTTAGAATTCTTATTTTGTTTAATCTTAATTTTATATTCAACTTGTAACATTTCTTATATTTATAATTTGCACATATAAAAGCAATACTGAAATTATATGAATTAAATTCAAAGATAATACAGTATGCAAGCAGGAGGTAATGTATAGATACAAAAGCAGAATTTTAATTAAAAAAATTAAATTATAGGAATATGTGCATTTTAATTTACAGTTTAGGATAGAGCTTTTTAAAAAAAACTGTTTAAATAATGTTAATATAGTGATGAAAAAAACATTTACCAATAATGACTATCCTTGATAAATATGTAACTCAATCAATATGCATATATCGGATAAAATGCATTCTTTAATTTATCAGATTAAAAGTATTTTTAAAAGACAATGAAGCATTTCAAAATATTTTTATAAAAAAAATCAAAAGATTTTAATAGAAATAATAATAATATATACATAAATCAACATTTTTTAAAAAAAAATTTATTGTACATGACCATCAAACAAAGCAAAACAAAACAATTGAAGTAAACAAATATAGTACTAAGAGCTTTTCTTATAATGTTGATTCCATATCTGAATATTAATAGAATATAGAATGAAACGTGAAAGTTCTATGACTTTGTGCACGTTTACGCATTAAAAAAACAGCATTGATTTATTTATTATTTAAAATTTAGTTGTAATTTTATTTCAATTTAGATGTAAAGCTCTCCCTTTCCTCCTTTTTTTTTTTTTGTTGCTTTTAAAATTGTAGTTTCCTTTGGGTATGAAATCGAATTCATATATTTAAAGTCATTCAGCATTACCTAATTTATATATTTAAAATCATTCGGCATTGTAAGATATCTTTTAAAAAAAAATTGAACAAATTAAATTTAACTAAGTCAGTAAGTTTAAAAAAATATTGTCAAATTAGTTAGTAAATAGCAAGGGGGGGGGGGAGAGGATAAGGAGAGGAAAATAGTTTCTATTTTAATAATTCTTTTAATATGCCATATACAAAATTAAAGTTAAGCATTAATTAACACGCATCTAATTAGTATAATTAATTTAATCATAAAAATTTAATTAGTAAACCTAACCTGCTTTTAAACAAGAATCTTATGAATCGTAGTGAAAAATTCCAGGCTTTTATATATATGTGCACACATATTTATATAAAATATTGTCTCAAGTTATTAGATAACTGGATTTAAGTAGTAATCGATCATAGAAAATTATTAAAACCATCTCTTTCTTTAATACATTAATTGTATAGTATTATTATTTTAAATAATTATATGTTTTTAGAAAAAACAAAATTAATGGCATCAAGATAAAGTGTACTTCAAAAATTTGGTATTACGTAAAAAAAATAAAAATATATTTGTTAATAACAAAGAACAAACCGCGTCAGACTTTTATGAAATAATATGCTATAATGAAATTACTTAAAAATAAATACATTTATTACTTCTACATGCTCTAAATTATATTCTTTTTTTCTTTTTTTTAGTGGGGAAGGGGGAGGGAGAGAAAAACAGTTTAGAGGAATAATCAAGATTAATAGTTTTATGTTAATTATTTAAATATGGAGGATAATTTGTCATAAAAAAACCACAACTTTTTATTATTTATTTAACTTTTTCTTATTGTTCAATTAATAAATTATATTTAAAAACAGGAGTGATGAAATTTTTTAAAAAGTAAAAAAGTCAAGTTCTAGCTACATTTTTTTTTTTTTTTCTCGTTTTAAAAAGCAAACAATAATAAATAATTTAATAAAATAAAATGAAATTAATTTAGTATTTGCAATTCGGTAAAAAGATTTAGCTTTCAAGTAAATTCAGACTGGGGGGGGGGGGGATATTTATAAATATTTTTTGCGGAATATTGATGTATATATACGACTGAAAAATGTTACTGCTATTATTATTTTTGTCATATTTTTATTCCTTTAAAATAATATATTCACTGCTTGCAGTATGATGAATAGTTTTTTTTTTTTGTAATATAGAAAAGTAATTAGAAATTGACCCAATTCTATCAGTTTCTTTCTAGGCCATAAATTATTAGTTGCCTGTCTGTAATACTCCATTTGTTTACTTTAAAATTACTTTTAAAAGAAAAAGTATTTGTTTAAAGCAAATGAATAAATATACTGCTTTGTATTTCATTTTTTATCAAAAGTTATGTTATTATTTTGATACAATAATTTGCCTCATTTGACATAAGAAAGTCGGGCTTACATGAATATTTCTGTTTGAAATACTTATGCTATTCTTTAGCCTGGTATTTTGGTGGTCAAATATTTGCTGGACCTTCTGTGTAACTGACTACACAGTTATTGCAGTATGACAATTTCCAACTAACTTGTTCACAGATATAGTTTAGAAAAATCTTCTTTTACTTAAGATTTTTTAAAATATTAAAGAAATATTATCAGTATTTATATAAAATTGTATTTATTCACAATTTTATTTCATGTACATTTTTTCATTTCTTCTTGTTCTTCCATGAAAATATTAAATTAAAATTACAAGCAAATCAATTCAAATCTTTTAAGCTTAAATCTATAAATGAAATTAACAATATATAGTGTTTAATTTTCATATAAAAAATACAAAAAATAAAAAATAATTAGAGAAATTTCAATATGAGAAGATTTGGAGAGAAATTAAAATGGGACTCAGCTGGTACAACTGTATAATTAACTGAACCTTAAAATAATCAATATATTTACTTCAATTATAAAATAATATATAAAATCCCACAGAGATAAATGATGATTATTGAATATTCATTACAGAACAAAAAAAAAAATCAAGGGTTCATGATATCAGGGTTTTAGAATTGCAGAATGTGGTAATGATCATCATTTGTTAAAGGTTGCATAGTTTTAGTTATAGAAGAGTAAAGAGAAGAGAATGACACAAAATAGATTGATTCAAAGAAAATAGAGCATAAGGAAATTTATAAAAAATTAAATAATTAAAAAATATCAAACAAAACAACGAAAAGAACAATGGCAGAAGAATACTTCTTTATCTCCATTAGCAAGGACAATTGGGCTTCAAAGCTCATCGTAAAGCAAGAAAACTGTATAAAAAGCAAGAGATTATAATGCTGTACCCATAAATAAAAATTGTGTCATAAATTGTTAATATTGTATTAACAAACAATTTAATCTAATATATATAGTAGTTAAAACAGCTAATGTATGGTATATGCATGTGTTAACTATATTATGCAAATATGCACTTAAAATGTATATGTAGGCAAGATAATGCAACTTTATGTAATAAGAAAAAAATCCATTTTGCTTCAAGTTGCTCTTTCTTATAATCCATCCATTTAACATTAATCTCCATCCAGTTTTCTGAATCAGCAGTTGTTCATTCAAAGTTTATAATTGTCTTGTAAATTCTTTACTGACCATGGATTTTTTAAGAGAAGTACACCAAGTGGTGATGGCTGATGGTTTCTAGAGAGAAAAATTAAAATGAATGAATGATTGACTTGCTTTTTTGATTTTCTCTTCATACAACATATTATAAGGTCTCATTGGATTTAAGACATTTTTAGATTTGATATTCCAATAGAAAATGTATGTAGCTGTAAATTTAAACATTTTTTTCTGCTTTGATTAGAAAAAAAAATTGAACCATGAAATTAGAGTAAACTTGCAGTTGACAATTGTATGTATTCTTCCACAAAATTGTGAAAACTCACAATGAAAAATAGTCTTTACTGAAGTTTCATTTTTTTTTTTAATTCATAATCTTATATTATTTATGTGAAATTATTAAAATTTAAAAAAAAACATTTAATAATATCTCTCTTAACTGTACTGTCGTAACTATAAAAACTTGTTATTTATTAATACTATGAGAGTAGCCAATTTATAGAAATGTACATTACAGAATTATAATTGCACAGTTAATTTGAAAAAATAAAATTCCAACATATTAAAAAAAAAGTATCTAACGCATTCTGTGTGTTGCATTTTGTAATCAATAATTAAGCCTCTTCTTTTTTAACAATATTTTCTAGAAAGATCTAAATATCATTTTATATACAAATATGCTATGGCATTTTTTTTGGCCATGAGATGTCTATTTTATTAAATGTGGTAGCCATTTTCTTTGAGATAGAAATTTTTCAACTAGTGCATTACTTGTGAAGGAGGAGATAGAAACTATTTAAATAAATATTAAAGATATCAATCTTTTTCAATTTATTTGTATTGCATTAGCATCATACAAAATTTATTATTAGTGTCATAAAATTATGCTCACGTTTTTAAAAATCAGAAATGCATTTATTAATAGTTTCAATTTGATAGAAGTTAACATTCATAAAGATTTTAATCCAAACATCATTGATTGAATACTTTAACTAATATTTACATTGTAGACAATTTAAAATTAAATATTAATAATATATGACCAACATTTATTTTTGTTTTTATGCTGAATTTCCCCTTCCATTTCTATATCTTAGTAACAACATCTGCTATTTCTGAAACAAATTAAAGATGTATTTTTATATTGGATTATTTACATCATCTAATATGTGTGTTGAATGTCTTTAGAAAAGTTTAATTTTATTTAAATATTCCAAATACATTCAACTGTTAGTAATGTCACAGCAAACAGATTAGTATATGCACAACATTTCGAGAGGTATTTTTTCTCCCCTCTTCTTCAGGTGTTGCTGGACTGACCAGTGATAGTATCTAAGGATCCAGGTTTGAATCCCATGCTATTACTGTCACTGGTCAGGCCAGCAACACCTGAAGAAGAAGGGAGAAAAAATACCTCTCGAAACATTGTACATATACTAACCCGTTTGCTGTAATATTACTAACAGTTGGTGCATATACTCACCTGTTTTCTGTGATATTACTAACAGTTGGTGCATATACTCACCTGTTTCCTGTGATATAACTAACAGTTGGTGCATATACTAACCTATTTGCTGTGATATTACTAACAGTTGAATGTATTTGGAATATTTAAATAAAATTAACCTTTTCTAAAGACATTCAACACACATATTAGATAGTAGAAATAGTCCAATATAAAAATACAGCTAGAACACCATCAACACAAATCTTCAGGAAATTACAAGATGTTTTAAAATCAAATAGGTAGATTGTGTTATTTTTAATTTAGATTTAGTAATTTTTGGTCATGTAAAGTTCATTACTACTTGGTAATTTATGGAATCATTTTTTCCCTAAATAACAATTACAATAACTAAATTACACTATGACGATTGTAATTTTTGACATAAGCCTCGTAACATTCATGGGAATTTTAATCCATAAAAGTCAGTAAATACATTATTCAGTTTTTATACTAATGTACACATTTTTAAATTTAATACAGTATTAATATATTTGGTTAACTAAACACTTTTTTATTTGTTTTGTAATCATTGATGATAAAAATCTTTATACTTTGAATATGTCATAATAAAGTACTAATTGTCTTGCAAGAGCACTGGAAGAAATCATATTTTAAGTTTATAATCAAAATACTGTATGCAGCAATGTAATATTGTGTTATTATGAATAAAAACCCTGTACTGTAAGTTTTAGCATGAAAATGGCTATTTTACGTTTGGATGACATACCTTTGATAACTATTCTATGAGTTCATCAATCTTAGAAAATGCCACCAAAAAAATTTTGAATTTTTTTTTTTTAAAGATTATTATAGTAAATAATCAATTGTAAATCAAAATAGTGTGTACAAACTGATCATAACTATTGTGAATCCTCACATAAAGACCAAGTGCTGAATGGAGTATAGATGTATATAGATGATGTTAAAAGTGATATAAATTCCAAAAATCAACAAATACTTGAAAGGTAATGAAAAATTTGAGAAAAGAGAAATATAATAGGATGAAAATAACTATGACTTGAATATAGGAATAGATTATATATTAAGAGAATTCTTAATTTAAGAAAGAAAAGACATAATAGTTTGTAAAAAGTAGAAATTAGAAAGTACAAAATTGAGAAAGAGTTGAAAGAAATATAATGTGGAAGACATGAAAGAGGATCAGACTGGAAAAAAATTAATTTGGAGTCAATAAATTTTTACATTAGAGAAAAAAATATTAAATTGATTATCAGATTAATAAACATTTTAATAAAAAGAATATATTATGAGAGATATCCTGGAAACAAGTATATATACTCAATATTTTAAAAATATATAGAAATAAATGTGTGAACTATAGAGGAATATCTCTTATTAATATTATGATGAAAATATAGGGAATAATTGTAATGAATCATTTAGAACCATGAAAAAAATAGTATGATTTCATAATGAGAGAAAAATATATATATCATACATTTATAATGAGACAATTAATGAAAAAGATTAAAGCTAGACATAAAAAGATAGATAGGATTTTTGTTCACATGGAGAAATCTCATGCTATGAATAGTATATAAAAAAGGAACTGCTGAAGTGTTGAATAATATGAGAAAAATATTTACATAAAACAGATATTAAATAAAGCTAAGTCAGGAATTGATAAAGGAATTTATGGCAAATGAAGGACTATTGTAGAGCTATTGTATAACACTAATTATTTTAAAAATCTATATTAATATGGCTCTGAAGAGATGGACAAAGGAATATGAAAAAAATAATTATAAAATTTTGTAATAGTAAATATTTATTCAATTTAATATTTTCAGATGATTAGATTATTATAGCCAAAAATATAAAGGATATTGAATATATTATGAATAAACATGGAATATATATCAAAATTACCCCAAATTCACAACTCAACCAGACTAGCCAAAAAATAAATTCTAAAACACAAACAATAATTTCACTGCTATAAACAGACTTCTCAAGTGTAAAAAACTACAAAATAATGTCATATTTAAACCAAACATTACCCACAATTCCACTTATCCCCCCACACCCTTTATATTAAAATAACTTTTAAATAAGTTAATTGCTTCAGAATCATATATTTTTATTAATAAAGATTCTTTAATTATTTTTATTTCCTTTTTCTCAAAGAAATTAATTTTGAAAAGAACTAATCATTGATGAGGAAAAAAATGTGAAAATGGACCATTTTCAATATTTAGAATCAATCATTGAAAAAAAAGCATCATAAAGAAAAAGCATGAAAGAGATTTGTAGAAGAGTTGGTAATTCAAGTTATAAAATAGGAATGCTAAATTTAGTTTTATGGAATGATAATATTTTGATGAAAAGACTTGTATATGATGTGCTGTCACAAAAATATACCCTTATATGGGGCATAGTTTGAATGATAAAAAAAATGAACAGAGATTATTGGCAACAAAATGAATTATTGGAGATCAACAAGAAGATTAAATCTGCAAAAAAAAAAAAAACAAATTAAAAAATTATAGAAATAGTTGAAGTAAAAAAAAATATAACAGCCACTGAAGAAAAGAAATTTTAAAATGGTATAGTCATGTTAAAATAATAAATAACACCAGAAAAACAGGAATAATGATTAATTAGAAATTTTAAAAAGCAAGACTATTCAAGCATTGGTGGTCGAGAGGTCAGTGACAGCTGCTTTACAAGAAGTTGTCCCGGGTTAGCGGGTTCGCTTCTTGGCTGATCCTATGACACATGAGAAAAAAAAAGCAAGAACAAAAAAATGAAGAAAGAAACACTTGATATTCAATAAGGAAATATATGATCTGTTAGGGACATATTTTATGCATTGAGATATTTAGAAAAATTTATGATAGGCTCTTGATTTGGACACTATTAGCAGTGAGAATAAACAAGCAAACAATTATTATAAAAACATTTCATTTATTCAGTAATTTATGACTCCTCTTTCTTCATTTAACTGAAAAATTTAGCCTAAATATATATGCTCTTTGATAATAATACTTTTAATTGCAATTTTTTTCTTGCTGAAATTTAAAAAAATATTGTATTCATATAGTGTATTATCACAGAATTTTCCACACAAATAAGACACCCATTATAATTTTTTACATGATAAAAAAGCCAGCATATGTCATGTTCTTTCAAGCAAATCTATCTATCTGTTTGTATTTTTGAGCTTGAAACGTTATGGTTTTTTAAAAATGAAACATTTATTATTAAAACTGAATAGTGGATTCTTTGCAACTATGCTGCAGAAAAGTTAGAAGAATAGAAGACAAATATGAAAGGCAAATATATATGTATATATATATGAATAAAATGATATATATGTATATATATAAATAAAATGATTACAAAATTAGTTTGTGCCTTTATTTTTCTCCTATTTATAAGCTAATATATTTTTAAATGTACAAAAAAAGGGGAGGAATCAAACAGAAATGTACATATTTGAGCAGACGAATCTTATGTCTCTTTGGTACTGAATAATCAGATATTATTGTAAACAATTTTATATATATATATTATCATTAAAATATTTTTCAGTGCAAATAATTCTAGCAAAAAAAACAACAAAAACCAAAGTACTATTGATTCTTTCTTTAATTTTATATATTATATAGAGAAATTGAAACTTTCATCTTATTTATTTAATAGTAAAAAACTTTTTCTCTACCTAATCTATATATTTAAGATATATTTCATTAAATTATAAATACCAATAATAAAGTATTAAAAATTAACTTTTTAATTAAAAAAATTAAAATGAAGTTATAGATATTTTCTACATTTTCTGATAAAAGGCAAATGTATTTAAACAAAACCAACTGTAGTCAAGCAATGGTGGTTGAGTGGTCAGCACAGCTGCCTTACAAGCAGTTGTCTTGGGTTTGCAGGTTCGCTTCCCGGCCGATGCTTTGACACATAAAAAAAAACCCAACTGTAAATAACATATATTTATAAAGGATGCTTAATAAAAATTAAGTAAGTAAATCTTTCAATTTATTTTTAGTCCACTTTATTACTATTTATGATCAATGTTTATTTTTAATTATGCATTATATAAAAATTTGTATTTTTTGTTTCTTGTTTTTTATGTAAATTATTTATGTTTGTAATGAAAACCTTCTTTGCCTTAGATGTTTTCGATGGTATTATAAAAATATTGAATAAAAACTAAGTAGATAAATCATGATTTCAAATTTTAGTGTATTTTATTGCTATATTTATTAACAAATTTTGTTTCTCATCATGTAATGAATAATATTTGTAGCATATCATTTTCCTGATATGAATCTCAATTTTTTATCTTATGAGACAACATTCTATAACTTCAATACTATTACAAAATGACCATGATTACAAAAAATGGCAAACATTTTTTAAAGATTGATATAGTGAATAGGTACTTATTTATGAAGTAGTAGATAAAAATTGATAATGATTACTATCATTGTATAAACTCTTAATATGAGACATATAGAGTGTTTTTTTCTATCCTCTTTGTGTCAATTTCTATTAGCCTAACATTTTTATTTTGAAAATAAATGTCATTTCTGTGTAGTAATTTTAAATTGCTTTAAAATCTTAGCACTTTTATTCAAATATATTATTCATATCAGTTTATTCAACATAGATAACTCTGAAAAAGACTGCTAGACTGCAAAAGAAAAAAATATTTCAATTATAAGATCACTGAAATATTTATTAATCTTAAACTTTATATATGTATAATAATTAATAAAAATGGTATTATAACATCAATTCATAAAAAAATTTAATTCAATATCATTATCATTGTCAACCATTATCACTCCACTGCAGGATGAAGGTCTCTCAAAGTTCAATCCTTCTTCTCTGATCTCTAGCCTTTCTTCTCCACACCACCCCTGCACACTTTCTTATTTCATCCATTTATCTCATATGTGGCCTCTTTCTGGGTCTTTTACAATCTCTTGGAATCCCATTTAAGATTTCAATTGTCCACATATTATCATCTATTCTAGCAATATGCTCAGCCTAACTCTACTTCATTCTTAATTCTTTCAATGATGTCAATAATACCTGTTTTTTTTTTTTACTCATATATTGCATTTTCAATCTCTTCTTGTTATTCCTAACATGCATCTCTTCATATTTCTTTGAGTGATCTGAAGATTTTGTATTGGTCTTCTATTAAGTGTCCAAATTCTTGGATCCATAAATAAGAATTGGTAAAACATATTTATTAAAAACATTCCTTTTCAAACACATAGGCACATTTCCTTTTACTATTATATTATTTCTACAAAAAGCACTCCAACCAAGTTTAATTCTATGATTAATTTCATCCATTGTTTTCATCTGTAGTGATAATCTGACCAAGGTATTTATAGTTGTTAACTTATTCTAACTCATATCAATTGATCTTTATTTTCATCTTTTGAAAAAATCCATTGACCCTTTTATAATTTTTACCTTTAGTTCTACTTTTTTACTTTCATCTGGTAACTCTTGCAACATTTCCTGAAGCTCTAAAGTATTATTTGCAAAAACAACATTGTCTGCAAAATCTAAATAACTTAAATAATCTCCAATTACTTTTACTCCTTTAGCATCCCATTTTAATCCACAAAATACTTCTTGCAGCATTGCTGTGAAAAGTTCACCCTGTATAACACCCTTGTCAATGTTAACTTTCATAGGATCATTATGTAATATAATTGTTGCTGTTACATTTTTACAAATATTCTTCAAAATATAACAATATTCTGAATCTACACCTTGATGATCCAATGCTTTAATCACTGAAGAAATGTTTATAGAATCAAATGCCTTTTCATAGTCTACAAATCCAAAGCATAATGGCAACTCATTCATTGGTCCTTTCCATAAATTCTCTCAATACTTGGATATAATCTAACATACTAAAAATACTTTTAAATCTAGCTTATTGTTTTGGTTGATTGAAATCCAATGTTCTCTGTAGACCAGTTGTAATTGTATTGGTAAAAATTTGTATAAAACTGATAAAAGACTTATAGATCTGTAATTTCTAATATCTTATTTATCACTTTTTTAAATATTAATATTGCACTCTTAAAATCATCTGGTACATCTTTATCATTTAGTCATTTGGTATATAAATTTGCCAAATTTTTTTTGTATTTCTTCACCTGCTTCTTTTAATATATTAATTATAATTCCATCATTATCTAGATATTTTTCCTTCTTCATAAATTTAATTGCATGTCTCATTTCTTTATTTAAAATCCTGGGCAATTCAGATGATATAATAGATCTAAGAGGTACACATTCTTTATATATAATTTTTGATAGAACTCTTCTACTCATTTCATCATATCAGCTCTCTTTTTAGTAATAGGTCCATCTTTTTTTCTTATTATAAATATAAGCTACCAATATCTAAAAGGTTGTTTTACACTCTTGACACTTTTATTCTCTTCTACAGCTTTCCTTGCTAGTTCGCAATTATATTTCTTATATCATTATCAACTCTTTTTCATACCATTTTACAAAATTCGAGACATTGAATCCTTCTGAATGCATCATTTTTATATATCTTGACATTCCTTCTTTTCTTTATAAATTCTATTTGTCAATTGCTGCTTTTTTCTACTAAACATCTTTATTTCAGTTTTTAAAAGTATATCAGTTATTTTCCTATTAATTTTACTCAAATTTGATCACGTTCAAAATCTACTAATACTTGAAACTAATTTGAAAGTTCTAATTTAAATTCATTACAATGTTTTTGAATTGTTTTGATAATAATTTTTCTCTCTCTAGTTTTGCATTGATATGTATCTTACATCTTACTAATTGATGATCATTTCGTGTGTTCAATTTATTAAGAACATTACAATCTTGAAATATGTATTTTCTGTTAGTCAAAATATAATCCAGCTTTGCTGTACCTTCATTTATGTAAATAGATTGCTTTTATTCAATTTGAAATAGAAAAGGGTGCTCTACTCTAAATTCACATTAAAATACTCTAATACAATAAAAAATAGTGCATTATAAAAAAAAATGCAGATAGAGCATGTGAAATAAAACTTCAATTTAATTTTATTGGAGGTAAAATAATACACTTTATCTTGCACTTTTAAATTAATGTTCTTTTTATTACTTTTTCTTCTTATAATTTTGACTTTTTATGTTTATCCAAAGCTGAACTTGACAGTTTTATTCTATACTTACACATATAAAAATATATACACAATATTTTATACTAATAAGTAGGATTATTAGATATTTGAAATTGTAAGGACAATCAGTAACATTAAATGGCATTATTGATTTCAAATTAAAAAAAGAAATATAATATTTTATTAAGCTTATATGTTAATGTGAATAGAATTAATATTTTATTGACTCTATTGATATGTTTTGATGAATAACCCCCCAAAAAATTATTTTAAATTGAAATGCTTTGCAATATTGCAAATAATAAGCCAACATATGTTTAAATGGGGGAAAAAGTAAATAAAACCAAAATAAACCCAATTCAAAATTATGAATATGGCAGATGAATAGCTAATAATTATGTCACAAAATCTTTGTGTATAATGAATTCAGTCCAAAGAAATTAAAATTTATGAACATTAACATTTTTGATGTTTTGAGTTTTAGTTTAGTTCTTTGGAAAGTATTGGCTAAAAAAAAATATTTCTAACAACCAGTCATATATTTAAACAATGTCGTTTTTCCTTTTTATTAATGTGATGTGATGTAAAGTATATTATTATTCAATCTGGTCTTGTTACATTTTAAGATTATTAAAAAATATAATTTCTTGTTTTAGTTAGTTTGAATATATATGAATTTATGCAGTCAAAATTATTATATTATATTTGGTAAAAACTTTAACTTAACTAAAACTTTTATTATAAAGGTACATTTATATATAAATAAAAATGTTTATCTAAAAAAAAATCAGATGTAGACATTAAACAGTTTCTCAGAAAGTCATGCAATGTAAACCACTAGAGTTAGATTTTGTTAATATGATTCTCTGAAAAGTTCATTTCAGTGGACAATAATTTTTCATTTTTGATTGCTATTGTTATTGAGATTGTCTAAGTGTTGATTGATTTTAATGATTACTTAAGAACCCATTTAGCCTTGAATATTATTACATTTATTATTTAAGTAATTCATTGGGTGCAATTTGAAAATTATGATTGCAGTTTGAATGTTATAACTGATTATTTATTAGTATGCATTCAAACAGGTTATATTTACCTGTTTAAGAAGGTTTATTTAAACTTCTTTACATCAATAATTTCAATCTCTGTGAACAAGTTGCAATCTTTAGACTCTATATAAATATATTGGACCATATGGGATTTTACTTTTATTGTTAAAAAGGAAGTTGCCTTGACAACAGATTGAGATTGTTATTGATAATGTGATTGTCTAAAGTGTTGACTGACTTTAATAATTATATACACATTTGATTTCTCCTTTTTATCTCCTTAGGTAAAAGAAAAAAAACATAAAAATTTCACCAATCTATAGAGTTCATCATATTATAAAGCTATTTCATAACAAATGACATATTATTTACATGCAAGAAGATAATTCTAAAAATAAAAAAATCTAATAATTAATTAATGATGATCCCAGACCCTGATAATAAAATTAAAGCTAAAATAACCAAAATTATTGCTTACTGAGGGAGAGTGGTAAGATTATTATTTTTATATTAAACTATGGATTACTGATTATAAATAAATTAAATTATCAAATGGCTTTAATCCTCTGAAGTTCATAAAGTTTGAATGTTGGAAATTCCACAATTGGAACCGATCCGAGGACCAGAGGACCATAGATCCAGTTCGACACTCTGCTATACTAAATCGTGTAGGCATCAGTGGTTATATATAAAATACATCAAAATATATAACTAAAAAATAATGACAACTTGTTTTAAAAAAAGAGTAACTATAAAAAAAAGGTATAAAAATATTATTAATGTTCCATTTATTTATTCAATATTAACTAAAGTGGCTTAAATTGTCATTTTATCAAAATAATATAATCTGATTTTTTTATTAAATCTTTTTTTAAATTGAAAAATAAATCCATTAAATATTCTTAATCAATTAAAGAATCTAGTCAACATATTTAAAAACTTTATCAATCAAATCTTTTTGTACATCAAAGAATAAATAAAATACTGCTTATAGATATATGATAACTCAAATGCTATCACGAATAATTTCAGGCATAACCTCAGGTCATAAACTCAACTAATGGAACTAAGGCTCAACTGTTTAATAAAGATAACTTTATAAAAGACTAGTTTAACATTGCTTCAAAGAAACAAGCAAAAAATTTTATTACTTTAAACAATTTATTTATTGCTTGAAAAAAAAAAACAACAACGAAATACTACTTATAACATACACATAAATATATTAAATACTGTACTAGAGATAAATATTAAAAAGACTATAGTTTATATTTTTATACTTTATAAAAAAATTTGTATTAATATATATTTTATACAAATATATTACAATTGTTGCTGAATTATTATTATTTCTATTACTACGACGTAACATAAACTGATATTCCCTTCTTTTTTTTTATTCATTTTGTCTCTATATTCAAAAGGTACTATTTTTAAAAAAATTATACCAATAATAGCAGTAGTAGGGGCTATATTATTTGTCAGATCATTTGATGTGACGTATAAATTAAACAATTTGCTAGAAATGTTTTTATTCCTTTTCTTTTTATTCCATAAGTTAATCATTCTAAAGATAATAATTTACTAAGGCTGTAACCTTAGAAATAAACGTCTGAAAAATACGAAGGTAGGGACCTCTATAGGTCTTAAAACACAAGCTTACGCTATGAAGAAAAGAGAGAATCCTTCTTTACTTCAACCTACTTTTATATATAAATAGGTGAAGCTGAAGTGTTTTGATCTAAGAGTGTGAAGCTATTCAATACTTCACTAATTAAGTCCACATTTCTTATAATACATTAATACTCGCGAAATCTTACAATTTACTACGAGTCAATGAAAAGATCTTATAGTAAGAAATCTAATTTTGGAACTAAAATTAATAATTATTTTCCAACTTTGTTTTAACAATTGGTTACATCTGAATTAATCAGCAGAATACATATATAATTTATATCATAGAATATACATGTTAATTTTATCTAAATATTTTTTATTTTGCTTTAATATTATAACTTAATAGTCTTTTTTTTTTTTACAATAAATGATATGCAACTTTATTGTTACCTAGCATGCTTTCGATATAACAACATGTTATATTCAAAACATGCTAGGCAATAGTAAAGCTGAATATTTAAAAAAAAAAAATACATTTTCTGTGTATGTTTTCATTAAGTCATTTATTTTGTTAGCTCAGAAAAAAATATTTATAGTTGAATTAATTATATATTAAATAGATTAATACACTGTACAGGCTTACACCTGGTGATTATTTATCTTTCCAACATGTGTGTGATCAGGTGGGTGAGCAAAATGAGATGGCTTGGAGAGTTGAGGGTTGTGTGAAAGTCTGAGTTCAAATCCCTTACATATATATATCTGTATGTGCAGATGTAAGCCTGTACAGTGTATTAATTTACATATTGATACAAAGTGCATTAAAGGTCTGTCTATCCCTCGCATATGTATGTAAAATGGATTATTCTCCTGTATTGAGGGGTCAGAATGACTAACATCAACATGGGTAAGATGAAAACCTTGGCACTAATGAGTGCTTTGAACATTCCATCATCAGATTTTTAATGAAATGGAAGGTTGAAGAGTTGTGAGTTGGAGTAGTTTGAAGCCTGTCCATTAAAGTATAAAAATTGGCTATCTTAATATAAAGCTGAGCACTGATTGTATATATGTATGGAGATGGTAATCTGGACCAACTGATGAGTGCTGTTTTAGCACAAAATACATATATTGGTGATTATTTATCTTTTCAACATGTGTGTGATCAGGTGGGTCAGCAATATGAAATGGCTTGAAGAGTTGAAGGTTGTGTGAAAATCTGAGTTTGAATCCCTGATATATTAAATAGTAAAAAAAAGAGATATAGTTTATTAAGTTTTATATAATATTTTTACACATTATTTTAAACTTTTATACTTACATTTTAGTAATATTTACTGAGGCTATAACCTTGACAATATGCGTATAAAATGCGATGGTAGGGATCTCTACAGGTGTTTTAATCACAAGCTTAAAGATTGTCGTGGTTATAGCCTCAGTAAATATTACTTACGTAATCAATGTGCAATAAATTTATAATTACATACTTACATTTTATTATAACATCTTAAATCCCATTCATTTAATAAATTTGAAATTCATACAAAGTTCACAAATATTGTCCATTGTTGTGATTGCAGCATCTACATTGTAGTATATTACTGCTGAAATTTTAAAATTAAAATTTAAAAATGACATCAAAGCAGAAAGTTAATGATGACAGAAATTCCTCCAAGTCTAAAAGAAGTTGTGAAATATTTACATAATAATTTATTTAGTTTTGAAAAGAAAATATGGCATCGATGGTTATTCAATACAGAATATCACCAATTCATGAAATTGTAAAAAAGAAAAAAATCATACTAAAATTATTTACATTTTTAAAACTGCCAATATTTTCAGTGCATGGTAAGTATTTAGTGAAGACAGAAAAAGCATTAAATTTGTCAACAGAAAATGTAAACAAAAAAAAGTTCCAGTAGATAGTAACAGAGGATTCAATAAGAAATTCACAGCAAACCATGATTGGAAGAATGCAGTATTAATACTAATATTTAAAAAAGGTGATAGGGAAGATATTAGAAATTACCGATCTATCAGCCTTTTATCAGTTTTATACAAAACTTTTACCAAGATAATTACAACTCATCTACAGAGAACATTGGATTTCTACTAACCAAGAGAACAAGATGGATTTAAAAGTGGTTTTAGCACAGTATATCATATCCAGATATTGAAAGAAGTGATAGAAAGGACAAATGATTATGAGTTGCCCTTACACTTTGTATTTGTAGATTATGAAAAGGCATTTGATTCTATAAACATTTCTTCAGTGATTAAAGAATTGGATCATCAATGTATAGATGCAGGATAGTGTCATATTTTAAAGAATATTTATAAAAATGCAACAGCAACAATTAGATTACATAATGATACCGGAAAAGTCAACATTGAGAAGGTTGTAAGACAGGATGACTCCATATCTCCAAAACTTTTTGCAGTAGTGCTTTAAGAAGTATTTTGTATATTAAAATGGGAAGCTAAAAGAGTGAAAGTAAATGGAGATTATTTAAGTCATTTAGATTTTTCAGATGATGTAGTTGTTTTTGCAAATAATGCTTTAGAGCTGCAGGAAATGTTGCAGGAGTTATCAGATGAAAGTAGGACTAAAGATAAATGTTAAAAAAGACTAAAGTAATGTTTAATGGATTTTCTCAAAATATGAAAATAAAGATTGATTGTGAGGAGTTAGAAGAAGTTAACAGTTACAAATTCCTTAGTCAGATTATTATTAGAGATGGAAACATAATGGATGAAATTAATCATAGAATTAAACTTGGTTGGAGTGCGTTTGGTAGAAATAACTTGATACTAAAAGGAAATATGCCTATGCGTTTGAAAAGAAAGATTTTTAATAAATGTGTTTTACCAGTTCTTCCTTATGGATCTGAGACTTAGACACTTAATAGAAGAACAATATAGAGACTTCAGACCACTCATATTGGGAGTAACAAGAAGAGATCAAAAATGCAATATATGATATGGAGAACAAACAGGTGTTACTGACCTCAATGAAAAAATTAAAAGACTGAAGTGGAGTTGGGCTGGATATATTGCTAAAAGAGATGATAATAGATGGACAATTGAAATCTTAAACTAAATTCCAAGAGATTGTGAAAAATCCAGAAACAGAACATATGTGGTATGGATGGATGAAATAAGAAAGTGTGCAGGAATGTTGTGAAGAAGAGAAGCTAAAGTTCAGAGAAGATGGATTGAATTTGTAAAGACCTTCATCCTGCAATGGAATGATAATGGTTGATGATGATGATGATGATGATAATGATAGCTGCATCATCTTATGAATTTATTGATAGAATTAAAAATGTAGAATTATATAATAATAATTTGGTGAGTTCATTTGATGTAATGAAAATTTATGGATTAATTAATTGTCTGGAATCTATATACATATAATAGAAAATATATTACATAAAATTTCAATAAATAAACATATATTAAAATTTATTGTTGAAACCCTAAAATTTATAAGTGATAATATTATTGCAATATATAATGTTAGATTTTATAAAATGAATAAAGGATGGCTTATGGGACTACCTATGATTGCACAAATTTGTAATTTTACATTGTCAAAATATGAAAAAGATATATTAATTTCTTGTGACTTTGATTTATTAAAATTTATGGTAGATAGGTGGGTAATGTGTTTGTTTGAGGTCCTAATTGAAACACTTTTATATAAGCTGAATAATTTAAATAATTGAAAATGGACAATTGATAAAAGCAAAATAGAAAAATAATTTTTTTGAACTTACAATTATATAGAGACACAATTAATTTAAATTATAAAATGATTATTAAACCTATTCAAGAAAGAGGATATATTGATTTTAAATCACATGTGCTAATAATACATAAAATGGCAAGTTTGAAATCAATCTTACATCATAATGATAAATTATGCAAATATAAAAATGATAAAAATCAAAATATTGAACTTTTTTTTATTCATGAAATTATGAAAGTAGAATATAATAGAAACCTAATTTTACATACATTAAATTGGTTTAATAATAATAAGAGTAATCATAATACAAAATTAATGATAAAAAATGAATATCTATGCCATTTGTAATTAATGTTCAATCTAAATTAATTAAAAATATATGTAAAAATAAATACAATATTTTACTTTATATTCCTCCAAATGTAAATAGAGTAATTAATAATTCTAAGAGTGTTATACCTAAAATGCAAAGAAGTAATATAATTTACCAAATTGTATATGGTTATAAAAATCATATATCAGGGACTCAGGATGTGCTCTGGAAAAAGGGATAAAAGAACACCAATTATTATATAATCAGATACAAAACTGTAAATAGTTAATTAAATATGGCCACAGTATTCTTTGACCATGAAAAATCTTGTAAATATAAATTTACATTTAATGTAAATGATAGAAAAATATTAATGGAAGAAATAAATCATAAAAAGGGGGAAATTAAGGAAGGAAGATTGATAAATCACTTTAAATATAATAAACAGTCAAGTAAAAAATACTGAAATACACAACTCATAAAAAATTATGATATTAGACTTCCATATTACTTTACAGTTGATAAGGATTTCAAAGTAATTGAAAGCGCTACTAATTAATTAAAAGATATATTTTTACAGTTAAAATTATTTGGAATTGATATATACTGTATATATATTATATTTAAAATGGGCATTTATAGTTGTTTACATATATATACTTCATAGACTTTATATTATTAAAATTAGAATTTTTTGTGAATTGATAAATTATTTAAAAAACTCATATGGCTCTTCACATGAGAAATTAAATATTAAAATAAAGTATTAATTAACTAAATATTAATTAAGGAGTAAGCTTGCATTTGTTTATTTAAAAAAATAGGCAGCCAAATTCTGATAAGATAAAACAATATATTTTAATTATTATAAATATTAATATTTAAATTTTTGGCAAATAAATTTTTTAGAAATAAAACAAATACCCAATCAACAGATACAAAACAAAACAAAAAGAAACACAAGTTGATAAAAAAATTATTACAAAAGTACTTTAACTTGATGATATCACCCACTTCACATAATTTTAGTTAAATACACTTAAAACATATTGCTTTATTACTATTAAGTAATTAATTCATTTAAAATTAAGATTAAATAACCTACAACTACTGTTTCAAGAATTTATTCAAAATAAATTAATTTTATTTATTTGTTTTTATTAAAGTCCTCATCATCTAGAAATTATTGTTATTTTTTTGGCCTTTTAATCTCTACAGAAAACAATAGCATTCAACATATGATAATGGGATTTCTATTTAATGTAATAAAGTTTTGACCAAAAAAAAAATCTTCTAATTGAATTTCCAATTAACTCATTTAACATTACTCCAAAAACTGAATTGTATCAATTTTTCATAATTTAATTTTGAAATAAATCTGGGTAGCAGAGTCAGATAATGAATAGTCGTTTTATAAATATTTTTTATTTTCTTGTTATTCATAAATAAGCCAGATATAAAAAAAATAATTCTTAATTTTAATAAATTTTTATGAATATTGAAAATATGAATTAGTACTTACAACAAAGTGTTGGTGTTAAAGAATGTTTAATGACAAATCTATAATTGCAGGGCAAAAATTGAATGACTTAAAAAGTGATTGATGATTTCAATTCCTGGTTGAAATCTGATATTTTCTTAACAGGTAAATTGCCCCCCCCCCCCCCCAAAAAAAAGAATCCATTTTGAAAAACTTAACAGTCCCTGGAAAAACAGATATCTCTTCCGGATTATAATAATAAAAAACAAAGAGATTATACCCATGAAGGCTGCCAAAAAAGACTGCAAGTCAAAATAAATTTATTATGGTCATGTTTAAATATTGGCAGAGAATTCAAAAAATGTTATCTAAAAAATGATAAAGAAAAAAATAACTTTGCATATAATATATAAAAAAACCACACAAAAACTATAAATTTCAATCTATTAATACATAATAACATAAGTAAAATAAACATTAACTGACCTCTGTCAGTCAGTATAGTGAATTTGCATTATATTACCAATATACATGCATACATTATTATAACCTCTAAAAATCCACAAATCAAAGGTAGAGAATATTAATTCATGACATGCTGACTTATATTACTTTTTGAAGAGATATCTTCAGTGTCATTTATCATTTTTTTCACATAGTATAACTGCCATAATAAAAATGTATTGCACAACAAAATGATTGGAATTGCCATCACTTCAAAAAATTATTTACATCTATTTTAATATCAATTATATGTGTTGATTTGTATAAATTAAAAAATAATGTCATATGAATTTGGACCCAGGTTGTCATTTGATAACAACTTTTTATTTAGGTATGTACAACTGCAGATCACTTTCAAGTGAAGGAAGATTGCAAGAATTGGAAGAAGAACTGTCTTATATTAAATGGGACATTATTGGACTTTGTGAAGTTAAAAAAAAAGATGAAGAAACAATTGATTTAAAAAGTGGATATTCAACTTAATAGAAGATACCAAATGCAGATAATTCAAGTTTATGTCCTAACAAGTGCTCATAGTGATGAAGTGGTAGATTTTTATATGGATATACAAAAGGCTTTTGATCATACTAAACAATATTTTAAAATTGTTATGGGAGACTTTAATGCTAGAATTGATAAACAAATGAAAAATGAAAGTGATGTAGGTAAATTTGGTTATGGTAATAAGAATGAGAAAGGAAATAGACTTGTGGAGTTTGCAGAAGAAAAAACTTTTATATTATGAATTATTTTTTTGGAAAAAATGTTAAAAAAAAATGAACATGGAAGCATCCAAATGAAGATACAGCACAAGTGGATTATATTTTGACTAACAGAAAATACATATTTTAAAATTGTAATGTTCTTAATAAATTCAAAACAGGAAGTGATTATCAATTAATAAGATATAAGATACATGTTAATGTGAAACTAGAGAGACAAAAATTATTAAAATATTTACAGTTGATATTCATAATCTTTAGAAACATTCTAATGAATTTAAATTAGAACTTGCAAATTGGTTTCAAGTATTAGTAGATTTTGATTATGATTCAGATTTGAATAAAATTAATAAAAAAATAACTGATGTACTTTTAAAAAGTGCAAGAAAGATAGCTTAGAACAAAGCAGCAATTAACCAATAAAATTTCTACTGAGACTAGAGAATTAATGAAAAAAAAAAAGGAATATATGAAGATATATAAAAATGATGTATTAAAAAGGATTCAATATCTCAAATTTTGTAAAATAGTACAAAAAAGACCTTGATAATGATATAAGAAATTATAATTGTGAACTAGGAAGGCTGTAAAAGAGAATAAAAGTGTCAAGAGTGTAAAACAACATTTTGTTATTGATAGGGCAATAAGAAAAAAAGATGGAACTATTACTAAAAAAGAGATGACATCATGAAATGAGTAGAAGAATTCTATCAAGAATTATATAGTAATAAAGAACAAGTACCTCCTGCATCTATTATATCTTAGTACCTCCTATCTCTATTATATCTGCTAAATTGCCCAGAATTTTAAATGAAGAAGTGAGACATGCAATTAAATCTATGAAAAAAGGAAAAACTCCAGATAATGATGGAATTATAATCGATATATTAAAAGAAGTAGGTGAAGATATAGAATTTTTTTTAGCAAAGTTATATGTCTAAATGATAAAGCTGTACCAAATGATTGGAAGAATGCAGTATTAATATTACTATTTAAAAAAGGTGATAAAGAAGATATTAAAAATTATAGACCTATCAGCCTTTTATTAGTTTTATACAAAATTTTTACCAAGATAATTACAACTCATCTACAGAGAACAAGATGGATTTAAAAGTGGTTTTAGTATTGTAGATCATATCCAAGTATTGAGAGAAGTTATAGAAAGGATGAACAAATATGAGTTGCCATTATGCTTTAGATTTGTAGATTATGAAAAGGCATTTGATTCTATAAGCATTTCTTCAGTGATTAAAGCGTTGGATCATCAAGGTATAGACCCAGGATATTATCATATTCTGAAGAATATTTATAAAAATGCAGCAACAGCAATTAAATTACATAATAATACTAGGAATGTTAACATTGAGAAGGGTGTAAGACAGGATGACTCCATATCTCTAAAATCTTTTACAGTGGTGCTGCAAAAAGAATTTTGTGGATTAAAATGGGAAACTAAAGGAATAAAAGTAAATAGAGATTATTTAAGTCATTTAGATTTTGCAGATGATGTGGTTGTTTTTTCAGCTTCAGGAAATGTTGCAGGGGTTATCAGATAAAAATAAGAAAGTAGGACTAAAGGTAAATGTTAAAAAGACTAAAGTAATGTTCAATGGATTTTCTCAAAAGATGAAAATAAAGATTATGATCAGTTAGAAGCTAAGAATTAAAAATACCTTGGTCAGATTATTACAGATAGAATCATAATGGATGAAATTAATCATAGAATTAAACTTGATTGGAGTGTTTTTGGTAGAAATAACTTAATGCTAAAAGTAAATATGCCATGTGTTTGAAAAGGAAGATTTTTAATAAATATATTTTACCAGTACATACTTATGGATCTGAGACTTGGAGAGATGCATGTTAGGAGTAACAAGGAGATAAAAAATGCAATATATGGGTACAAAACAAACAGGTATTATTGACATCATTAAAAGAATTAAAAGAGTTGGGTTGGATATATTGCTAGAAGAGATGATAATAGATGGTCCATTGAAATCTTAAACTGGGTTCCAAGATATTAAAAAAATTCAGAATTATAGAATTATTAAACTCCAGTAGGCAAACTTAAATTATATTAATGAAAAGCCAATTTACAATTTGTTACATAAATTAAAATACGTTTGATATGAAGGAAAGTTAAAAAAAAATAACAGTAATTGCTTGAATGCATCATCACAATGGATTCAAATCACAGATCACTTCTTGCTTACAAAATAAATAGCACATAGAATAATATTTCTGTAGTGTAATTTTCATTACAACACTCTCATACAAGTAGGGACTAGTTTCTATCTATTTTTAATACATTGTAAAAGGATGTAATCATAAACATATCACCAAAGACATGGAGAAAAAGATCTATGATCCCCAAGATGCACATTTCATGATTTGTGTCAAAAGTTATGAGGGTAGTGTGTTTGACATTAATCCATTAAACTGTAGTAATGATAAAGATAAGTGTAAGAGTTTGTTGTCTGGGCCAACTGATGAATGCTGGTTTAGCACAAAATGTGCATCTAGGGGATCATAGATCTTTTTCACGTCTTTGGTCATATGTTCATTATTACATCCCTTCACAAGATGTTAAAAGTGGATAGAAACCAGTCCTTACCTTGTGTGAGAGTATTGTAGTAAAAATTACACTACAGAAATATTATTCATTATTGGATAATCTTTAGTGGAATGATTAATGAAAATTATTAATAATACAGAATAAATTATAGAGTTTCTATTTAGACTAGTCTTTATTACTCACAAAATTAATGAAAAATTACTAACCAAATTAGAAAAATCAAATTTTCATTCACTATACTATCATTTCAAATTAATGCCTTTTCACCACAAATCTTTTATATACCTAATACTTATTTAACCAATTATTTCTAGAGATTTAAATTTATGCATTCTGCAATTGAAAAGTAAAAAGTTTTCAATAGTAGGATAAATTTAACAAAATAATCTAAGTTATATAATAGTTCAAATTCAAAATATCTTTTCTAAAAATTTTTTTTCTAGATTTTAATTCATAAAAAAACTTATAATTTAGCAAATATTATATTTATATAATATATAAATCATAACTAATTATCTTATAACATTTGAGCATTATTGTAAATAATTTATTGTTACAATTTCATTTACCATTGTCAAACTCCCTCCACTCAGGGGAAGCATTGAGGTGTTTATTATATCTATAAAGATATTACACATGGGAAAGGTGAATAACTCCGCGTGTGTGTAAAATAAATAAAAAAAACAGATACATTAATCTTTAACTGAGATTTAAAGTTTATATCTGTGCTAGAGATAATCTTTAGTTTCGAAAATGATTAGCAATAATCATTATTGTATTTATCTGAAATGGATGGCGTCAAAGTTATGAGTGGAGGCAGTTTGACAATGGTAAATGAAAATGTAACAATTTACTCTAGATAAATATTCTTCATATAATAGATATATATATATATATATGAGAGATAGTAACCTGGACCAACTGATGAGTGCTAGTTCAGCACAAAATGCATCTTGGGGGTCATTTGTCTTTTATTGTATCTTTATTTATGTGAATTTGAAAAGAATGGGGAAGTATGGAGGTGTTTATTATATCTATAAATAATTTATCTTTGCTTGTCACTATCTTAACATAATTTATTCTAGAAATTTAAATGTAAAACTATTACATGAAATAATAAATCCATTATGACCATTTGAGGCACCTTTGATTAAATAACCCACAGTAATTATTATCAAAAACTTAATTCGATCATTCTCAGTTTAATAATTCTGACAGTCTTGAGTAGTTCAAAGAGCAGTAAAGTGTTAGATTCAAAAGCTATAATGTATCCTAGGTCAATTTTTAGATGAGAGAGAAAAAAATCTGATTGGTCAATTTAACATTTTGTGCAGCGATCCTACAATTACTATTTTTTATTTTCAAAACTTAATTTATTTTTAAAAAATTGTTATTAAATAAAAATAAACTTTAAAAACTTGATTTCAAGGCAATTACTTTCAAGATTAAAGTAAGTTCTAATCCTTAATTAATATAAACAACTTGAATCACATCATATTGCATCATAAAAAAAGTTACTATTATATTTCTAAATCAATAAAAAGTAATGATTTAATTGCACATTATCTAAATTTTCATTAATAAAATTTGGTAAATGATGTACCCCCCAAAAAAATCAATTATGACCCTAAAAGAATAATTAATCTTTTAATTAATTAATTTTTAATTAAATTTTAATTTATTCTACAAAATAATAATTATTATTTTAATTTGAATTGAATATGCATTTAATTAGTGTATTATTTACATTCTAAATTTTTTTATATTTTTTGCTGTTTATGCACACAAACATACACAAAGTGTTTCAAATATTACCATCATTATATATCAAATGAAATGTAAAATAATTATAATTCTACTTTCTATAAACTTAGTTCTCTGGTATATTTATTTTCTCCTTCATTATTTCTTATAACATTTTTATGATTACAAACTATTTGAGATTTTTGACATTGTTTCAATAATGGTTGGCTATTATCTTTTCCATTCATTTTATTTTTTATACCTATTTTATGATTACAAACTATTTGAGATTTTTGACATTGTTTCAATAATGGTTGGCTATTATCTTTTCCATTCATTTTATTTTTTATATCTATTTATCTATAGTAATAAATTTTTGGTGCTGTTATAGTATGCGCTTGATGACCATTTTGAATTTTAAAACACCCAAAAGCACTGCTGGCACATACAAGCGATAAATGACATCGAGTAGAAGCACTCAGTTTCAAAATCAAAATAGCATACAAAAAAATATAATATTTTTCAATACTCATTTTATATCTAATGATTTCATCATTTTTGTAAATAAAATAATTGTAAAGTAAGTTGCTTGGGAGACTGTGAGATTTAATAATCCAAATGGAAATTACATTTAAATGACCAAATTAATATTTTTTATTTACATTTTTTAGTAAGAATTGATTCAAAAATCTTTAGATCTTGAGTTTACAACTCTGTGCTAAACAGAACAAAAAAATATCCATATTAAAATGGAATTATTTTCTTGTATTTTGCAATTTTTACAATATTCAGTTCAAATTTTATAGGATTTTTCTCATCTTATTTCTTTTCAGATATTTATCTACACATGTTTTTTTATATATATACAATGGTCAAATATCAATTATAAAAATAATTATATGTTCACAATGTTGTTATTGATGTATACTTAATATAATAATCAATCTAAATAAAATTAAAATAAAAAACTAATTATATTTACAATTATTTAATTATCAACTCGGCTTTCATCTCTTATTGAGAACTTTTCAAGATATAAAGTTTTATACATCACATGATTTATTAACTACATTTACTCCATCTATTAGACATTATTTTAATTTCAACAATATAATTAACATTACACATATAAATATATAAACAAATGACACAAAATAAAAAATAAAATTATATAAAAAATAATAATAATAACTTAAAACTATATAAATACATATATATTTAATATACCTATATAAATAAATAAATAGTCAACTTCCCTTGCCCTTTTATAAACTCTCATTCACAATTCAACCCTAGCTTTTTATCATAATTTTTAAATCTTCCAATTATCTAATAATGCCCATTTCCCTCCTAATCTTGCTGGACCTTTAACTATATTTACACATCTATCCAATTTTTCTGAATGTATTTTTTCACGTTTTATAACTCTAATATTCTTCTCACTCTATTTTATGACCAATATCTAAATAATGTATATATGGACCTGACCTAATATCTTTACTATTAATTGCTCTATCATGCTCCTTCCCTCTATAACTTATCATTCATCATGTCTGTCCCATATATACCTTATTACAACTCTCACATTCTATTTTATAAACAATTATTCCCTTACTATTCATACCATCTATCTTATTTGTATTACATAATCATCTACTCAAAGACTTACTATTTTCCCAAGTTATTCTTATATCATCTGGTAACTTTTCTCTTACTAACTTTTTATACACATTTCTTGAATATGAAATAGACAACCACTTACAATGTTTATATTTATTCTTATCATACTTATTTCTACTATTTATATTTTGATTTCTAAAAATTGTTCTCATTATCTTTCTTTTATATCCTATTTTAATATAATCATTCTCTACTTCTAATTTTTGCTCACATGCCTCTTTCTTATCTAATGTAAGTTTATCATTCTTTAACTTAAATCCCTTTAAAACCCCTACTCTTTGACACCATGGCTGATATGATTTTTGTATCAATTAAACTTCTAATTTTTCTATCTTTAATATAATGCTTTACCACTATTTCATTCATCATTCCTCTCTTACAAAAATATCTAAATATTTTAATCCATTTATCTCTTTCTCCATTGTAAACCTAATTTTATATTTATTATTATTCAATTTATTAAAAATCTTGTCAATACTTTTACCATTTCCAATGATAATAATATCATCCACATACCTATAATATTCTATAATTCCTTTATTTTTTATAAACTCATCTACTACACCCTCCTCTATATTACTTACAACTACTGATGATAATATCCCATTTGTTGAACACCCCATAACCCATCCCTTTTCTATACTCCAAAATTCTTTCTTAAATTTAAAATACAAAGCCTCATTTACCATTAGTAGTGTTTCATAAATAATATATATCCAATCCTCTGACAAAACATTACATATTTTCAATTTAGTCATAACTATTTCTATACTATCCTTTCTAGGTACACTTTCTCAATATCAAATGATGCAATCATTCCATTTCTATTTAACTTAATATTCTTGTTTTGCTCCAAATATTGAATAATAATTAATTTTTCTACTTTTCTATATCATTGGTATGGCTTTATTTGGGCACAACATTACTACAATCACTATGATAATACTTGATCATTGCCAATAATTGTTCACCATGACTTTTCATCTTCTTAACCCAATTTATTCTAGCATCTCAATTTTAATCCTGCATCATAATAGCTTTTTATACTTTTGATTATGATTAATCAAGTTATTTCATTAGATTTTCATGTTATTGACTCAGAAAAAAGTGCATATATGTACATGCCTTCTGAAAAGTTAATTACGAAATAAAATATTAGATATTATATAATATCTGGTGAGACAACTCTTTGAAACCTTAAAGGAACCAAACAAGACAAATTCTTAATGTCCCCTGTATATGTTATTGATTATAGCTATGATGGTAAATGAATCTGTATTAGCTAACATGGTGATGGTTTTCTTTGAATTTAAGACCAAAAAACATTTTAATCTTTCTTTTCAGTTGCCTGATGGTCATTGACTGAAATATTAAAAGTTTTCATGAAGATAGTATGAATGTTGTATGGATGAATGCTCTTTTTGTTTTAAATATATATTTAAAATCATCAAAACTAAATTATAGCCATTATTCCCAAAAGGTTGTATAAAATCATTATCCAAGGCAGCTGTTAATGGTTAAAAGAAGAGGATGATAAAATTTCTCTGATTGCAGACAGAGGCTAGCATTTGGTGGTGATATTTTATTTAGATAGTTGTAACTTCAAATCACTTTCAAATGAAGAATGATTGCATGAAGTGAAAAAACTATCTATTAAATTAGACATTATTGCACTGTGAAGTTAGAAGAAAAAGTGAAAAGGCAATTCATTTAAAAAGTAGACATGTATTTTATGACAAAGGCATAACACAAATTTTGGAAGCACAAGTTCATTATAAATAAAAAGTGAAAGAACATTGTTGAGATTAATGGTCTATCAGACAGAGTGGTAAGATTAGTTATTCAACATAATGGAAAATCCTAAGCACAGTTAATTTCAGTTTATGTCCTAATAAGTTATTATTATGAAGAAGTAGAGGATTTTTACATGAATGCACAGAATGCTTTTGATCAAACCCAAGAACTTTTTAAAATTAAATCTTTAATGCTAAATTTAATTGGTAAATGATTGAAAAATGAAAATGTTGTGGGTAAATTTGATTATGGTAATAGAAATAAGAAAGTCCACAGATTTGTAAAGTTTGCAAAAAAAGAAAAACTGTACATTATAAGTGGTAAACATGAACTTACCCAGGTCACGATGAAATTTTGTAGTTCAAATTTTTTTCACCAGAATGTTTCTTGTCGAATTATTTAAAAATTTGTTGTGAAATATCAAATACATGGCAGCATAAAATTATATTTTAAAAAAAAAATTAATAACAAATAATTATATTATAAAAAATATCTGATAAAAAATAATTTATTAAAATAATAACAAAATAAACGTCCCAGATATTATGCAGTCAACATTTTACTTCCATAATAAGTTCATTCATAATTACTGTCCATTGTAGTTTAATAAGTTTATTCATAATTAATAAGTTCATTCATAATTACTGTCCATTGTAGTTTTCACTTATAATAGTGAAAAAATTCATAAAGACGGTGTCAATAGTGTAGAGAGTCCTAAAAGCAAATTCCTGTAGGTAGGATTCGAATAAAGTACTGCTGGTGCCACACTGATGTTTGAACTTGTGTTTAGCTCTCATCCATATATTTTCTACACTACCAGCAATACTTTATTCCAATCCTACCTATAGGAATTTGCTTTGTGAATTTTATCTTTTGTATAAGTGAAAACTACAATGGACAGTAATTCGACAAGAAACATTCTGGTGAGAAAGATTTGAAACAAAAATTCAAATTTTGTCATGTTTCATGTTTACCTATAAATTTTTTCATTGAGTAAAATGCTAAATGAAAATAGACATGGAATGCATGCAATTTGACTAACAGACAATATATATCTTAATAGTGTAATGTTTTTTATAATTTAATGCAGGAAATTATGATCAATTAATGAGATGTAAAATACATATTAGTGTAAAACAACAGAAAGAAAAATTATTTTGAAAAAAGTATTACCAATTGATATTATAACCTTCAGAAACACTCCAATGGATATTAAAAAGCTTAAATTAAGGTCATATGACAGGGTGGTCCCATTTCTTTAAAACATTTTACAGCAGTTTTACAAGAAATATTTGGGAATTATAATGGAAAGCAAAGCAAGTAAAAATAATTGGAAGTTATTTAAATAATGCTGTTGTTTTTGCAAGTACTACTCAAGAAATATTGCAAGAGATCAGATAAAAATAAGAAAATAGGATTAAAGATAAATGCTGGTTTAATGCTTTTCTCAGATTAACATAAAGATTGATAATTATGAATTATAAATAGTTCATAGCTAGAAATACTTTAGTTAAATTATAAATACACAAGAAAACATAATAAATGAAATTATTCATAAAATTTACATGGAATACTTTTAGTAAAAATAACAATATTAAAAAGAAATATGTCTATTTGTTGAGAATGAAAATTTTTAATAAATGTGTTTTATCACTTCTTATCTATGGATATGTGGCTTGGATACACAAGAGAAGACCAATTCAAACTTCAGATCACTCAACAAAGTATGGGAAATATATATGTTAGGAATAGCAAGAATTTAAAATAATTGAAAAAAATTGAAATAAAGCTAGCTAAGCTTGACATATTGCTAGAAAAGGTGATAATATATGGACAGTTGTCATTTTAAATTGTATGCCAAGAAATTGTAAAAGACTTAGAAAAAGACCACATGTGAGATAGATGAATAAAATAAGAAAACCTGCTTGCGCATTGTGTAGGAGAGAAGCTATTGATTAGAGATCTGGATTAAACTTGGAGAGATTTTCATTCTGCAGTGGATCAATAATGTTAAAAATGATTATAAAATAATTTTTGAATTGGAAACTATGGAAATGCCATCATTCATCACCATTAACATTTATTCATAAATAAGCATGGCCATTATAATTCCAGAAGAAAGAAATAAAGATAGAGAGAAAGGAAAAAAAAATAAAAAAATAAAGAAACAATAAAAAAAAAATGTAAATAATTAAAGAATGGCAAAATTTTGTAATTTGAAAATTTATAAAATTATATTTTATTATTTTCCATTTTTAATGTTGAATTTCTTTTCTCATTTTTATTTTAAAGTACTTAAAGGCATACATGGATTCAATGCTATATTTGCATCTCAATCACTGCTCTATCATATTACAGTAATATTTGCTTATACAGCAATGGCACTCATCTGATCAACTTGCATTAAACAAGAAGAATCTTTATCCTCTAATTGTTAATATTTAAATAAGCACTTATGTGATAATAACTAAACAGATAGCTAATTATCTATAAACTGATTACCTATAGAAGACTAGACTTGAATCTTGAATCATTTTTATTTTCATTGTTGAATGGATTACAAGTTCTATATTCTATTTTAATAGAGATGACTACTAGATTAATAATTTTATGATGAGATTGAAATATAAGACCTCATTAAGATTTATGATGCTATATTATAAACATCACATGATCACCATTTCCATTTATACTAAGTTAAAAAGATAATAAGTAGTAGTGAAATGTCATCAATGCTAATTAAATTACTGGTGTAGTCATAAAATCTTACTGATTTTACTATTATGCATATGTATTCAGGCAAAGAGCTGTATCTTGATTGATTGACAAATTAAAAATCCAAATTAAATAAAATTCCATTACTCTTAGAATATATTTTATAGGCTTTTTTTTTCCATATGTCAAAGTATCAGCCGGGAAGCGAACCCATGACAACTGTCTGCAAGCAACTGCTTGCTTGCAAGGTTGCTGCGCTGATCTCTCAGCTACCAACATGGCATATTTTATAGGCTTAGCATCAAAATTCAATGATTTCCCCAAAACTCTAGTGTTACAATTATTATTAAATATTCAAAATGTGATATTTTGTTCATCAAGTTCTTAATTCTCCAATATCAAATTTATCATGTTTCTTTGTTGATATAAACAGTCTAAGCTACTGTTGTTTGATTTTTTTCCAAAATTATTCCCTGAGCTATTAGTAAGAGTGGCAGATTCAAGAACTAAAGATTTTCTAGATCAATTCTCAGTTGAGCAAAGTAAAAAAATCCAATGATAAATTAATAATGGAATTGTATTCAAAGCTGGTTCAGTGCATTTAATTGGTTTATGTTTATAATACCTTTTCAACAGAGCTCTAGTCCAATGAGAGCTTTAGAATTACATTTAATCTTTTCTAATACCCCCATATATTATTTTCTTTCCTACTTAAACTATGCCATCTTTTTTACTTTTCTCTTTATATATATATAATTCTGATTTTTTTTGTAATAATTGTAAATAAATTTCTGTAATGCTTATCCTTGATTACTATTTATAATGCTGATATGTTGTTTGAAAAAATGCATATGATGTAGTAATTAACATGTTTTCCTGCTTATCTGAAGAAAATTTCTGAGCAATTTTAAGACTATGCTCTCAGAAAGTTTAAACATGGTGTAAATAGAAACAAAAACTCTTACTGTCCAACAATTGACTGGTCTTCATTATTCCTCTATAATAAGAACTAGAAAAATCATTGTTTTGTAATGAACTAATTCTATTTTATCATTATCTTATATGGTTTCAAAACTTAAAACAAGTAATATATAGCTATTATGTATTATAAACCTTGAGTAATATCTTCAGCTTGTAAGATATTGTTAACTGATAAGAGATTTGGGGGGAAGGAAGACTTCAAGTTTTATGATAACACATGCAGTGTATTATAAGAATATGTACAATTGGTAAATAAAATTTACTTTTTTTTCCTAATACAATCTTAGTATAATTATACATAAAATTTAAAAGCATATATATTACGTTGAGCATACTTAAGCATAGATTTAATAATTATTATTATTTCTTGAAAAAAGTTAATTGAAAGGTAAATTAAAAATAATAGTTTTTTAAAAAATTAAATAAATCATATATAAAAATAGTAATAGTAAAAACATAATTTTAAAATGAAAATTTAAATTAAAAAAAAAACATATTTTAATGTATTTTTTTTAATATAGAAAATTGAAATATTTTTAGTCTTTCACAGTTTATATATAGTTATTATTGTTCTATTTTATTTTATTTTTTGTAATAAAAGCCACATTAAATATTTAAATGGTTTTTTTTTTTTTTTTGTAAAAAAAAATTGTATAGGATTTTATACTAAAAAGAAAAAAAATGAGTTAACTTGATACTGTTATATATTTTCAATAAATGTTTAACTAATTAAAAAATCTGAGTTACATTTCAAATTTAATAAATGATGTTAAATTAACCTTCCATTTTTTAAAAAAAATTTAAGTCAGAATTCTCTGTGAAAAAGTGAATGTAAAAAAGGAAAATAATTTGCCTGGGATGGATTCTGGTTACAGAAAAAAATACATATCTCAGAAATAGTGGTGTGAAACTTTTTGGATACATTGTAATTTGTATGATACAAATTATGAATTTAATTTTATATTATTTTCTTTAAATGAAATAGTTAATCATTCGTATATTATACATAAATCTATTTTAAAAGTGCATATTTTTTTTAAAAATGTCATAGCATCGGCCGGGACGCGAACCCGCAACCCGGGCAACTGCCTGCAAGTGCAAGGCAGTCGTGCTGACCTCTCGACCACCAATGCACTTGTTTACACCAATCACTACTTCAATAAACAAATAATAATTAATCATTCTTTAATAGAATGAAAATTATAACATTTTATTTGACATAAAAGTCTTCTAATTAAAATTTTTTTATAGATTCAAAATAACCTTTATTTCCAAAAGTGCAATTCACAATAATAATTTTTCACTAACTGTTATTTATTAAATTAGAAATTATCACTTTTCATTTTAGCTTAGGTAAAAATTTTACAATTTAATAAAGTTTAAATATATAATATTCTTTATAGGTATGAGATTATCTCCATCTCCAAACTTTTTACTCCTTTTCCAAATGCTTTAAAGTCTATGTTTAAGATAATAGTAGTGAATCATTAATTATATATACTCTATATATTTGAATTTTAAATTAGTTTTTTTACATATAGTTAATTTTCTGATTAACTACTAACAATAGAAACTCAAATGTCTGTTTATAACAACAAAATTGTCAATAAAAAACAACAACAACAGCAATAACAAAACAATTACAAAAAATCTTAACCTGTTTATCTTTTAATTGCGGTTATGTGTTTTATTTTCAAAAATAAATGTTTGAAAATTAAAGAATTTAATGCAGAAACAATGAAGAAGTAATTTAAAGAAGTATGATTTATTAGTCAAAACTCTATTATACTTATATAATTATGAATTTAAATAAATACAATTCTGTTTAATATATTTAAAAAAAAAAGAAAAATTATTATCTAAATATGTCTACTTATATTTATGCACTAGTTGGCGTATCTACTTCATGTGAACATAATTTTAGTTCATACATAATGATAGATTTCTATAAATTATAAATCAATTAGCAATTTAAGATTTGGAACTGTGAAGTGTAAGCTATTATAATAGGCTGGTATATTCATATAGTAAAAAAATGATAAATATATTATATCACACTTAATGTAATTCAGAGCCAGTTAATATGGGAGCAAACACAATCAATTGCCTGTGGAAATAAAAACATTGTCATATAGGTTAATGCTAATAAATTGTAGAGTTCATGTTGATTTTAAATATATTATAAAATATTACTATATATACTAAGATGATCAATATTTAATCAGAACTCATATCTATTTAAAGTTTCTATAAGAACTGTTTACCATACATAGTCTTTCCGAAATATTGCACATCAAATATAGATCTGTCAGAATTATTACAAAATAATTTGATTAAATTCCATTAAAACTACAATAAAAGTTATTAAAATTTAAGCTTTCTATGCATTGCTCTTTTTGAAAATATATTTTGTTTCTAGGAGTGCAGTTACTTGTAAATGAAAAGTTACATAGCCTAAAAACTTCACAGAGAATTATGATATATATATATATATATATAAGCATGTGTGTGTCAAAATTGATTTATCATATGTTAAATTGTGGACATTCCATTTTATACATATAAAGATATATCTTTTAAAATATAAAAATATGATTGGAAAAAAAAAAAAAATTAAATGAAACACACTAAATAAATAAAAATGACATTTGTTTTTTTGTCTGTGTGAATGTTTATTTTTTATTTTTGCAAAACAATGATTTAAAATTAGGATTTATATGACAAAATTAATATCTGGTCACAAATGTAATTAGAAGAATAAACAAATTTTCAAAAAACATCAACAAAAAGATAATAGTAATAATTAAAAGACATTAGAAAAACATTTACATTTCAGGCAGATACAATGAAAATTATTTTTAAAAAATATGCTAGCTAAAATATGAGTATGCATTAAATAAATAATATTTTTAAGTAAGTTGTGGATGATGTAAGAATTGATTAGATGACTTATCTTAGAAATAACCTATACATTTTTTTACTAATAGCAAACCATGGGACTAAACAAACATAATAGGATAGTAATAAAAATATTCTACATGACTTAGTGCAAAGATATAGTGGCACATTGAGAAATAAAAATCCATGAATTGCAGTCAATCTATCATTTCCAAATTCTGGGATAATTAATAATCTCTCAAGTGACAAAACCATTTGATCATTTTTTAATGCTATTTTACAATTATATGTTTTAGTTTTTACAATCAATGGATTGATTCTTATTTGATAAATTCTGATTAACCTGGAATTATTAATCTCTAGCTATTAGTAACTAGATACTCATTTACCAACCAATATTAGATAGTTAATAGGGTTGCTATTTGAAAAATTTGGTGCCTGAATAGCACATGATCTGAGAAAATATACCAACTATTCTGTCTTATTTGATTAACTGTAAAGATGGATTGATGGATTTGAAAACTAAATGTTCATGAATTGAAGTTCAACCTATTATTTCTGAAGCCTAAATATCACAAGTCTCCAAAGCAACTAACCAGAAACTAAGCATTTGATTATTATGTTTATAGCTGAAATACTTATATCTAATAATTATATGACAGTGCATTCTCATCATCCTATTGCTTAAAGGTTTTAAAATATATATTTTATATTAATATTAGTCCTCTACATACATTTCATAAAAAATTGTTTTATTAGCCATTTTATTTTTATTTAAATTTTTTCTACTATTTGAGAGCTAACCAGTAAAATTATAAATGGCATGATTTAAACATTGATGTAAAATTTATAAAAAATATAAACCTAATAATAATTTTGTTTATAAAAATTCTAAGATTTTATATAATTAATACAAATATTACATTTGAAAATACAGCCTTTTCAAATAAAATACACTAAAAAAAAAGTTTAAAAAATAGTGCATTTTAATTCAGTTAAAAAAAAAAAAAAAGTTTTTTTTTTTAAAAAAAAAGAAGGGGGGGGGGGTACTTTTATTCAAAAATCTATTCCAGTTCAGATTTATAAATAATTACTATATGAAATAATGCTTTTATGCTTTATTAAACTATTTTGATGGTTTTTTTAAAAATTGGCAGTCATAAATAACAATATGTAACCTTAATAAAAAATTGAACACAGACTTTCAAACTTCCTTAAGCCATCCTCTCTATTTTATATAACTAATCCACATACATGTGAAAAAGTTTGAAAATCTGTGCTCAAGTCCCTTATGGTTACATCTAAAACTCCAAGTATATAAATTATACTTGCAGTCAATCAAATAACAACATGGTAATTTAAATAACAAATCAACATCTGAGTTTAGAAACTTTAACCAGGTCAACTTTAGATGGTGTATAAATGAACATTAAAATACACTAAAATATTGTAACTTGAAGCAGAAAGATATTTATATTATTGATCACATATAGAAGTTTTTCAATCTCTCTATATATTATAAATCATGGAAATTTTTGGGAACCATGTAGAATATTAAAGCATGTAATTATTAACATTTTGAAAAAATAATATTTGCTTTCTGCTAGGTAAAAGTGTTATCACTTGCTTATTGAAAAGATATAGAAAGTTATAAAAAATAATTAATTCAATGATTTGTAATACAGCATTGCCTATGAAAATATTTACTTCAATATATAAATTATTAACAACTCCAGTATAATTCATCTTTTAATGTTATGTAATGTCTAGATTATAAAGTTTTACAAAATAAAACTAAAGTTTTCTGATGAATTATTTATCAATAGAAGATGTATTCTAGACAAGAAGTTATATAATAGTTTTGCATTTCATATTTCAATGAAATAACCATTAAATGTATTCTTACCCAGATTATTAGTGCATGAGAGCACATCATGGCATAGTAGTTAATGCAAAAGCCAATCGTGCCAAAGATCTGAAATATGAACTTAAGGTAAATATGGCTTTTTTTTTCAGTTTTAAGTGAGATTAGATTATTTTTAATATAAAATAGCTGATCAGTAGTAATTTTAATAGCCATTGAATCATTATACAATAAATAAATATTTAAACAAGGCAAAACTCTCCATATGGTAGTGCCACCCTGTGCCAATTAGACTAATCAATGGATGCCAGAAGGCTTGTGCATAAATTCCCTATCTTGCATCCATTGATTACTCTGGTTGGCACAGGGTGGCACTACTGTATTGAGAGTTTTGCCTTGTTTAATAACAATTATGTGCTAGTATAAGAGATAGTGATCATGTGGAATAAATATTTAGTTCTATTTAAATGCAGTTATAATATTATGCATTCTTCATAAATGCTGAAAAAAAGTTTCATATTCCAATATGCTAAACCCATTGATTCCTTTCATAAATTTTATTAGTGTTCTTCAAAAATAGCCTCAATCTATTATCATTTTACTTTTCATGGGTGTTGGATAGTTACTTGAAAATTGAGATCCCACTCAGCAGGTTGGCACAAGTTTTATTCAAGTAAGTAAACTGAGTTTTTTCTTAAATTAAGAATTAATACAAGAGACTATAACTCTTGAATATGCCCCTTTTTACCAACACATAGAATAGTACAAGAGCTTTTGGGGTGACTTAGATTATTGCTATGATCATCCTGTAGCTTAATGATTCAATTTGGAAGCTTACAAGATTTTTCCTTTTCCTTGGGTGAAAATTAATCAAACTTTGTATAATAATTAATATAAACCAACAGGTCTCACTTTAAAAATTTTTCTTTTGGTCAGTTTACTTACACATACACATATATATAATGTATTTTCTAAACAAATAAAAATTTTTAATGCTATAAAAAATGATCTTTGCTTTTATTGTGAGTTTCTGATTTACTATACCTTTCAATCTTTTTTTAATTCCCCTCTCAGCAAGGCCAATACTCATTCAATACTGGCAAATGGGAACACAAGTCCTTAGGGGAATCACTTGGACAGAATGACTATCCTTTTACTTTTCTCTCCTGAACATTTTATATTCTGTCTAAACCAGTGATCTGTGAAATTAATATCTTCCACCTCCCTCTAATTTTTGGAAATTCTCCCTTGCTAAAATCCAGGTCTGAATTATGTATTAGAATTGTTTTCATCATCAATTAATAAGTTAATATTTCATTACATTAAGTAAACGAAAAAATGAATATCTATTTATGTTCTGGCACATGTGTCTATATATATATTAGGCAATAATATATTTTTAAATCTTAATTGATGAGTAAAAGCTCTTAGGCTCCCTTGTCACTGCTTTTCTTCAACATTCAACCATAGCCCTTGAATGTGAAGAGTCTTGCTAATCACATGCCTAGTCCACCAGTGCATTATCAAATAAGAACCCCCCCAGGATATTTTTTCTCTAGTTTTCTGTAAGTTGTTTTTGAGTTTGAGCTTTTGAATTTTTCATAAAAGCAAGAATGGATGTGAAAAATGCTGAGTAATTTATAAGTTGAAAAAGTATTAGCTCACACAGGATGTTTTGACCTGACACTTTCATTTATTTATTTCTTTTTAAAAATAAGTCTCTAACTAGTAAATAAAAAAAGGGTTAATTTGATAAAATTTTAATTTGTTAATTACTTTATTATAATTGCAAATATATGCTAGTTATAAAATATATAATAAAAATGATAAATATTATTTTTTAATAGTATAATGATCCTAATATCCTATCATTACAAAAAAAATATCCTATCATTACAATCAAATGATTGTTGGAAAATGATTTGGCAAATAGCACACGATTTTAAACAGTTTTCTTCAATTTTCAGATAGTTTTACGTCAGTTACTAATTAAGTTTATTAACATATAAAAAGTTGTAAAATTTCGGAGAAGGAGAGGGACAAACACTTCTCATGGTTTCTATAAATGAGGATTTTAGACAATGAATGAAACTATAGATATATTTTTAGCTAATAATCATATGGCAAACATTCTTAACTCTACATGAGTTTTGTGTCTGACACATGCTAGCTATTTTTTTTAATCTGGCATCTATATATAAATTCTCACCCATTTTCCAAGAACATCTTTCAAAGTGTCTCACTGCATATTTTGTCATATTTTTTCTATATAGATTTTACTCTTGTGAGATAAATATGTGTTAAACAAAAAAACACATATCCATAATTTACATATGCAATAATTAACAACTAATCATATGATTAGTTGCTAAACTATTGCATGTCACACTTCACTCAGACAGTTGTAAATACATACGTGCTCTCAAATATACATTTGATAAAGGCTACTTTCAAAGTAGTAGTGGAAAGCTGGCAACTATAAGCTATTTTGTAAAACTATACATATAAGTAATACTGTTAATTAATAAGTAATATAAATATGTTAAAAGATTAAAAAAATTATTAATTTTTGTTATTAAGTAATTTGAAAATTTGTTCTAACTGGTTGGATTATTTGAAGTTATACAAGGAATAGTTTGCAAATATGTTACAAACCAATATTAAAATGATTAGCACACAATCAATTTAGTATATACAGATTATATAACTATGTGCGTGTGTACTGTACCATGATTGTATTTTACATTTATTATAAAAGAGAGCACTTAAATATGTTTTTATTACTTCATTATATAAATAATGAAATTATAGAGGATGTTTAAATGCTCTTATTCATAATATTATAAATTATAATTATGTAATGTATAAATTATCTAAATGGTATTACACATACAAATAATTTATGCATGCTGTATACATATATTTGCATTAAAATATAATTTTTATTAAATAACATAAACGGGGGGGGGGTAATTAAAGGCCACATGTAATAATACATAGGCAAAAAACAATTTACTACTTATTAAAAAAGATATTTTGATACATCTTAGATAGATCAAAAGAAACAGGAGTCAAACTTCTAATATCCACTCCATACACACTTATTATTGCAGATACGATCATTCATATGGTAAATGAATATGATGACATGCAGAAATACTACATTCTTTTTTCTTTGTTACTTCTCAATCCCTAAATGAGACATCAGTTGCTTTTTTTGATAAAAGAGTGAATATATATTATACTCATCCTCTTATATAATTACAATCATATTAAAAATAAATAAATTAGAATCCATATATATTTCTTGCTTTGAAATCATCAGCTAATGTAGTAATTGGTGATTAAAATTGGAGGATGTTAAAGAGAGACCAGATTATGGACATTGATGCCAATCATTGTTGATTTTTAATTTAGCTACTTAGAACTATAGATCATGTTTAGGTATATGAACATTGCATGAATTGTAACAAAAACTGTCTAATATTAATTGGGACTTTGTAAAGTTATAAGAAAATCATTTGATATGAGATGGCAACATGTACTTATAGTAAAATAAAAAAAATATTAGAAGAATTATTAGAGTGGGGTTCATTATTAAAAAAGTATTGTGGACATTAGTGGTATACCAATCAGAGTGGCAAAATTGGTTAGTCAATTTAATGATGAATACCAAATTCATATAATTCAAGTTTACATCTTAAGAAGCTCTCATCAAATAAAGGAGTAAATAATTAATTTTTACTAGATGTAAAAAGACTGTACAAATGAAGATACAACAGAATTAGATGGCATATTGATTATTTAATCCATTTAACACAAAAATGATAATCATTTAATAAGGTACAAATGTGTTAATGTAAATTAGATAGACAAAAACTATTGAAAAAAGAGTTTTAATAATTGGTAACTCTAATTTTCAAAAATTATTCAATGGATTTAAACCACACAGATGACTAGTACAAAATCCAGTAATTCAGAAATAAATTTTCAACAGAGACAAAACAATTTATAAAGAAAAAAAGGAATATAAAAATGCTTAAGAAAAATGAAATTTCTGAAATTTTGCAAAATGATAAGAAAAGAGTTAATAATATAAAAATATATATAATTGTAAATTGGCAAGAAAAGCTATAAAAGAGAAAACAATTCTCAACATATACAATATAACAGAATTTCTTAGTACTGGGGAAAAAGTTATTTTAGCAATAAAAGCAAGACATAATACTATTACAAATTGAGAAATTTTATAAAAAAATGCAATGATGATGATAATAACTATAACAATAATAATAACAACAAAATAGTTCCAATAGTTACAACATCTTTGAAATGTCAAGTGTTTTGAGGGAGAATGAAACATGCAATTAAATTTATAAAGAATGAAAAAACTCTAGGAAATAGAAAAATTGTTGACAAACATATATACAATAAAAATATATTAAATGATTGGAAAATAAAGTAGTGATATTGATATTTAAGAAAAGTGAAAAAAACAACAAATTATTTATAGAAAACTTTTAAAATTAAACCCACAATGTAACAAGATCGATTTAAATGTATTTTAGCATATAGATCACATCCGTATATTAATAGTTTTTTTTTTTTTAAAAAAAAAAACAACAGTGAATGCAAGTTGACATATGCTTTGTATTTGTAAATTATAAAAAAAAACTATTTAACTTTATAAAAATTTTCACAGGATTAAGCTTTGGAATATCAAAAAATTGACAGTAGTATAATTTATGAAGATTATTTTATCAAAGCGGCAATTAGATTATTTGCAAAATCTCAACAAGGATATCTGATAGGGTGATTCCATATTTCTAAACTTTTTATAGCAATTTGATAAGAAATATTTTCTAAATCAAAATAAAAAACTAAAAAAAAAAAAATGAAGATTATTTAAATCATCTAAATTTTGTAAGATAATGTGATAATTTTTACAAAAAATGTTGAGAGTTTCAGAAAATGCTTCAAGAGCTATTAGATGAATACAAGAAAAAAGTTTCTAAAGATAAATGCTAAAAAAAAAGATTAAAGTAAGTTTTAATTGATTGTTCCAAAAAGAGAAAATAAAGGTTAACAACTACAAATATATTATTCAGAAAATTAATGTAGATAAAAATATAATGGATAAAATTAATTACAAAAATAAATTAAATGATGTGTTTTTGATCAAAATAACATAATATTAAAAAAAATGAATATGTATTTAGAAAGGATTTTTTAAAAAAATAAATGTGATTTACCAACTTACATATGTATCTGTGAACTGGATTATGAAACTGAAATGACACAGTCATGATAATAAAGAAATAACAATAGATGAACAAGTGAAATCATAATCCTAGATCTATTGTTAAAATATTTAGGAAGGCACTACAAGTAAGATGAATTGATAAGATAGGAAAGTTAGCTGAAGTAATTAATATCAAGAAGAGAAATTATGGATTGGAAAAAAAATTGGAGAGACTTTTCATTTACTATTGATTGATAGTGTTTGAAATGATGTTGATAAATATCCCATAGAGTAAAAAAAAAATTTGGATTCCACTGTATTTTTTAATTTCACCACAATAATGCTCAACAGTGAAAATTGTACACACAAATATAAGATTAACAGAAATCAATTTTTTTACTTCATTGAAAGCATTACAATACTAATCACTAGTTGTGAAATAAAATGCACATAATAAACATACACGTACATGGCGTTATTTATCTGGATAGAAAAATTTTAAAAGCATTTCTTAAAAATATTTTAGTGACAAATTGATTATATAAATGTATCTATAATATTACTCTAGAAAGATTATAGTCTGCTATAAACCCAAAATATTTCATTAACTGTTACTCATGAACTATAGCTATTCTAATCCCCCCCCCCCCCAATAAGGATAGAGAAAAAAAAAACAAAATAGTGAAAATGAATATTGTAATGATAATACAAATCAATCCATGATTATGCTCACATAAATGCTGTTTCTAAGATCTGTTTATTGAACATTTTGAGCTGCTTTCTTTTCCTCTGCAGTAAAACTTTTTCTGAGAGACTTGAACAATTTGGCAGTTATAATATTAAACAAGTAATGTTGCCTCTCTTTAAAATATATTCAGAGAATATATATGTGTTAACAATAGTTGCACCTCATATGAAAATTATAATCAAGTTCACTATAAAATATTCATGTGCAAATCACATTCATAAAGAACATGCTACTTAAATTTGCAAATGTACTTTCAAAATCTAATGGAATAAAATGCAATAAATACTTCCATTGCATTTAGGCATGTTAATAATGCATTTATGTCTCAATTTCATACAAAAAATTTCAAAAAAATAACAAATAAACAATAAATTTAGTTGAAATATTTATATTATTATATCATTATGATAAACACTCTATCTTTTAATTTATTAAATACAAACATAGTGTCTATATTAAATTTATTGAGTGCAAGCAGATAATATAATAATAACATGAAAGGCCGAAACCTTTAACAGATGCGTCTTAAAAATGCTTATGTGACAGCCAATCAGATGTAATAATGACTGCACATGAAACTAAATATGAAGGTGTTTTAAGTTTCATGCTCTTAGTTTAAAATGCTTGAGTCTGGCTTATTTATATATAAATTTAAGTAGAGAAGAAGGTGATTCCATCTTTTTCTAGTATTTCTGTGTTTTTGAATTGAGCGTTCCACGTGCAGTTATTATTACATCTGATTGGCTATCACATAAGCATTTTTAAAGCACATCTGTTAAAGGTTTCAGCCTTTCATGTTATTAAACACAGTGTTTGGAAATCTGAATTGCAGTTCAACATCCAAGTCTACCTTATTGCCTAAAAATCTACCAAGATATTTAAATTGACCATTTATGATTCAACACTTTTCTCTGGGATAATTTTTTTTAAGAGTAATAATTGATTTTACATAATAGTTAAATATGCTTAACGATTTCATATTTATTATATAGTATATAATTATTTATTCTGAGTTAATATTTTAAATATTAAAATAAATATAATTATCACTATATAAAAAAGATAAAACACATTTAAATGTTATATGAATTTTTTTAAAAAATCATAAATTTTTTTACCTATCCCAAATATGATACAAGAACATAATTTTGGCTATATGTAAAAAAATTTTTAAAAAAGAACAAAGTTCCATCTCAAAGAGTGTAAATTATTGCATTGTGTCAAAAAAAACAACAATTGTTATAAATTTTCAATAAGAGACAGAAAAATTAGTAATTGAGCTTAAAATATTGACTGTTAATTATATAAAAATTGTAATTGAATATTTATTCCAGAATACCCACCACAAGGTACTGTCACTAACAAAATTACATAAATATTGATAGTGTGAAAGTAAAATAACCATAATAAAGCAATCATTATAAATTAATATTAATTGATATAAATAAAAATTATCTACTATTTGTTTATAAATGAGTAAATAAATTATGTTGTCATACAGTGCAATAAGAATATTTTAATAAATTATAACAACTCTGTAGCAAAAATATAATAAATTAATTGCAATAATAATATTTATATGGGAAAAATATTCAGAATATTAAATATAAGTTTAATACATTTTTGATGTTTAGCATTTTTTCAAACATGAGAATTATACTTCAAATAAAAACAAATCAGTCAAGCGTTCGTGGTCGAGTGGTCAGCACAGCCGCCTTACAAGTAGTTGTTGCGGGTTTGCTTCCTGGCCGATGCTTTGACACATAAAAAAATAAAAATAAAAACAAATCAATTAATACATTTAATTGCATATATTCTGAAATGCAATTAAATGAACACTATTAGATGTAAAAAGGTTTAAGGTATTTCCTCTCTTTCATTTATTAAATATTCCCCAAAGTTTCTTTAAAATGTTGGTTATTTCTGAATTTTTCATATTCACTAAATAAATCAGAATAGCTAATACACTTTTTTTTGTATGAAGATTTATGATTTATATTGTAATTTAACCTATGTGACTTTCCCCCCAAAGAATCTGACCCATAAAATAACTTGTAGGACATCTAATTTTTTTTTCACTAAAAATGAGGACTGAAATATAATCTACCAGTAATTATTGACAACTCATGACATCATGTGATATTCAACCAAAAGAAGTATCAAGTTTAGTCTTAATTCAGAAACCTTTATCTTTTAAATCTGGCACACTATCATTGCAAACAGAAAAATAAAATTTATAGGAGTTGGAATAATGAATATATGATACTAATACTATTGCATATTAAATAAAATCAAAATAAATTAAAAACAAATATTCAAATTATTAATTAAATCATTGACAAACACATATTATTTGGATATTAACTCACTTTGAGTTAAGCACTTTTTTAATATCTAAATTCCATTATATCTTCATCTCATCTCATAATTAAATCATTGTTATAATTTTAAACTGTAAGAATGCAGCAAACTAATGATTCTAGTTGAGGGAAGTAAAAAAATCTCAGTTTGATCTTGACCCCTAATCAAATGTCAAAAGATCACTTTTATTTATTTTATATATATATATAAAAAATTCTGATAAATAGGAAAGTACAGAAGTTACAAAAATCCAACACAAAATCTCTGATTAACCATTAGTCAAGTTAATATATAAAACAACTTATAAATCTTCTTTACAACAGTATTATTATTGTAAATATAATCACAATTTTTTTAAAAATATGAAAAAAAAACAACAACCCATTTTAAAATTATGAAATTAAACTCTTAACTTAGATTATACTTAATTAAATAAAAGATCAACTCTTTCCAGAATTAGAAATATTTATTTATTTTTAAAAAAATATTTCCTTTTATAATACTGGAATATTATCTTCTTATAACTTTTCAATATATTAATTTTATTTTGATTTAGAAAATTGCTAGGAATCGGACTACAACGTTGTAAAAAGGTTTACTTGTATTGGTAAGTAATATTTCAGAGATTGTTAAATAAAGATATTATTAAGCAAACAATAAATGATTAAAATGATTTATTTATTCTAACAAGCAGAATTTTAAAACAGCCAAAAATGAGTTTAATATGCAATAAAAATCATTGATTTTATTGCAACTAAATAAATAACTAAATTATAAATGAATAATGCACCTTATAGGACATTTTTCATCACTACAAGTTACTTAACACATGTGGCTAAATGTTCTAAAATATACTTTAATACATTTTACATTTTAAATCTTAAAAAAATCTAACACAAACAATAATATATGATAAAATATATTTATGAAATTTTTTTCTTATATAACAATAATAATTCGATTTAACAATAGCAAACTCTTCATACAGTAGTGCCAACTCATCCAATATTCCCAGACTAGTTTCTAGCTTGTGGCTTTCATCAGCGAGGAACCTTGGATTTGAGAGTACTGGCCCTAGATCTTAGGAGCTAATGCAACCTTCCAGCAAACACCTTTTACCTATTTGGTAAAATATAAAGCTAGGATCCAAATTGAAATCACAATGTTTTCAACCCAAGCTCATTAACTTGTATAGTCACATAGAGCTTTATAGTTAACCAAATAAATAAAAATTGGCTGTTAAGAGGTTGCATTACAGTCTAGGATCTAAGTGCAGTGTTCTCAAATTCAAGACTCCTCATTGATGAAAGCCACAAGCTAGAAACTACTCTGGGGATCTTGGATAAGTAGGCACTAGATAGGGATTTTATGCACAAACCTTCCTGCATCCATTGAATATAGCTTGTACTTGGTGGCACTACTGTATGGAGAGTTTGCTATTGTAATTAACAACCCATGTAACCATATGAAATGGTGATCATGTAAATAATTCAATTTATTTTAATTATTCAAATAGATAATTTGACCATTTACAGAATATGTATATATGATTTGACAAGAGATGTATAGAAAAAATATTTTATAGTAAAAAAAAAATAATTAATTACATGATTATTAAAAAGGTGAAATTAATAAATATTCATAATAGAATAAAAACAATGATAAGTCCATAAATAATTTAGATTATTATTAAAAATTGTCATTGCAAGTATCTTTACTTATATACATATTTATATTTCAAATATAACAATAAATTTACCAAAATTTTAAATATCTAAAGTTAATAATTTTTCTTTGATATTATACTAAATTCAATATTCATTGAAAATTTGTAAAACTTGTCTAATATTCTACATATAACCATATAATACTAAATCATCCATGCACTTTACTAGTGTTACAAAATGCTTTATTTACCACCCTCTTTTACAGTTTCGATTGTCCCAGCAATCTTCTTCAGAACTTTTATATCTCCTAACTTCAACTGCCTATTCTATATATTATAATACATTTAAGTATATTGGTAAGCATTTTAGTTAAGAACATTTTCATGTTAATTTATTAAAAATAATAGTATAGTTAGATAAGAAACCAGTTATTTCCAAAAGCTATTGTTCATATGTAAAAATAATAGTATAATAGTTAGATAAGAAACCAGTTCCTACCTTGTTTGAAAATGGTGTAGTGAAAATTACACTATAGAAATATTATTCATTATTGGATACTATCTAGTCTAATGAAGGACTAATAAAAATATTAATTTAAAAGTGATATTTCAATCCCATCATGAAAGATTGAGTACAATAGTTTTATTCATTTGGCAAAATAATATATTGTAATAGTGTAGACAGTAGCCCATTCTGTCCATGTCAAATATTATAAGATTGTACAAAAGTAAAGTTAAAATGGTAAAATAATGTTTTGTTTTCTCATGTTTTTTAATAATAATAATGGATATTTCATTTATTTAAGTATTTCCTTCATCAAATGATATTAGAATTTTCAAACATTTTTTAAACATAATGTAAATATTTGTAATGTGTTATAATTTAAGAAATGGTTGTAAAAGAGAGAGAAAAATATAAAATAAAATGTCTTTTGTTCTCTCTCTTCAGTAATTTTAATTATCCACCAGTTTTAATTTTGAAAAAGATATTAAGAGTAAAAAATTTCTCTTCAATAAATTATCTAATAATTTTTAATTTTAACTTTTGAGAGAAATAAAATAGATAATGTTTTATGTTTAGCAAGATTTTTAAAAGAAAAAAAAGTTTAACATTCTTGTTGAATACTATAAATAATTAAAGTTTTTTCTTTTCTCTTTATCTCTATCTGAAACAAAGTCAATAATTACCAAATCAAGGGTAATTAAGGAATTATATTTTTAGCATAGGAAAAAATAACTGCAGCGGAATTTTATTTTCTTGTGATGGGGTTTTTTTATCTTTGACTTATGTTAATTTTAAAAAAGAAAAAGAACTTTTTGTAAAAATAATGAATTGGTCAGTGTTAAAATTTTTCAAGTTTGAGACAACATTGTATTTGGATGGACACAGGATTGTTACAAAAAAGGGAGTGGGGGAATTAGTAGACATTAGGGTCCTGTAAAAAATGGTCATTCTGGATACAGCTGTTGAAAAAGACTGTAAGATAAGTTAGTCTTGGTTAAGCTGTTGAAGAAATAATTAACAACAGAGAATCCTTATTCAGCTGTTGAAAACAACAAGCAAAAATTCAGCTGTGAAGAGCAGATTACCAATTTAAAAAAAGATTTCTAAAATGGAGTTAAGGAAATCTATGTGTTAAACTCAGATAGAAGCTGAGCATCATCTAACTTTAACCATGAAACCTGCTTACAAAAGAAAATGTAAAAAAAGAATACCCCTAAAGCAATATGTACCAAGCTTTGTCTCCATCCAAGAGTATGAGCATCTCTGCCTGTGTTTTAGCCTGATCTGGAAAATTATTTAAAAAATAAATAAACTCATTATGACTTTGAAATAAATTGACTGAAAAGAATATATAAAGATTCATTCTGTGTAGATGCTTAAAACTATTCTATTGAAAAAATGGATAAATTCAGTCTGTAAAACCTGAAAATATTGATGGCAGAAATGGATAAATTAACTATGTACATTAGCCTGAAATCAAAAAGCCTTCAAGAAGAAAACGAACATGGAAAAACTGTAAATTACAACTGCCAAAGCAGGAGTGAAAAAAAATAAAATCAGGGGAAAAGGTATTTAATGTGCACATTTTATCTTCATTTATAAATTAAAATATTTAGGGAAATAATACTTGGTCACAATGAATAACTTTCTAATTTAATATTTTCTTTTAAAAATGTTTGTTTTATTAATGTGATTTTCTCTCCAAAATTATTCAAAAAGTATTTAATTAATTTACAATTGTCTTATTTCCTATTGTTAAAAGTTATTTTCCAATTTTAGCTATTAAACAGAAAAGAACTTAATGAAACTAAGAGGTTGATTAATTTAATGAATAAAAATCTATTGGTTAATCATTTTTTATATGAAATTATATTTTTGATAGGTATTATATTATCATGTCATTTTTTATTTTTTTTATTATTAATAAATTAAGTTATTAAATAATTGTTTAAAAAATAATAGTTTTAATGTCTTTATTCTTCCAGTTAGCTGTTCTATGAATAGGTAGTGTATGTAAATTGATTTCATTATAGCTTAGTGTTTTAGGGATTTTTAAATTATCCCAGTAAAACTATTTAAAACAGAGCAAGGTGTTATATTTATCTTTCTTTTGTTCACAATTACATGAGTTATTTCTTCTTGAGGTACTTTAGAGCAATAATGGTTTATTTAAATATGGAGGTTTACATTTGTATTTGGACATCCAGATGATAACTCTGGATGGCACAAAGGTATCACCTTTAAAGTCCATTCACTGCATTTTATTTTTTATTAAAATTTAGTCTATAGTTGGAGAGGGCACTGTAATGTACTATATGGTCCAGAACATTGATAATGATCAACATGTATTAGCATCTTAGGAATATTTTTTATTATGAATGTCAGATTAGTACTTATGTATGTGCATCCAGATTATTGTTATATTTTGTCTTAAGTTTAGCAGTGGCTAGATAAATAGCCTGTTTTATTGTGTATATCTTTTAAACCCAATCACAAATGTTGATTGTTGAATTAATTGTTTATAAGTAATCCTGGGTAATTTATAATTTATTATTAGTATAACTTTTTATAGTTTTATTTTATGTTGATGCTCTCACAAACCTTCCTTTTATTTTTAATTATTTATGGGTTTAATGATGATGGTGGCCCATTTTCTCATATTATCTACCATTACAATATATGTCATTTTAGACAGCTGAGAATCAATTAACAAACTTTTCGCTTGAGTTTATCACTCTATAACTGCACTAAAAAATATACAGAATAGATTATAGTATTTTGTTTTAACTAAATATTGTACTTTATATTGACATATATATATATAAAACTTTTATGTAGACATTAAATTAATTTATGTTTAAATTAGCTTGTAATACAAAAAAAATAGTACATGGGATAATAAAAGATGTGATGAGCTGGAAAAATGAATGAAATTATTTGAACAAATTATTAGTTCTGTATATTTAAATTCAGTTGCTTTAAAATTGCTTGAATGTGTGTGTGTGTATGTAAAAAAAAAGAAAGCAAATTAATAAATTTTGAATTATAAGCAAAAATCTTTTCTTTTTTTAATACAGTTTTTAAAAGTATTTTAAATTACTTTAAAGTTCTTTTTGATAATTAGCAGATAAATTTAAATAATTTCAATTTCAATGATCCCATAAAAATATATAGCTGCAAGGCAGTTGATTCACATTTTTGATGCTAACATTTATAATTTTATACTTACTTAGCGCCGTGCAAGTGCTTAAGATGAAAGTTTATACAACAATTTAGTTGCCCTATAAAACAGGCCAAGAAAATGAGAACTTTCTATATACATAAGAATATTTTGTATATCTCTATCCAGGGAGACGTTCCAAAAGTACCTTTGCTGTGAGTTATTATTTTTTCTAACCCTTTGTCTATCACAGGATTTACTTCAATTCAATTATTAATTTAATATATAATTCCACAGCATTATAGATTGCACAAAAATTATTATAAATAGCATCAAAAAAATCAAGAAAAAAAAGTACATAAATAAAATTATATATATACATCAGAGAAGGAATGTAAAAATTTATATATATAACTATAATAAACGAATGATTATATTTCCTTATAAGAACATTATTATAATTTTTACAATTGAGATTAAACGATTAGCATTGCAAATATCTTTATTATAAAAAGATATAAAAAATAATTAATAAATATAAAAAGGGTTTTCAGATTTAAAATCATTCTATTAAATTTATATTTCTCATATAAAAAGTAGGATTTTTTTTCCAATTCTATAAATGATTTATATATTCCTAATTGCTAAAAATTTAAGATTAAAAAAGAGAAAATCTTAAAATATAGATGGAATATTATGTGGTGCCATCTATAGAACAATTAAAGAGTTGAAAAAAGTCTTTCATTATCATTTATAATCAAAAATTAGTTATTTTTAATAAAAAAATAAATTTATCAACAATTAATAACTATTTCTCTATCAAAAATATCTACTAAAAATAGGTTATCTTTAATTAATAAGACAACTAGTATTGATGTATGTAAAGTAATAATGCGTCTATTGTAAATTTTTTATTTGTATTTTTTAATGAATAAATAAAATACCTTTTATTAAAACACGCATTGCTTTAAAATTGATTCTCAGACTTTTAGCAATATATTAATTAATTTTCTCAAATATAAAAAAAAGTATATTGAGAGAATCTAACTGCAATATTTATTTTAATTTGTTTATCTTATTTCATCAATGTCTAAGATTATTTACATCTTTTTGCAGTTGCTATAGTTTTTTTTTTTTTTTTATTAAAAAAAAGCTTTACGATAACTCTTTATACTGATAGGAATATATATATTAAATAAAAGAGGCATACTATATTGTCATCTTAATAAAAATTTTGGCACAAAATGTAAATTTCTTATATGAAAGCTATTAATTAATTTGAGATGTGTAAATTTCCAAGTCTGTTTAGTTAATAATTTTATATTGGCTTGAAAGTATAATTTGGAATATATTTGGAAAGTTATTTTAAATATAATACACATTTTAATGATAAAAGTTCATCAAAGTTTTATGATGTATCTCTAAATATTAAAATACTAGAATAAATTGTTTAAGGAGTACTGTCCATAATAATCATTATTGTTTGATTTATGTTTTTTATTGCCTAAGTATATGTTCTAGTTTGAAATAATATATAATTATAATTTTATTTATTAAACTGTTTTCACTTCTGAATCATACATAGCTGGCTTTATTTGTGAAGTAGGAATTCTTTTTATTGTAAATTAATTTTAATTAAAATTCATTAAAACAATGTTAAATTACAAATATATTTTTCACTGATCAAAATATTAATTATTATTACTTTTTTTAACAATAAAGTTAACTTTCAATCATATTAAAACAAAAACTTTATACTTTTAAAATTCCTTATAGTAAATAATATACAATGAATTTGCAATTGATTTTACTTATTCTGGATCATGATAAGAATATGGACTGCAAAACTTTTGCTGAAGAAAACTCATGTGGTAAATGCATTACATTATATCAAATTTCTAATAATAATTGCATTTTTATTTATTAATTCTGAATATTATAATGTAAAATAAGGATAAAAATGCCTTTAAGTAAGTCATTTTAGATAAAAGGCTTTTTAAAAGCTTTTCTAAGAAAAACAAAAAAGACATTACTCATTAGATTACCAAACTCTTTTGTAATAAAATCTTTTAAAAATTGTAATCTTTAGCTAAAATTAATTTACCAATCAATAATTATATAGCTAGTTATGTTAGCTATAAGCCAACTATATGATAGTAAAATTCTGAGTTTACTTAGTACATCAAAAAATAAATTTGAACATCAGGTCATGAATTTAGTTAAATGGATGTGCTAATCACTTTGCCATGAAGAGTAATTTAATTGCAGTCTATTTTTGTATTATCTATTGAAAAAAAAAGATTCCCTGTACATACCTCTAAAACTCTCATATAACTATTCAGTTAGTAAGGAAGCTTTTTATCTTATTTTTAAAATATTCTTAATAATATTGATAGAATTACATTTTCTTTTGATAAATTATTCAAACCTCTAATAAAACTTCTAAATCAAAGGCTGGTTCAGCACAAAATACATATATTGGAGATCATTTATGTCTTCACATGTATGTGGTCATGTATATCATTTGTATAAGATGGAGTAGATTGTTATAGGGAGCTTGAAAATCTGAGCTCAAGTTTTTTTTAATTACATTAAGTTTAGCATAGACAATATACATGTATTTAAATATTATATATTCAGACTGTATTCTGCCAATTTCTCTTCTATATATTTAAATGGACATATGAAGATCCTATATGAGAGGAGTGTGAGTGACTTGAAGTCAACATGGCTGTAACAATAATATTGGCATCAACAAGAATTTTGAGCATTCCATCATCATATTTTCAATGATATGAATAGCTGAAGTCTTGGAGGGTGAAGAAGATTGAAACCTGTCCATTAAAGTTTGAATATTTGCTATCTTAATATAAACTGAGCACAGATTGTATATATCTGTGGGAGATGGTGATCTGGACCAAGTAAGGATTTCTGGTTCAGCATGAAAGATAATTTATTTTTTTGTATGCATATGGTCATATATATCAGTTGTATAAGATAGAGTGGATAACTGTAGAGAGCTTAAAAGTCTGAGTTTAAGTCTCTTCTAAATATATTATAGTGGTTGAATATTTTCATAACAATTAAATTAAAGAGAAGAAATTTTTATATATAAAGACAGTATATACTTAATAATATCAATATCAGCAACAACAACAATTGCAATAGTAAACTTCCTTACATAAATCAAACAATAAAGATTTACTTTATAATAAATGATTGCTTATACAAATTCAGATAAATATTTCTATAAAAGTTTTAATAAAATTATGAATAATAAAAAAAGGCCAATTAAAACAATTTATAATTAATTTTTACTTTTTACATATAAAGAAACATTTTTCAAAAATTATTTCTAACTAGATAGCAATTAATTAGCAAAAAATGGAATTAGACTGAAAAAACATATTGCATTAAACATTACAGTATATGATGCACTTTTAAGTAATAAATATTAAAATAAATGTGTGAAAGTGCTAATAAACTACTACAAAATGAGAGAAAATATTAAAGCATTATTATATTTTTTGTTATATTACTACGAAAGCCTGCATTTAAGCAAACACACTAATGTATGCATATCTAAATATACAATCATTATTATGTCATATATATCTTTTATATTAGAATCATAGATTTATAAATTGCAAACATTATCTAAATATAAAAAATGTAAAGAATAATTCTAATTGGTTTAAGAATAGGTAAGAAATGAGGGGTGACCCAAAAATAATTGGAACTGTTTTCTGGTTTGCACATCTGTTATAGTATCTACTTCTATTGTTTTACACTTCTTACAGAAACCCTTCTGCAACAATTTACCAAAAAAATCATTGTGCCACATAGCAGATTTTTTTTGTAAAGTGCATTTCACATATTTGTCGATTTTTATAACTGAAAAGTTCCAACAATGTGAAATTCTGTTTTTGTTTATGAAAAATAACAGAAAATACAAATGTAATGCTTGAAACAGATTACAAGCAAGCTGATGTCAGAAAAACACAAGTTTACGAGTGGTTTAATTGAAATGTTAAATTCCCCATACCCTTAAAAATCATAGCCAGTAAATTCCAAATTCAAAACAATGTTGATTTTTTTTTAAAGTAAATAATATATTTCTTTCAGATTTAATTTGTAATGATCAGGCCATTTATCTGCAATGACTAAAATATTTACTTAATGTGATAAAATGTAAATGTCCCATTTTGTGGTAAAGAGAGGAGTGCAAGTTTCACCTGACAAAGTGTCATATTTTAAAGCCTTGAATGTGAAACACTTTTTAATTAAATTCAGTATTACCTAGTTTATCTATAGGCCATATTCACTCGATCTCATTTCATGCAACCTTTATTATTCTCTTGAATGAAAAAATATCTCATAAATTTTTTTTTGTGGACTTCAAAGTGGTGGGAAAAAAACCCACTGCAGGTATTAAAAAGCATCACTTGCAAGTGTTTCTGGCCTATTTTAAAAATGAAAAATATATTTAGACCTATGTATTGCATTAAATGGACAGTAATTTGAAGACTAAACTGATCATACTTAAAAATAAATTAATAATTTTTTATTATAAAATTCCAACTACTTTTGGGTATCTTCTCATATATATTCAACTATACTAAAAATTCTAATACTTATTAATAATTTTTTTATTCAGAAAATGATCAATCTGTATTATTTTTTTAGAATATTTTTATGATTCTAATATACAACTGCATTATCTATTACATTAGATAATATATATATATATATATATATATATATATATATATATATATATATATATATATATAGAGAGAGAGAGAGAGAGAGAGAGAGAAAGAATAAAATATTTAATAATTAATGTGCTTATTTAGAAGTATTTAAAAATAAATTCATTTGTGTTGTGAAAGATATTGTTAATATCTGGATTACTAATACAAGATCTGTGGCTGCTTTACAGCTATAATTTTAAAATCATCTGACATCATAATCAATTTTATTATACGTTAAAGTTACAATTTAATATTATAATAAACATTTTAATTTTATACTTAACATATCAATAATGGAATTTTTGATCTGGTGCCTTCATTACTGATAAGAAAGTAAGCAAAATAATAAAACAACCTTTGAACAACTAATTGCAAGATGAAGGTCTCTTATGTATCTCCCTATAGAAGAATTGAAGAAAACAATATATGATCAGCCTAATCTGCCTTCATTGTTTTAATAAGTAGCTAAGAATTGCTAGATTTCATTTACTATTTAATAAGTGGATATTATAATCACTATTACATAGGATTCTTTAATTACAAAAGTAATTTAAAAGTAATATTTTTTATTTTACTAAAATAATGAAATATATTAGCTATTATCCATCATAATGTTACATTACTAAACTGAAAGCATATTCTAAGAGATTTTTCTAAAATATTTTCGATTAAAATTCCATAAAACTTCAGGTAATATATAATTTTAATTAGTTTAAGTGTGTTCTTAATAAAATCGTTTGGAATAATCATATTTATAGATTTATTTAAATTAAATAAAAAAATGCCTTTGATCTTGGTAGATATGTAATCATAATTATTAACTAACTACTGGTCAGATACTTGAATGAGATACCACTACTTAGGTAGCTATTACAAAAAAGCACCAATTAGCTTATTAAATTTTTAAGTAAGAGAAAACAAAATTTATATGTATAAAGAATATGAAAATATTTTGAAATAAATAATTTAGAAAAATTGAATATTTAGAATTTTATAAAAGTGTACTTCTGCAAAAATAAATAAATGAAAATATATAGAAATATAATTGTGAATTTTATAAGGTAAGCTATAGAAAAATAGAAGTCTCAAAAGGATACTACAATATTTTAGAAATAGAAATAATTTCAACAATGATAAGAAATGACACTATTATTAAAAAGGATGATATGAAGTATGTAAAAGAATTATACAAAAAATTATATAATAAAAAAAATAACAAATTGCTTCTATAATTACACTTTCTGATTTGCCAAGTATTTCAAATTAAGAGATGAGACATTCAGTTAAATCTATGAAAAATGGAAAACATTCAGAAAATAATGAAATCATTATTAATATCTTAAAAGAAGAGATGAAGACTCAAAATTTGTCGGCAAAGCTATATATCAAAATGCCAAATAATTGAAAGGATACAAAAATACATTATAAAATTACACATTTTACCAGTTATAATTAAGATCTTTATTAAGGTCATTAGAACTCAACTATCAAAAACATTGGATCCAAAGCAACATAAAAGATGTATTTAAAAGTGATTCTAAGACAAAATATTACATCAAAATATTAAAATAACTTATAGAAAGATTTAAAAAAGTTATTTTCATGATGACTCAAAATATTGTCAAATTCTGAAGGTAATTAGTTTATACTGTGACACTAAGAAAATTAACATTGATAAGGGTATATGATAGGTGGTTCCATGTCTCAAAAACTTTTTACAACAGTTTTACAAGAGTATTTTGTGGATTAAAATGAAAAACTAAAGAAATTTAAAAAAAACATGGCAATCATTTAAGTTATTTAGACTTGCAGATGATGAGTTTCAGGAAATGTTTCAAAAATTCTTAGATAAAAGCAGAAAAATAAATTAAGATAAGTATTACAAAAGACAAATAATATACAATCGTTTTTCAGAAGAAAACAAACCCAAAACAAAACAAGAAATAAGGGTTGATACTAATGAATTAAAAGAAATTAATAAACTACAAATGTCCTAATCATATTATTAGTGCAGATAGAAACTCCTAATGGATTAAATTAATCATAGAATTAAATTTGGATTCAATGTTTTTGGTAGTAATAATTTAATATTAAAAAATATGTCTATGTGCTTGAAAATTTTTTAATAAATTCATTTTATCAATTCTTATATAAAAAACCCAAAACACAGATGCTTAAGAAAAGTGCAATATAGAGACTTCTGACCACATAATGCAGATGTATATATTAATAATAATAAAAAAAAGATCAAAAATAAAATACACAGATGAAGATCAAAGAATTAGCATTGACATTTAAAATAAAGTTGGGTAGCAAAAGTTGCTAGAAGAGATAATAACAGATATACATTTGAAGTCTTAAACTGATTAATAAAAAATGTAGATTTAGAAAGATACATATGTGTGATGAATGAATGAAATAAAAAAATTTGCTAGAATGATACAGAGAAGTTATAAATCATAGAAAGTGCATTTCTAAACTTGAGACATTTATTCTGCAGAAAACTGATAATGCTTTAAAATGATGAGTGGTTAATATAACAATTAAAAATATATGACTTGTATGATATTCTAAATATTTCTTTTTGGATTTCAGAACAAGAAAATACAATAACAACACTCGAAAAAAAAACACTACCATAAGCAAAGACATGTAACACATAAAATGTAGACATTAATTTGATTTCAGGAAATTAAAGCCAATTATTCAATTAATATTTACATTCCTAATAATTACTCAAAGAAGTAAAAATTGTAAACCATTAGAAAACAGATATTGAGATAATGACTATGTATGATTTTAAAATGAAATAGATTGATAAATATCCAATCAAATTTAATGTGTTAAAAATGATTTTTCAGAAAAATCTCTTACTGCCTAGGCTTTTATAAAATTAAATACATATTGAAAAAAATCTTTTAATTGTACAAAATACTAAGTATACTGAAAATTAATGGTATTACAAATGCAGATAAAAGTGATAACCAATTATATTTTTCAATCTCAGAATTATATAATATTATATATATTCAGTAAACAAAAATATTTCCTGAGAAGATTCTTGAAATAATAAAATATTATTCATAAATACAATGTGAAATAGATGAATAACTCATAACAATAATGAATAATAAAAGTGCATATTATGTTTCAAGATATGTGAACCCATTGGTTTATAGTTTTTAATACTCATATTTACCACCTATAACAACAACAAATCTTATAAAGTGATAAGCAATTTACTTTTTAAACTAATCTTAACTTATTACCTCCTTTCAACCCTCTATGTGATTCTTAAACTTTCATTGACTTTGAGCACGGAGCTAGTTTTAGGAAAAACAATGCCAGAATGAATCTTTTCAACTAAACTCAAAGTTAATAAGTGTTTAAGAATTAAATTAAACTTATACAGAGAGAGAGCTGGTATGTTAAGATTATAACCATAAAAAGTCATATAATTTGTTACTACATACAATAAAAAATTGGTCAAGTATCTATTACATTTATAATTAAGGAAAGAAACTCAAAATACTTCCACTGTGTTTTTTCAGAAGTTACCTAATTGTTAAATGCCTTAGAAATAAGCATAAGAATTATTTGCATCTTGATAAATTACGCTATTTGCATTACTTTGAATATTATGAAATGAAAAAAAATGCTTGTTGTCACTCAAAAGAACAAAGTCAGCTGAAGAAGTATGATGATAATAATAATAATGATGAAGATGAGTGTTCTCAATAAATAAATTGCATTTTACCCTATTCAAATTTTTTGCAAAATGTGAGTTTCTTCAGATATTGTTGGTTTGTACAAATATTCACAAACAACAAAATTTTTATTTGACACATCTATTGTGTTTTCTTAAATTATGATTTTTTTTTTTTCTAAATTAAAAAAAAACCTTTCTACTTAAAGAATTTGTACAACTGATGAACAATTTTATCCAATTTTTAAATGACTCTGTTTCTAATTTGGATACTGACAAAAATATTGAAAGTTAATCTAGTGTAACTTTTTTTCAGTTCAGAAGCTGACTTACAATTTTTATCCAATTGACCATATAATATCAGTATATAAACATTTAAATATTAACTAAAAGATAGAAATCCCAGATTAATTTTGTTTAGTCAAATAACTGTTAATAACCTGACTGTAAATACAAAAAAAAAATTTGTAATGTAAGTTTAATCACTGAGGAGAGTGTTATATTTTCACCAGCAGTGAAGCTGTGGTTTATTTTTAATCATCATCAATCATTATTAATCCACTGCAGGATGAAGGTCTCTCCAAGTGCAACCCATCTCTGATCTTTAGCTTCTCTTCTAAATATTACCCCTGCACACTTTCTTATTTCATTCATCCATATCACATGTGGTTTCTTTCTGGGTCCTTTACAATCACTTGGAATATAATTTAAGATTTCAATTGCCCATCTATTATCATCTCTTCCAACAATATGTCCAGCCCAACTCAGATCAGTAACACCTGTTTGTTCTCTTACCCATGTATTGCATTTTCAATTTCTTGTTACTCCTAACATGTATCTCTCCATACTTCTTTGAGTGGTCTGAAGTCTCTGTATTGTTCTTCCATTAAGTGTCCAAGTCTTAGATCCATGAGTAAGAACTGGTAAAACACATTAAAAACCTTCCTTTTCAAAAAAATAGGCATCTTTTCTTTTAGTATCAAGTTATTTCTACTAAAAGCATTCCAACCAAGTTTAATTCTATGATTAATTTGATCCATTATGTTTCCATCTGTATTAATAATTTGAACAAGGTATTTGTAGCTGTAACTTCTAACTCATCATAATCAATCTTTATTTTCATATTTTGCAAAAATCCATTAAACATTACCTTAGTCTTTTTAACATTTATCTTTAGTCATACTTTCATCTGATAACTCCTGCAACATTTCCTGCAGCTCTAAAACATTATTTGCAAAAAAAACTACATCATGTGCAAAATCTAAATGACTTAAATAATCTCCATTTACTTTCACTCCTTTAGCTTCCAATTTTAATCCACAAAATACTTCTTGCAGCACTGCTGTAAAAAGGTTTGGAGATATGGAGTCACCCTGTTTTACACCTTTCTCAATGTTGATTTTCTTAGTATTATTATGCAATCTAATTGTTGCTGTTGCATTTTTATAAATATTCTTTAAAATATGACAATATTCTAGATCTATACCTTGATGATTTAATGCTTTCATTACTAAAGAAATGTTTATAGAATCAAATGCCTTTCATAATCTACAAATCCAAAGCATAATGGCAACTCATATTCATTTGCCCTTTCTATAACTTCTCTCAATACCTGGATATGATCTACTGTACTAAACCACTTTTAAATCCAGCTTGTTCTATTGGTTGGTGAAAATCCAATGTTCTCTGTAGACGAGTTGTAATTCTCTTGGGTAAAATTTTTGTATAAAACTGATAAAAGGCAGATAAATCTGTAATTTCTTATATCTTCTTTATCACCTTTTTAAAATATTAATATTAATATGGCTTTTTTCCAATTATCCGGTACCTCTTTATTATTTAAACATTTGGTATATAACTTTGCTAAAATGTTTTCTATTTCTTCACCTGCTTCTTTTAATATATCAATTATAAATTCCATCATTACCTGGAGCCTTTCCTTTCTTCATAATTTAATTGCATATCTTACTCCTTCATTTAAAATTCTGGGCAATTAGGAAGACATAATAGATAAAGGAGAGACTTGTTCTTTATTACTATATAATTCTTGATAGAAGTCTTCTACCCACTTCACGATATCATCTCTCTTTTTAGTAATAATTCCATCTTTTTTTCTTATTGCAGATATAAATTTCCTACCAATACCAAAATGTTGTTTTACACTCTCAAGACTTTCATTCTCTTCTACAACTTTCCTTGATAGTTCACAGTTATACTTTCCTATATCATTTTCAACTCTTTTCTACACTATTTTACAAAATTCGAGATATTCAATCCTTTTTAATGCATCATTTTTGTATATCTTCATATTCCTTCTTTTCTTCATAAATTCTCTAGTCTCAGTAGAAATTTTATTAGTCAATTGCTGCTTTTTTCTACCAGCTATCTTTGTTGCAGTTTTTAAAAGTGTATCAGTTATTTTTTTATTAATTTTATTCAAATCTGAATCATGTTCAAAATCTACTAATACTTGAAACCAATTTGTAAATTGTAATTTATATTCATTAGAAAGTTTCTGAAGATTAGGAATATTGACTGTAAATATTGTTTTTCTTAATAATTTTTGTCTCTCTACTTTTTTGTATTAACATGTGTATTACATCTTATTAATCGATGATCACTTCCTGTGTGAAAATTATTAAGAACATTACAATCTTAAAATATATATTTTCTGTTAGTCAAAATATAATCAAATTCTGCTGTACCTTCATTTGGATGCTTCCATGTCCATTTACTTTTAACAGTTTTCTCAAAAAAAAAAAAAAGAATTCATAATATAAAGTTTTTCTTTTTCTGCAAATTCCACAAGTCTATGTCCTCTCTCATTTCTATTACCATAAACAAAATTACTTATAGCACTTTCATCTTTTTCTCAAGAATTAAAGTCTCCCATAATAATTTTAAAATGTTGTTTACTCTGATCAAAAACTTTTTGTACATCCATATAAAAATCTTCTACTATTTCATTACTATGAGAACTTGTTGGGGCATAAACCTGAACTATCTGCATTTGGTATCTGCTATTAAGTTGTATAACTAATCTTGCCACTCTGTCTGATACACCATCAATATCCACAATGTTGTTCTTCCATTTTTATTTATAATGAATCTTACTTCACTTACATTTTCAATAGTTGTGCTTTTATAGTAGAGTACATGTCCACTTTTTAAATCAATTGTCTCTCCATCTTTTTTTCTAACTTTACAAAGTCCAATAATGTTCCATTTAATATAAGACAGTTCTTATAATTCTTGCAATCTTCCTTCACTTGAAAGTGATCTGCAGTTGTAATTACCTAAATAAAAAGTCATCATCAAATGGCAGCCTGGGTCCACAATTTGGGGATTCTTAGCACCCTCAGCCTTTGGCCAACAAACCATTGCCTTGGTTGGTGACCTTACAGCCTCCTGGGAATAAGGACCATGATTTATTTTTGTCTGTCATGATTGTATATATATCTATTGGAAAAAATATTTATGATTATACAAGCATTCATTCTGCCTTATCAGGCAACTGAGAAGAAAGACTATGATGTTTCTTGATCTTAAACTCAGAGGTAAAAAGCCAATAAACTTACCATGCTGGCTAATGTGTGTTGGTGAATAGCCCACCATGTTCATATACTATATGAATAATCACACAATAATAACAGCTGCAATGACAAGAACATATGGAGTGAACATTAGGAATTTGCCTAGCTCACTTCCTTTAAGGCCTTCAAGAAGAATCAAAGGGTCTCTTTTCAGTTACTAGCAAACTCCTTTCTATTCCTTTTTATTCACAATTAAACAGTGGAGTCCTACCGAAAATAATAACAGTAGCAATACTGTACTGCTGCAATGTCTAAACTAATTTTTGATATATTACAATAATTTCTGTCTGAATAAATTGTATTTTGATGTTAATGCTATGAAGCTAAATATAGCTTAAATGTTTTAAACTGAAAACTATAAAATTAGTACTACATATTAAAATAAAATATCTCAAATTGACTTTTATTAAAATATGTGTTATAAATCACTATAGTATTATATTTTGTATTTGAATCCTAAAACAGGCAAAACTCTCCATACAGTAGTGCCACTCAGAGCAAGCCAGAGTAATCAATGGATGCCGGAAGGCTTGTGCATAAAATTCCTCATGTGATATTTGAATCCTAGAAAACAATTTTTATTTAATGATTATTAATGTGTGATATATTATCACAGATTTTAAATTAACTATTAGTACAAAATTTGATTGCTAATAGACAATTTCTATGGATAATTCAGCTTTGATTCTTTTATCTTGCTACACTTATTAATTAATTGAATTTTGCTGTGAATTTCTTTTTTTTTTTTACATAGCTGTTCCATCTTTGGATGGATTTATGGTCATTTGATATACAAAAATGATGTTGAAAGATTACATTAATCATAATGATAAAACAAAAGCTGTAATAAATGATTGAATTAATTTAATCATGTGGCAGTATCTTGTGATTGTCAATATGTTTACCAATTATTGTAATTTACTTCAATATGACTCCTTTAATATATTGGACTGATAAGCTTTTCAATTAGACTTTGAGATAGGCTACTAGAACAGATGTTGAAATAATATATAATAGCTAAAATATTTCTTCTAAAGGCAACTTAATATTACATCCAAAAAATATATTTCTGGAAATAATATCTCTTGATGTTCTTATTATATAATATTCAATTCCTGAACTAGTTTAAATATCTGTTATAAATTCTATAGAAAAAAAATGTAAAATTAATTTACTTTTCGAATTATAAATACGGATTATTTTTACTAAAAGATTATTAATAAACTCTCTCAAAATGATTGTTACAGTCATAAAATATTTTTACAAATCCTAAAATAAAATAGAATTCTGAAATGATAATCAGTTCTTAAATGTTGTCATTTTGACGACTTTGTCTTGTCTTTAATAATTATTTGAACCCTTTTATTATTAACAATGAATATTTTTAACAAAAGTAAAGTGTTTTAAAGCTTAGGAAAACTAATTTATTTATACAATCATATACTAATTGCCACAAATATTTATTTTCATTTATTTTATTTGTTTATCAGATAATCATTTAGTCAAAAGATCAAATAATCCTTAAACACTAGTGACAAGCATATTTCAGCAATTCCATTCAATTGCTTATTGTAAACTCCTCAATTTTTCATTTGTAAAACAAATCAGAATCATTTGTTCTATAGTCACTGACATCTCAGAATCAACATCAAAGACTTGTATGTTTAATTAGGCATTCAGATGTACTATATATCTAACAATAGATAAAAGATGACATACTTTACCAACAAGAAATACTGTATCACATTTCAATGTTATTTTTGTTTCATTGTCAATTCATTGATACTCAGTTGATCAATCAAAGTAACTTGAAATCTTTGCCCACCATTTATTTATAAATAATTAAATGGCTTTGTAGGCTGTTATGGACTGGTCATGTAAATGCACAACTATACTATAAGATAGGATATTAATTAGTGCACCCTAAATGTTTCTACTTATAAAATACTTTTTATTGCTTAAAAATAGCTTTATGCTAGCTATAATCATTAATATTAACGATTTTATTAGATGTAATAGAAATCAATGATTGGCAATAATAAAATACATGGCACTCAATATATATATATTATCGTTTAATATATATTACACATAAAAAGTATTAATAATATAAATATTTGATTTTCTAATGTGAAATGTATAGATTATGTAAAGTAACATTCATAGTGTAAGTGTCCCTTCCTAACATCTTACATGTTAGAAGCCATTTTTTGTTCCAGTTATCTATGGACTAAATTCTTAAAAACAACTGATATAACTATCATACTTTTTAAAATCGTAAAATAATTTCAGCTGTATTTTTATTTTTTCATATACCCCAAATATTTCCTAATATTTCTACTTTTTATACATAAAGATCAACAAATGTGGTTTTAATTTCTCCTTATTTGTAATAATAAAAATACTTAATTGTAAATATTAGAGAAAAAAGAGACCGCCACTCAATAGATTACAAAATGATTGTTAAACCATTCGAAATCCGAAGCTGCATCCATCCTAATTCTAAATCACCCGCATCGCACAAATTCGCAGGTCTCAAAGCATTTATGTTTAGAAACTATCACTTGTGTAAATATGAAGCGCATAGGAAGGAAAATATAAACAATTATATTAAAGACCTATTGGCAGCAGGATTCAAATACAAAATCATTAGGAGGAAAGTCATGAAATTCAACAGCACAATAGATGATAAATTGCCTCGCACCAATCTACCTAGAATAACGGTCCCCTACATCCCTAAAATATCCAGCAAACTAACGAAAACCTTGAGCAACAAATTCAGCATAATATTCAGAACTCCACCCAACACTAATAGGTTGATCAATAATTCCAAAGACTACATTGATCCAGCGCTCACCCCACATGTGGTGTACTCCATTTCCTGCCCCCAAGCCGGATGCCACGCCACATATTATGGTGAAACGAAAGCCACAATTAACACCAGATTGGCTCAACATCGGTACACCTTCAACAGAGCCCAAACGAACAGCAATACATCTTCTGCATTTTTTGAACATACTAAACAATCAGGGCACAATTTCAAACCCGCTAACCCCGTTATTTTATGCTCAGAACCAAACGACTACAGGAGAAAAATAAAGGAGGCATTCTACATTAACAGAGACATCCATGCAATCAACAGAAGAGACACGTGCTTCGACATCTCGAAAAAATGGGCTACGTAACAGTAACTCATTTGAATATTCTCATTTACATATATTAAGTACATTTTCACTAAGGCTATGAATATGAGGCACGGTTCCTCGAAAACGTTCAGCCAAATTTATTATTAACTATATTCTTTTTTCTCTAATATTTACAATTAAGTATTTTTATTATTATAAAGATCAACAATACAATTACGTTAAAATAACTCCTATATATCTTATAAATCATCTTTCTACTCTATTTAATTAGCTATATGTATATAAAAGTAAGAATGCAAAAATAACCAAGTGTGAATAACTGCACAGAGCAAAAATAAAATAAAAATGTTATTCGGCAGTCTAAACCAGGGGTGTCCAACAAGTCGATCGTAATCCACCGGTTGATTGCAAAGCCATTTTTGATCGATCGCGAGGCCAATCTGGCAAAAGCTGTCGGGTAACGAGTGAAACAAATTAAGTCAAAATTTTCAATTTTTTTTTGTTATTTTTGTTCTATTTTTTTTTTCACTTGTAGATATGTGAAGTCCACTAAGCCATATCATTATTGAAAATACCATTTTTAATCTTGATTTAATGTAGCTTAATTTGAATTAATAAATATTGTTAACAATTACTCATGTTGCTTTAATTCCCCCGCACATGAGTTTTTTTGGCCCGTTAAATAATTATTTTTTACTAGGTAGATATATAAAAATAGTATGTATTTCACACCTCCCTCCACTTAGACTACGCCTATGATAACAAGTCGATTGTAACACATTTTTAAAATAAAAAGTAGATCTTATGAACACAAAAGTTGGCCACCGCTGGTCTAAACAACTGTAGATTCATAAATGTTTTTATGATTTTATTATTATTCCACCCATTAGCTAAGTAAGAAAATTGGATACTCATTCACTGACTTTTTCTTATTCTATCCTCTAGATTAGAAAATTAAATATTTATTCATAGACTAAAAATAAAATGGTTATAGATTGTTCGTGGTCTAGCTATATGGAGGGGGGGGGGGTAGCATAGGAAATTAATTACCTAAAAAATCTCAAAGTTATCATTTAGATTTGAATCTCGGGATCATAGCATAAAAGGCTAATGTACTAACTACTGTATCACAAGAATCTTATATATATATATTCACTTCTATACTCTACTTCAGTCTACATTTAAAAATAATATTTTAATTTATATATACACCCAAACACATATATACAAATAAAACAACTTAAGCATAAACATAAAATATACTAATATTTTATTTGACAATTGAATAAAAACGTAATCCCTAGTTTAAAATATATATATTTAAACTAAACCAGATTAAAAAAAAACTTTAAACTATGTCTGATTCTAAAAAAAATCTGTTGGAAAATCTATCTCGTTTACTCCAAACAATCATTTATTGTTTATCGGAGACAACAACATTTATAAACTTTAGACTAAGCTACAGTATAATTCTCTTCTACACCTATTCCATAGAACTACTACTACCTTATACTTGAAGGAATTCCAAACTAAATAGAAGTACAGATAATAAATCACAGCATTCAAGAAAATGCTCTAATTTACCCCCTCCCACCAATCATGCCACTAGCATGAATATCATCTTGATAATGACTATGTATGACACTGACAAAAGCCCTATTACTGCCTCCTGTTACACTTAGTTACCTTGGTGACATAAAAATGGCCACTGCAGAAATAGAAGAGAAAGAAAAAAAACATGTTCTCAACAGATTTTGATAATATGTACAAAAGAGTGGCAGCCATGCTAATACCAATATTCTCAATTAGACTTTTACTTTTCTATTGTGAGCAGACACTGAATGAAGTTATAACTAAACATTACAGAGCAAAAATGAAAATCTGAAAAATCTTTTTATGATGAGAAAGATGTTAATGAACAAAAAAGGAAAAAAAAAAGGCAGGCAGTTACTGTATAAATTAAACATTGCTAAAAGTAATCTATAGAAAAAATACAAAAGATCTCAAGGAAACTCATTAAAAAAATATTATTTTATAAGCTATTCATTAGAAAAATTATTTAATTCATTATTTATATTTTGCTTAGCATTTCAAAGAAATAAAAGACTTTTAGAAAATTTAACAATCGCTTGATATTAAAGATAAATATTAAACACATTTAAAAGTAAATCTTAATTATAGGCATTAAACAATTATTTATTTTTTATTCTTCAAAAAAAAAAAAAAAAGACTGGAAGCTTCAAGAGCTGAAGTTAATGGATCGATTTCCAGTAGAGGAAATATTTTAAAAAAAGTTAGTTCGGTCAATTGAATAAATTGTCCTGGGCAACCTGTCACTTGGGTGTTCAAACTTCCTATCATGTTTAGATTAATTAACCACATAATTATATAAATATTTACAATAAAATTAATGTAAGACAGCTCTGCAGTCTTAAAATGTATGGACTGATTTATCTATAGTTAAAAAAAAAATAGTAAGTAAAAAATTCGAAATTAATAAATTTCCTGTAGTATTGCTTACCTACAGAGTATAGAACTAATCATTTTTTTTATCTCAAGAATTCAAATTTGCAGACCTTAATGTATTTTTGTGATCATAGTGATATCATTTGCAGTCATGAAAACGCTGCTCAAAAAAAAAAAAGTTTTAATTTTTTAAATTTATAGTGCAACTATTCATGTTGCAAAACAAAACTCTGCTTCCATCTATGCAGGCAAGTATACATACATCTAACATATATTTAACACTCCATCACTTTCATCACAAAAACAATGAACAAAATATAACAATATATTTGAGTTTTCTTTGAAAGTTATTGAGTAAATAGATTCATATATATATAGATTATGGGCAATTACTTTTGTAGATCTCTTAATGCATATAATTTTTGATTAAATAGTAATTATAGGACATATTAAAAATTTCTATAATATACGTATGTGTTAAAAATATATTATATAAAATATACTATTGTCTATCAATTACAATATCTGCACAAAGGCTGGAACTATTTTAAATAACATGGAGTTAGAGATCCTACTGTATATTAATATAAAGCAAATAATAATAATAAATAAAAACATTATTTTAGTAAAAATATTATATACAAAAACAACATCTGAACATTAATAGCATCTGTAAATAAATCCATTAGAAAGTGACACATCTTCAAAATCTTTTTACTAAATTCAATCACAAGTGTTATTTTTTCATATTTATCCAGAGCTGTTTTTTTTTTTTTTTTATTAGTTTCCTTTACAGGATTTTTTTAAATCTAAACAAGAATTTTTTTTATTTACTGATTATTTTATTTTCTTGAAATATATCTAGTCCAATTCTATTTTGGATTTTTTAAATTCTTACTATAAAGTTTGAAATAATACTTTAAACTGATATATAATAATTTTTATTTTTTCTCAATATATTTCTTTCTATAATGCCCTATTCTACTTATAATTTCTGTTTCATTTTTATAGCACAACTCCATTTTTTTTTTATTTCAACGTGAGAGTAGCGAATTTCTGGATTGATTTTTCAATTAAGAAAAGTAAAAAAAAAAAAAGAAGATATAAAAAAATCTTTTTGGTCATTTGAAAACAACAACAAAATAATTCACTAATGCTGCTCCATAAGTAGAGTGATTATCTTTACCAAATTTAATCCAACATCCTGGAAAATTACAATAAAAAATGAAATTACATATATATTAGAATAGCACGACAAAATAACACTAAATAAAAAATAAATGCTTTCTCTATATGCATGATCCCTAAAAATATTTGAGCTTAGAAAATAGATTATAAAAGAAGAAAATGATGACTACCAACAATGTGAATGATAATAATATGTTTTTAAGCAGCGTGAAGATTCAAGTGCATAATTAATTATTCTGGATAAATGCTATAGACTGATGTTCTCTTAATAACAATTAATAGTAATAATAATACTATTATTGATTCTTCATTAACTCATTTTACATTGACTAGTTTTTTTTTTTTAATATAAAATTACATTACTACTAATAATTATTTCATTAAAAATCCCTCTTAAAATATTCTCTGTATAAATCATAATTTTAGTTTTTTTTTAAAAAAACAAACTTATTTTCCTATAATTTATAAATTGATTTCTACTCTTATTTATTTTTATTATAATTATGTATTATGCAAAATGACTGAAAAATCTTAGTCCAGTTTTAAAACATTACTGTTTGAGATACTGCAAACTTATAAACAAAAACATTTGACTATTTAAGAGAAAATATATTTAAATAGGCTATGAATATGAAGACTTAAGTTCTCTGAAAGCACTCAGGGGTATAATTCTTTTCTAATAATACTAAGCTTCACTTTTTTGCATAAAGCACAATTTAAAACTTAAATTACTTATATAAAAATTACAAATCATTTTCATTTAATTGCTTTATTAAAGGGGAATAACTACTACAACTAAGTTAGATGTATACATATCTCTTATTTTACCTAATTTATTGTGTGGAAGTGAGACTTAGAATCTTTATAGACAATATAAAGATATTAGTAAACCTCATTTCAAAAATACAATGGCAAATTCATAAAACAATCAATATGTTCTTCAACCTGCTAAATGTGATACTATAGAGTTCACTATTATAAATTCATATTTTTGTTGAAATAAACATGTAAAACAAGGAAACAATGCAAGATTCCTTAAAATGATATTTATGGTGAATATGAACATGGTTTTCATGGGAGAGGTAGATTCCATTCATGTTACAAATATTATCTCAAAGACATTCTAAAGAATCACAATGTTGATTGTTATTGTTAGGAAATAAAATATACTGGCAAGTTACAATTAGACATGATATTGAAGTATTTCAGAAAGAAAAAAATTCTGGTGAAGATATTAAAATTTAGCATCCTAAATTATCAACTAAACAAAAAAAATGAACTAGAATATTCTATATGCAAATGTATTTGTGGTTCACATATTAATTTGTAAAGTCATCACAAAACTCATTTCTGGATCAGTTCTTTTTCTTTCCTTTTTACTTTGGAGTTGGAATAGTCATATTCATTTATGAATCATTATGTATATTTTACTTGATTGTTTTTTTTTTTTGTTTATTAAACAATTATATGAATTTGAATTAATTACTAATTTTTTTATATTTTAAACTATTTGATTGAACATAGAGATGTAACATAACACATCAAAGTGTATTATTTGTTAACAGAACTCAGGTTTTCATCAGCAGTAAAAGGAACACTTCTTTTTCTCAAATAAGAAAAAAATTAACGAACAGGATAGAAAAAAGTCAAAGAAACTGACTCAATTTATAACAAGTTTAAATCCAATGGATAATGAGAAAGTAAAGTATATGTAAAAATGGTAGTTATTTTGATAATTAATAATTAACAAGTTGTAGCATTTATACTTCTAAAGCTATTAGTTAATAAAATTGCAGTGATTATTATTGATATATTTTTTTTATATGCTTATTGTAGTTATAAATGCTGTTTTTTTCTCCTTTTTCTTATATATATAAATATATTAATAATATGTTTATCCTATTTGACAGTATTAAATCCTGTTGATAGGTAGCAATGACCCCAATTAAGCATTTAACACTCTTTATGGTTAACACAGGGGTAGAATAATAAATACTGGGCCTAAACATTCTTGAATTAAAGCTCAAACAATATTTTCTAATGTTTGAATATTTCCGTAAGTGATTAAACATTCAATTATTATATAAAAAATTAATATTAACACATTTAAAATAATGTATAAAACTATACAAAATGATAAAAAAAACATTTCTTAACATTTTAGTGATGCACTAGATTAAAATGGCAGCTTTTACTTTCAAAAGTCAAGATTCATTCCTTTTATTTATATGTAGATTTAGACTTCCATTATATTTATTTTTTTCATTAAGTATTTTTAATTTTTAAATATTTTTTTTGGTATTAAATTAGTTATAGAAATTTATTATTTGTTATGAGTTTGAATAAAATTAGACTAAATTTACAAATCAAAATTACATATATGTATATTTCATTACTTACATTATCTTTTGTCATTTAATTCATACTTACATAGAAATTTATAATAGTTAAAACAACTTTATATCTGGCCAATGGAAAGGTCAACTTTTATTTTAATTTATTGCTTTAACAAATTTTTTTTTAAAATTTGATGTAAATTTAACAAAATATTTGTATATTATATAAATAAATGTAAAAAATTCACAATTGGAAAAAAATGTTTGTAACAATCCAGCCTGTACACTTCAGAAATGTATCCAGCAAGATACATTTTGGAAGTGTATACAATAAATTAAAGTATTAATAAATTTAGCTTCATTAATAGATTGTGTTCCTGGCTGAAGGTATGGATTATATAATAAGAATATTATTTTTTAATGTGCCTTCTGAATAAAAAAAAATTAGAGGGTGCTCCAGTAAAGTGTTACGGACAAATATATATTCAGACAACAGACAAATTAGAGATTTTATATAATAGATGGTAGTTTCACAACAATGCATATGTTCACAGTTCATGTTGTAGCAGTGAGTATGCCACATTAAAAAAAAGTTAGTTATAATATGTATTCAATTAGATTTGAAATAATATTAATTATAGTTAGTCAATATTTTTGGAAATAATAAATTAATAAAAGCAATGAGTTTATATGTATGTATGTGTGGTAAAAGTCTACAAACATAATACATTTTATTATTTATTTTTAAATAAATATTCAATTCTTTTTAGAAACTAATAATAAAACAAAATATTTAATTTTTATTGGAAATATTCATTTATAAAAATGAAATTTTAACTGAAAAAATAAATTTGAACAATCTAATTAAATTGTAAAAGGCCATCTAAAAGTTCTAAAAAAATTTATTCAATCTTTAAAAAAATATTCAAATTTTGTTTCAATAACAGATTATAAAGTTAAAAATAACTCATAAGCTAAGATTTGTATTGAAATCATAATTATCTCTTTTTTTACTTAGATTATTGGAATGTTGTAATAAATTTTCTTTTAAAATCTAATTAGAGCCAACTGGTTTTATTGACATTATAATCATTTTTGCATAAAAAGGAGAATGAATCAGGGAGGCATAATTGGTAAAAGTTTTAGTTGATGAACAGTTATTTTTGTTTAATTTTAAATTGGTAATGTAATATCTGACAGTTTATGTTGAGATCAGTTTTTGGTTTGTTTGCTACAGTGAAATACTGTATCATGAGTAGTCAGTCAATCATTTCCTATCCTCACTCTATGATGGATTTGTACCAAGGCCTAGAGAGTCACCAGTTGCTGAATTAACTAAAATTAGGCTATAACATATAACTGAATTCAATATAAAGATTGCCACCAGAAATTATAAATTAAGATATATCTGATTATCAAACTACCATAAAAAAAAGAAGAAAAAATCATGTTGCCATTCACAGTACAACAATAAAGTCGATACTATGTAAGTATTTTCATGAAAGAATTAAATTTCTGCAGATCAAGAAAAGTCCAAAAATGTGCACATCATCAAAATATTTATTTATGATATAAGGAAGGAAAAAAGCTGTAAGTGATTATTTTTCTTTAGTGAAATATATATTTTTTTCTTTATTGAAAAAATGATTAATTTTTTTATTGGAGTTTTATATGTAATCATGTATTACATGTAATATTTTAAGATAATTAAGAGCAAACAAATATGTTTAAAATAAAAAATTTAAAAAAACCCAATCACAGTGACAAATTAATAAAATAATCTATGATTTTTGAATATTTAAATATGCTTGTTTGAATGAGAAGAAAAGCAATGCATCAAATTTTAATCAGTTGTAACTCAAGTTGGCCCACTTCAAATTAGAAAGTTTATGTTTTAAATCCAAAACAATAAAAGAATTTTGTTATAATTTAGTAAAAGAATTTTCTGTGACGAGTTAAAATATATATACATGAACGATATATTAAAATATATATATAAGATTAAAATAAAAAACAAACAATTTAATTAAAATAGTAATAAGAATAATTTACAAGCTAAATCAATATATATATATAAAATATAATGAAACTGTTAATAAAGCAGGATGTATGTGCATGCATCAGGGTTATTAAATGAATGGATATTTTAAAATTATTTAAAGGCAATATTATAAACAAGAGTTAATTATTCTTGTTTTTATAAACAATTATATATACACATAGTCAACGATTGAAAACATTTATTTTTATTTATTTATTTGGTGGTAACCGGACATTCATGATACTCCCCCTCATATATACACTTTCCAAATATTTTAGTTTATGATAAGAATTGATGAAATTATTGATGATTATGATTAAATATATTTTGATAATAATGATATTTTGAAATAATAATATTTACTAAGAAAATAAGGAATGTATTTATAAGTTGAATTATTTGAGAGTTCAATTGCCAAAAACTATTCATCTCTGTTTAATAATATTTACCTTTATGTGTATTAAATAAAATAGAATTTATAGAACTAAATGCCAGGGAGAGCATCATTTATAGACAACCAATATTGAATTATAGTTGATAATAATGACAAATTTAAGACTGTATAAAATAACTTTATTTCATATTGAAGTTTGAAAAGCAGAAGCAGATATGTCTAGTTGGATTAGGTAAATGAATGAATAGAATATTTATACTTAGAAATTTTATTGCTTTTGCATGGACATACCCTTTTATTAATATTTTGTTTATATTTTAGTTTATTTTGTAATATTATACATTGGTTGTATTACAATTTTTTTTATTTAAAATGATGATTTGATAATCTGTTCAATATATATAATGTTGTATAATATGAGAGAGTAAATGGACAAGAAAATAAGTGCTAGCAATTTGTCTTACCTGCATATAGTAAGTGCAGCAATTATTTAATTTAACATCATGTAATATTATTTAATAAAGTAAGGTTAAAGACTAACAATAAGTTTATATGAATTATTAAAGAATGAATATGAAATTTAGAAATGTAATACATCTATCCTCTATGCAAAGTTAATAAGTTTATAATGATAAATGAAGTAGATTTGCATTTCAATGTAAGTTTTAATATATTTAAAATATGAAATATAAACACAAATTAACAATTAATGTACTTGAATGGAAATGTCTAAAAATTTTATTGTGAATTTACTTATATGCCATTTACGAGTATTTTGATTTGAAATTTAGTTGAAAGTTTTAATTTAATAAATTCTTGGTTATTAGTAATTCAGCTTTGAGAATATATTTTAATAACAAATAGATAAAATAAGTGTGGAAAAAATTGAACCCATTCTGACTTGGACAAGATAAATAAGAGTAATGAATAATGAAATGAAAGATAGGAAGAGTTGGATAGATGCTGGATAAAAGTAGATAATGCAATGATGATAACAAGCACACATAAAAATGTGTCTTTTGATTATTATACTATTTAAGTAATTTTTGCATATTTATTTAACATAAGATAATTATCCACTAAAAGAATGTAACTAGTTCAACTACATAAAGTATTTACTGGTACTGAAGAAGAAAATGAGTAATTAGTTCTTTCTAATTCAGAATAGTAAAAGTGTTTAAATGCAGCAAACATCTTCATGAATGTCATAATAAAGATTATTATTACATAATGTTTTGCAATGATTACTCTGTTAAAATAGCAGCAAGACCAAACTATGTTAAATAATTCTGATTCATATTTAATAGTACTTCATTTATAATATTAACTATATTCAAAGTATATGCATTTTCTATTTATTTTCCTTAATTTCTTTTTCTATCATATAGAATTTTTTTAAAAAATGTATGTAAACTTAGATTAAGTTTACAACTCAATATTATGTAATATTTACTAAGGCTGTAACCTCAGGAATACGCATCTGAAAAATGCGAAGGTAGGGACCTCTACAGGTTACAGCCTTAGTAAATATTACTTAATATAATAATGTGCATTTAAAATAAATTTATAATTACAACTCAATATTATATATAGACAGTTCATTAGTTACATAATTCTTACAAATATAAATTCATACTTATAAATGTAGGGGATTGGAACTCAGACTTTCAAACCCCTTCACTATCCACACTATTTCATACCACTGATACACACGACCACACACATGCAGAAAAAATAAATAATAATACATATTTCATGCTAAACCAGCACATATCAGTTGGTCCAGATTACTATCTCCCATAATATATATTAAGATAGCAAATTCTTACACTTTAATGGACAGACTTCAACCTACTCCAACCTACTTCAGCCATCAATACCATTGAAAATTTGATGATAGAATCCCCAAATTCCATGCTGATGCAATATTATCAGCATGGGATTTGGGAAATCTATCATCAGATTTTCAATGATATGAATGGCTGAAGAGTTGGAGGTTGGAGTCGTTGAAGTTTATCCATTAAAGTGTAAGGATTTTCTATCTTAAACTACTAAACATTACATGATCACTATCTCTTATACTAGCACATAATTGTTATTAAACAAGGCAAAACTATCTATACAGTAGTACCACACTGTGACAAACAGAGTAATCAATGGATGCCAGAAGGCTACAGATCCAAGGCTCCTCACTGATGAAGACCACAAGCCAGAAACTAGTCTGGGGATATTGGATGAATAGGCACTAGATAAGGATTTTATGCACAAGCCTTCTGGCATCCATTGATTACTCTGGTTGGCACAGGGTGGCACTACTGTATGGAGAGTTTTGCCTTGATTTTCTACCTTAATATAAACTGAGCATTGATTATATATATATGTATGGGAGATGGTAATCTGAACCAACTAATGAGGGTGGTTTAGCACAACATACATACATTGGTGATTATTTATCTTTTCTGCATGTGTGTGGTCATGTGTATCAGTGGTATAAGATAGTGTAGATAGTGAAGGGTCTTGAAAGTCTAAGTTAAAATCCCTATATTTACAATTAGGCTCCAGGTATAAAAGTGCCTAGTATTTCAAATCTTAAATAAAAATGTTTAATAGATATATAGATCGATTTAACTTAAATTATGTTATTAGTTATTCTGATAAATTTTAATTTTTATTATATATATATATATATACTACTCAGTATGGTGTACATGTAAAAGCTGGCTACAGCTATTACTTTTATAATGGTATACTGAATATTGTAGAATTTATTAAAGTTTTTTGGTTATTGTTGTTATGGTTATTAATAATAGTAATAGTAATTTAATTCTTCCATACAGTATCAAATATACAAACTAATTATAGACATATAATCTACATATATATATATTTTTCTCCTGAACTGAATATGAAACATCTTGACAAGGTTCAATTATGAATGAAAGTCAGATTAGATGGAAATAAATTTTAGATTTAAATATGTAATATATTAAATTGATTATGTTTTATATTCAGTTCAGGAGAAAGTATATAAGAAAGATATTATAATAGTTTTAAAAAAATACCATCAAGTGAAATATATATATACACACAGTAAAGCTAAAGTGACAGACAGTATAATATGAAAGACATGCAATTAATATTTTCTATAGTATAGATGTCATTATGTTTAGAAATTTATATTTATCTATAGATAAAATGTCTATTTCTAATTTATTGTCAATATAATCGTATAACTTTTTGTATTTTTATATCGGACTATTTCCATGTGCTATTACTAACAATTGAATGTATTTAGAATATTTAAATAAAGTTAACATTCAATACTCATATTAGATTATGGAAATAGTCCAATATAAAACTATAACTAGAACATCATCATCACAAATCTTCAGGAAAACAATTGTATAACTTCCTTATTATTTGGAAAGCAAGAGTGTTCTAAATACAAAGATTTAGTAGTTGATATTTCTATTTTCTTATATCTCATTTTTCTTATTAATTCTTTCAATTTAATTTTAGGTAATACAATTTGATAAGCATAAGTTCTAATGTAAAATATTACATAATAATATTAGATATTTAATTGTCTTTGGGTTACAAATGAAAAGTAATATTTCTTCTGATTTACATTTTATATTTAATAAAATTATTATATATTTTCTGTAGTGCGTTTATCATTGTTCATTGTTTCTATTCCATATTTCTGATACAAAGTATATCACAGACAATACTAAAACTTTAAATAATAATAATAATACTTGTGTAGAATTTATTTTATTATATATGTATATAATAATATATTGTACTCATTCATTTGAGACAGAGAGGTTTTATTAGGATGTAAAAGTGCCATTTAAAAAAAAAAAATTAAATCTTGGGTTTTTGATAAGCTATAATTATAATTATATAAGTAAAAGGACTCTAACCTGGTAAAAGAAGTCCACAGATAGGTTATAAAATGTTTCAAAATTATTTCAAGTATAAAAGTAAAAGATAAGAGTGACATAATTTATTATTTCATAAGAGTAGATTTATATCTGCTATATTTAAAAAATATAGCTGGTATTTATTTTGTTTAATAAGCATTGTAGTAAATCAATAGTTAATAAGTCTAGCATAAATATTTAATAAAATACTTAATATGTTGTAAATAATTTAAATTGTTTAATAATTCTTATTAAAAAGTTATGAATAATATTGTATAATATTTAGATAGGTCAATTTTATTCATTATGATATAATAAATAGAAAATTATATTAGTAATAGTTTTAACAAGGCTGTAAACCTTAGCAATGAGCGTCTGAAAAAATCGTCACTGGTTTACAGCCTTGTTAAAACTATTACTGAAATAATAGTGAGCGTTTAATAAAATTTATAATTACAACTTTAGAAAATTATATTCTAAATTACTTTATTATATTAAATATTTTATAAAATGCATTTCAATAGATTATTTGATTAAATATATTACAGACATAGTAAGTTAAATTTTGTTACAGTATGTCTGGAAAGTTATCATGTGACTGATAGATGTGCGTGGATGCTTTCCAGGATTTGAAATAAGGTTTCAAATATTTTTACAATTGCTGGTAAACTTGATACATTCTGAACATTATAAATAAATTTAAAGACAATATTTTAAATTAGTTTGTAATAAAAATTGATACATTAAATTTAATATTTTATTAAAATTTAGTGTTTTTTATTGTTTAGAATATTTTATATTGCATGAATAGAGTTATGAATATTTATCTAAAATTACATATTTCTGTTATGTTTTTTTTTAGTAGGAGGTGACTCATAATTTAAGGTCTAGTTTAAAACTATAAAATTTAATTTGTATGTAAATGAGTTAACTTGTCTAGTTTTATTTGTCCAATAGGATTACTGGATAGAAACTAGTATAAATAGGAAAATCATCACTGTCTAGATGAATTATAACATGGTAATAACTGGTTATAACAGGTTAAGTTATATTACAACAGGTTTTGTAATAAAACAAGGATTCTTAAAAAAATAATTAAATTGTATAAAGTTAAATTTGAAATATATTACATCCTGACATTGCACTTACCAAGAATTAATATTTACAACTTTAAATTGATTCAAAATATTTCTAAATTTAAGATCTGAATATTGACTCCTTGTAAATTGAAAGTTTTCACGAATGTTAATATATAACAGAAATAGTGGACTTAATCATTAATCCAAATCAAAATGCTTTAGATTTGCCTATATAATTAGAAAAATAGTTTGAAGATAAGAGGGGGACTGCTCTTATCTTTGTCCCCCTCTTATCTTCATAAAGTCAAATCTTGCATTAAGATTTGTACAAGTCTCTCTTGTAATAAAATTAAGCATACAAGGCACATGTACTACAGTTATAGCCTTATATAAATATTAAATGTACATTGTGGAAATAAGAAAAAAACAAACTCTAATATAAAAAGTAACCTTTGTTTTTTATTTCCTAAAAAAAGTATATAGCTTATAATTTTTTTCATTATTTTAATTGTTTAAAATTAATTTTAATACTGATTATTTTATAAAAAAGGTTTTTACTTTGTCACAGAATAAGATCATATAAATGAAAATATTTTTTTTTTGCAAAATTAGCTTTGATTTAATTATATTAAATGATCAAGTAATGGATAAACATTTTAAGTATAACATTTTTTTTAAAGCTATGTGTCATATTTAGCACTTACAGCATTCTCTGCAGATTATCTAAGTTTTCATTTAACTACTGATTTCTTCTATTGAGAAAATCTACAACTAAAATATGTTTTATATGAATAAACACTAATGCTACACACAATTGTAAAGTTAATGAATAAAAGCTATTCAAGAGGTACTACAATTACTGTAGTGCAGCATCATGATGCAACTCTAGAAGCACTGAGAATGATGTCACATTATTTAGTAGATCATTAATGCTAAAAATAGTAGACATAATTTTATTTTGCTAATGCTAACTAACAGGGTAAATTTTAGTAAGTTAAACATTTTATATATGTTACTCAAGTCATCATGTATTCACTTTAGTACCTACTTTTTTTATTTTGCCTTTTCTTCAGTTGAAGTTTTAATAAAAAAAACTCACTTTTCATTAACTGTTTATGTTTAATTTATTAAAGACAAGTTAAAAAATTTAAAGTAATCTTTACAAAACAGCAAATGAAAAAAAATGAACTAGTCTCCCTTATATTCAAAAAATCATGCATAATTTAAGAAAAATACATACTGATAAATATAACATAAGTTTCCAGTTGCCTCCATTAAATAAGTTTTAAACAATTCTAAAGATAACAAGAGATGCTGCACATCAAGAAGTATATAAGATTGCATGCAAAGATTCAAATTTCTTAAAGACATATTATGGAGAGGAACTAGAACTAACCTTTCCACAAGACTTGCCAACACAATTACTTATACAACAGAGCAGAACAAATCAGTCAATACATATCAATATTTTTGGAGCATGAGCTACAGTCAGGCCACAAATTTGATCTCTCTAAATCAGACACTGAGAGAGAAGACAGAAAGAGAAAAGTAAAAGAGACTTGGACTAGAGACAAATACTTACATGCATTGAATAAAAAAGCCAGCATCGCCTTTTCAAAAAATGTCATCTATAATCTTGTTTGCATGAATTTGAATATAAATAAACAAACCAAAACAAAAAAATCAATTTTATGTTAATTTAAATGATAAACAAATATATATAAGCTTTTAATGAAATTTAATTGTATAAAGCTATGACAATGATACTAATAGTATTGAAAATGCTAAGCTAAGTAAAGATATTTAAAATAATAAAAACCTTTTTTGTTTTTAAATTATCAAACATTTATTAACTTATTACAAATAAATAAGATGAATAATAAACAGAAATAAATAATCAAAACAAAAAGCTTCATAATTTCAGTAAAAAATATATTCATATAATGACAATATTCTTTGAACCATTAATATTTAATTTATAATTATAATATATATATATATATATATATATATATAGTGATCTTTTTAAGAGTAGAGATTTGGTAGTAGGCATTTTTTGTTGACAGCAATCAATTTTCAGTTGACTAATTTTTTGCTAACATAGTGTATTTAACTGAAAGCTGAATTAACCATCATGTACTTACTATGAAACAAATATTTAATTAAATTTTACAAAAAATAAAGATAAACAAATTATTATAAAGTTACATTTTTGATTTTTTTTATGGCTTGAATGACTTTTCAATGAGTTTCAGACACCTAAGTACTTTTGTTAAAATTAAAATCAAGCAAAACTAGTACAGTTTAGATTTTTGCTGTCAAATACACACCAAGACATCAACTGAATGTAATGGATAGTCATAATTAAATCACTTTGAATATAATTCCAGTGTAACAAATTATTTCATTTATGAAAGAAATTAGTTAATGAAATTATAAAGACAATGGATTGGAGATATGTTTAAAAGTATAGGAATTACAGAATAAATGCTGACGTGTTCTGGTAACAGAAACTTGATAAAAAATACATAGATAAATGGCAGCAATGATATGAGTGCTTGAAAAATATAATATAGGTCAAAAATGTTTGTTTCACAAAAGCTGTAATAGTGCTGTTCTACTTGACATTTTAGGTGGTGTGGTGGTACTGTAATCACTAATTTTTTATCATTTTAACGCATTTTATATGTGAAATTATGGTGTATGACAAGCTGCAGTGATTCTTTCTAAGAAGCTTCCATTTTTAGTATATTAATTTTAAAAAAATTCCAAAAGACATTAGCATTATATAGACTTTTATAGACCTTTGTCTGTGATTGACAGCATATTCTTTTAATGTGACAAAACTATGAAGGAGGTGGCAATTTGTGATTGGCTGATGCTTTAGATTCATTTCCCCCACAACTAAATACCACACATAACATGATTTTCAGTAATTGTTAATGATTATGATGCAATATTTGGGTAAAAGACATTATTAAACTAAATACTATGTGACCAGTGGGGATTTGTCTTTGAAAATATTTTATTTTTAAAAAGGCAGCAAAATATATGATCATGCATTGTAAAAAACAGAAATTACCACAGAAAAGCCATTAGAGGCCAAAAAGAAAATTGTTTTTATAAAAACAGTAAGTGAAATATTTTAATAATAATTAATAATATTTGAACTCAAATTTTTTTGTTTCTTTGATGATAACTAATTCTAAATAAGTTCTAATATCTAATATTTCATTCTTTTAACTTTTTTGAATAGATATAAAGCCAATAATGATGTTTGCCTTTGTTATCAACAAGACCTTTAGTTAGATACTTATTTTCACAATTTTAAAATTTTAATGTTTCATGTTTTAGAATTTTAATTATTAGAAGGTTTAAATATTTATAATATAGCCTATAAATAATTTTTTTAATATACATAAAAAGACTTAATTGCACACAAAAAAAATCAAACATGGCATCATAGTAAAAATTTTCATCTTTACAGTCTATTCAAAAATTTGGGGATTGGGTTTGACACTGAAAGAATTAAAGAAATTCTTTGATTTAATGTGAAGAATCTGTGTTTTGACAGATAACTAATTATAATAAGTTTTAAAATTAAATGTTTGAACATTGCTTAATCAAAGTAAGTATATATATAAATTTTTAATATTTTTACAGTTATATGATGTAAATAAAATAAATAAATATGTGGATTAAAAAATATATATGAATGACATCTATACAACTTTGTATCTAATTTTATTTAAATGTTATACATTTTTAATATTCATATTTTATCATCAAAAAATAAATAAATTTAGAGATATAATAGAATGAAAACATTAAATTAAAAATATTTTCTATCTTCCAAAAAGACAGGACATGTGTTTGAACCTTCCAGCCCTAAAATAGTCTATATTGAGAAAAATGACATCAAGCAGAAAATCAGAGAAGCATATTTTATTAATGGCAATAATAACTCCATCAATAGACAAGATACCTGCTTTGACATCTCCAAACGTTGGACTATCTAGTTCATTTGCATATGCTTTGCATACTATTGTTTCCTTGCCCTATTTCCTCGTTCTGCAGCTCACAGTACAGCTATGAATATGAGGCAAAAGGCCTCGAAAGCACTTAGGGTGTAATAATTTCTGTGTATCTTTATAGCTTCTCATTCAAGTGTGTCATACGCTTTGTTAATTTTGTATATCATGTATATTCCATATTTTATTGTGTTAATATTGTTTATATTCTATTGTTGCATTAAAAAATATAGTTATAATTAATAATTTTGTTTCTCATAAATTTTCTCATCCCACTGACAAGTAATTATTTTCATATTTCCTTAACCACTTATTTTATCTATTTTTTTCTAAAATCAACTTGAAATCAATTAATTGCAAACAGTCATCCACTCTATCCACTATAACTGATACCTATGACCACATACATGTGAAAAAGATATATGATCTTCAATACTGTATATGTATTTCATGCTGAACTAGCATTCATCAGTTGTTCTGAATCATCATCTCCCACACACATACATAATTAGAGTTTGGTTTTTATTAAGATTACAAATCTACACACTTTAATGAACAGGTTTCAATCGTCTTCTTCTCCAACTCTTCAGTCATCCGTATCACTGAAAATCTGATGATGGAATGCTCAAAGCCCTTGATGTTACAAATATTATAGTCATATCCATGTTGACTTTAAATCAATTTGACCCTACATATATAGGACCTTATATGTCCCTTTAAATACATAGATGAGGGATGGGCAGAATGTAGAGAGCTTGAAAGTCTGGGTTCAAATCCCTTTAATTACATTTAGTTTATATATATATATATATATATATATATATATAGTATATATATATATCGATATATACAATATATATATATATTGATTACTATATTTACTGTGAATGTTTAGGTGGTGACTGATTGGAACTTAATTACATCATTATCCCAGATTAGCTTTAGGCACTATTTCGCTTATTATTTCTAAATAATACATGGGCAATTTAAAAGTATTGCATTAAGTAATGTTATAGATGACTATTTATTAGTCTGCATTATAGTGACATGTTTATTCATGTTTAAAGAGGATTATTTATTTAAACTTCATTGTAACAATATTTCATACTCTGTAGTCAAGTTGCAATCTTTAAGTGTCCATATATATTCAATGGACCATTAGTAAGAATGGATTTCCATTCTTGCTATTAAAAAGGTGAGAAGGTTGCCTTGACAACAGTTAGAAATATTGATTACTATATTTACTGTGAATGTTTAGGTGGTGACTGGTTGGAACTTAATATATATAAATTAGTTCCAACCAGTCACCACCTAAACGTATATATATATATATAGTCACCACCTAAATACATATATATATATATATATATATATATATATATATATATACATATATACTTGTATTTCAATATTACACATTCAGCCTATATTCTGTCATCCCTCTTCTGTGTATTTTAATGAACATATTAAGGTCCTACATATAAGGGGTCAGATTGACTTAAGGTCATATTGGCATTATCAAAGGCTTTGAGAAGTCCATAATCAGATTTTCAGTGATATGAATGGTTGAAGAGTTTGAGAGTGGAGAAGATTGAAGACTGTCCATTAAAGTGTATAGATTTGCTATCATAATATAAACCAAGCATTGATTATGTATATGTGTGGGAGATGATAATCCAAACCAATTGATGAGCTGATTCAGCATGAAATGCATATATTGGAGATTATTTATCTTTGTCATATGTATATGGTCAAGTGTATCAGTTATATTGGATGAAGTGGGATAACTGTAGAGAGTTTGAAAGTATGGATTCAAATCCCATTTAATTCAATCTTGTTAAACTACTTAAGACATAACACTTATTTATTAAGACCTTAACCTTGACAATGATGAATGATATTTCATCAATGTAGCAGGAATTTAAACAAAATACTATAACTCAAAAATGACTTTATTTACATATATATATATAAATGAGGGTATAGACTCAAAAATGACTTTATTTACATATATATATATAAATGAGGGTAGAGACCCAAAAATAATCATAATAGTTCTCTGGTATATGCATCTGTTGTAGTATATACTTTTGCTGTTGCATACTTCTTGCAGAAAATTTTCTACATCAATCTTCCAAATGACATCACCATGCACAAATGTAACACATTTTTTTCTAGAGTGTATTTTGCATATTTGTCAATGTTTTTTATAATGGCTGAAATGTTGAATTAATGCTGCTTTTTTTTTTTTTTTACACAAATGGCACTTTTCTCACAGATTTAGTTTGTAACAGTCATTTTGTGTGCAAGTTCTGAAATATTTACATGATGCAATAAAATGTAAATATCCCATTTTGTGCAAAAAAATGTGCAAATTCCACTCCAACATTGTCATCTCTCAAAGCCTTGAGTGTAAAACAGTTTTAAATTAAATTCGGCATGACCCAGCTTATCACCGTATTTGCTTGATCTCACTTCATGTAATTTTTTTAAAAAATCTTTGGAATAAAAAAATGTCTCTCTCTCTTTTTTTTAATAAACTTAGAACTGGGTGGGTGGGAGACACACATCACTTTGCAAGTGTTTCTGGACTACTTCCAAAAGTGACAAACTGGTTTAGACCAGTGCAGTGCATTAAACAGATTATAAAAAGAAATATACGACTTTTTATTCCAAAATTCCAGTTATTTTTCAGTCTCCCTGTATATATATATATCCAAATATGAAATCATTTCACTGGGATTATTTTCATATATATATATTGCAATAAAAACGGAACAATGTGGCAATGATAAAAAAAAAAAAAACTTTTCTACTATTTGGAAAATGCATTTATGATCAATTATAATTTGACATTTAAAGTTCAGAGAGAGCTTTTATATATTATACGGCTTATAAGACAAAGGGTTCAATTGTCCAATGGTGCTATATTTATCTGCTATGCTCAATAGTCCAAGTTCAAATTTTGGCAAGATAAACTTAAAAACTTTTTCATGTTTTAATCAAGCCTAAGATTTTTTTTTTAAAAAAAATCTATGTATAGCCAATTTGTTTATCAATAAAAGGTTATCTAATTATTCTTAATTAGAGAGTAAAACAAGAATGGAAAAATTCAAACAATCCATCATTTCACAAGCTTACAAAACAAGGCTTTCTTCTTTATTGTTTTTCTACGAGAAAGATTTGGATAGCTCTTTGTCCATACACAAATATTTTTTTTTTATTTAAAACAGAATACAGTAATATTGAAGAATAATTTGTAATAAATTTTATATTTTTATTTATTATATTATCTATTTTCAAATGATTCAACATAATGATGTAAAAGATATATATATATATATGATTCAATAGCAACATGTAAAAGATATATATATATATATGATTCAATAGCAACAAATTAGATTTAATTATGAAATTGATAATATTAAAATATGATCATTTGAATAATATATATTTATAAAACCAATTTAAATATGGAAATGCTCTCTAAATATGATAATTCACTTGAACACATGACAGAAATTAAAGATTTATTAATATTATTTTTTTCAGATCATATAGCATTTGAGATATACAAAATCTTAATATTACATTATATTGACATTGTCTATATATTAATGCAAAAGAAGCATTATAAATTAATGACTTTCATTTGTGAAAATAAAAATGGTTTTCCTTTAGACTTTTTTTTTATTGTCACTGAACTCCACACTATATTCTTTTAAAATAATTTTTATTGATTTTTTTAATTATTATTTTTCTTTACAATATATTTACTAGTTAGTAGTTTCTTCAGAGACTAAATCAAACAAATAAAATTAAGACCAAAAAAAAAAAAAACAGTTATTTAACTGAAATTTTGAAGGAACAACAATAATAAATAAGATATTGAAAATAGTAGTGTAAAATTGTAATTTTAAAATAAAACAAGATTTCATAACAGTGATGTAGCTACAATATTGTAATGGAAGATAATTGCTCATGAGGCTATATAGAAGAGGAATCCATAAAGTCAAAAATATTGACATACTTTCAAACTCTTAATGCATTAAAAACATAATTACAGTTCGAATATTTTCTGAAAATAATTTGATAAACAGTCAAGTCCTTTCATTACTGAAGAGTTAGAATGTCAATTAACATTTTTCAGAATTATAAATTACTTAGTTGTTTGAAAATTGAATTTAAGAAATCATATTGTTTTTCTGCTATTTTTCACATTTTCAGTAATCATAGGTAGTTTTGAACAATCTTTAGCAAATTAAAAACAATAGAAGATTGTAAAACAAATTAAAAAAGCAGGCTAAGTTTAAAACTCTTGCAATGCTAGCTACTGTCAATAAGAACATGTTTGAATGGACCTAAATAAATAATTAGTGAGCTTGAAAATGGAAAATGTGAGGTGAAATTTTTTTTTTAATGGATGAATTCAAATTGATTTGTTTTACAAGATAAACAATTTAAGATTTCAATGTAACCAAATAAAAACAAAATTTTAATATATGGAAATTGAAGAAGGAGAAAGGGTTTTTCAGGCACAATTTTTGTATCTATACCACTGTTTTTTAATAACATGTTTTTGTATAACTGAATAAGAATTCTTACAAATATAATTAAAATAATACAATAATGTAATTAGATATTAAATTAAAAAATAGGTTAGAAATAATTAAAAATAAAAAATAGAAATAATTAAGGTTGTGAATATAAATTAAGAATAAATATTAAGTGTTAATATATATAGAAAAAGAAGAAAGATTAAAATATGAATACTATATAACATTAAAGTTAAAGTCAAAAGTGAATGTAGTAATAAATAAAACAATAAATAAAAATAGTATAAAATTGTAGAATATAGTATACATATGATTATAAGAGGACTGATTAATTATTTAGATAATATATAGAAATGTTAAAAAATTAAAAATATTTGTATAATTTATATATAGAAAACAGAGACAAAGTGTGACTTTTTAGGAATGGAAACACACTTCTTTTTTTATGTTTTTATTTCACTTGCCACAACAATTTTTACATAATAGCATCTAATATATATATATGTAACTCTATAAATAAATATTTGAAAATACAGTAATTAAAAGTCAATAAAAATTATATGTATAACTATAACTTAGAAGCACTTTCACTACATTGTAGCTTTGTCAACTATCACATTTAAAATGTCAACTTTCCCATAATTCTGTTATCTTAATGTTTGCTGCTTGCCGATTAATTAAATTTTGCTTGTATTTATAAATTAACATCGCCTCTTTAATTTTTCTTTTATTGTTATTTCTTTCAGTTTCCAAAATTTTTACATTGATATAATCAAAATCAAAACCATATACACATGATTTATTATGGTCATAAAAAACAGAAGCTGATAAATTCTCACTATTTTTAAAATTTTGTTTTGTATTTTGAACCCTTTTAAACAATAATATGTGCTCTTTTGTTCTTTTTTCCAATGTGCACCTCAATTCACCTATATACCCACTACCACACATACATGTCCATATGTAAATGATACAATTTTTATTTGTCAATAAAGTTTTATCTTTTGAATTGTTTATTAATTTATTCAATGTAGGTGGTGCATAAAATGCTATATCGCATATTCCTTTATAAATTTTCTTAATGAAACTTGCCTGTTGATTTGATATATATGATATTGATATCCACAACTTTTTATCAGAAAAATTAACATTATTATTAGTATTTTTATATTTAGAAGTAAAATTTTTAACAGTATAATATACACGATCATAATTTTATCCAACGTTTAACAACTCATTACAATAAACTTCAATATTTTTAGTTTTATCTGATGCATATTTACAAAGGTTATCATTTCTAAATAAAAAGGACTTCAAATCTGCCATTTTATGTAACATTGGTACTTTTGATTCATATGAAATATATCTTCTTTTTGCTATTGGTTTAAGAGTCATATAGTAATCCAGTTTATCCTTATTTCTAGTAATCTTGAGATCCAAAAATTGAACACCCAATGAATTTTCATTTGTTTTAATCCACTTTAAACCATTTATATTATTTAATTCATTAAACAAATCATTAATAGCATTTGGCTTGCCACAAACAAAAACATCATCAACATATCGACTGTATAAAATAATATCTTTCTGATAATGATCCTTTTTTAAAATATTTTCTTCATATGTAGATATAACAAAATTACATATTTGGGCAATTGTATTGGTTTGTTTACAATACGTTCCTCATTTGATTTCATTGGTAAAATTAATAATGTTGTCATTAATAATTATGATGTAATTTGTACCTTTGATGTAAATGAAATGTACGGATCAATTGACAGAATGACTTCTATTGAATTAATTAATAATACATTAAAGTTAAAAATGTTAATGTTAAAATAATAAAATAAACATTAAGCTTTATTGATAGAAACATTTATGCAATTTTTAAGCACGAATTTTATAAAATGAATAATGGGTGGCCGATGGGTCTTCCTACAGTTGCCCAAATATGTAATTTTGTTATATCTACATATGAAGAAAATATTTTAAAAAAGGATCATTATCAGAAAGATATTATTTTATACAGTCGATATGTTGATGATGTTTTTGTTTGTGGCAAGCCAAATGCTATTAATGATTTGTTTAATGAATTAAATAATATAAAGGGTTTAAAGTGGATTAAAACAAATGAAAATTCAATGAGTGTTCAATTTTTGGATCTCAAGATTACTAGAAATAAGGATAAACTAGATTACTATATGACTCTTAAACCAATAGCAAAAAGAGGATATATTCCATATGAATCAAAAGTACCAATGTCACATAAAATGGCAGGTTTGAAGTGCTTTTTATTTAGAAATGATAACCTTTGTAAATATGCATCAGATAAAACTAAAAATATTGAAGTTTATTGTAATGAGTTGTTAAACATTGGATACAATTATGATCGTGTATATTATACTGTTAAAAATTTTACTTCTAAATATAAAAATATTAATAATAATGTTAATTTTTCTGATAAAAAGTTGTGGATATCAATGCCATATATATCGAATCAACAGGCAAGTTTCATTAAGAAAATTTATAAAGGAATATGCAATATTACATTTTATGCACCACTTACATTGAATAAATTAATAAACAATTCAAAAGATAAAACTTTATTGACAAATAAAAATTGTATCATTTACAAATGGACATGTAGGTGTGGTAGTGGATATATAGGTGAATTGAGGCACATTGAAAAAAAGAACAAAAGAGCACATATTATTGTTTAAAAGGGTTCAAAATATGAAACAAAATTTTAAAAATAGTGAGAATTTATCAGCTTCTGTTTTTTATAACCATAATAAATCATATGTATATGGTTTGATTTTGATTATAACAATGTAAACATTTTGGAAACTGAAAGAAATAACAATAAAAGAAAAATTAAAGAGGCGATGTTAATATATAAATACAAGCAAAATTTAATTAATCGGCAAGCAGCAAACATTAAGATAACAGAATTATAGGAAAGTTGACATTTTAAATGTGACAGTTGACAAAGCTACAATGTAGTGAAAGCACTTCTAAGTTATAATTATACATATAATTTTATTGACTTTTAATTACTGTATTTTCAAATATTTATTTATAGTTACGTATATTATTTTGAAGAAATACAGACATCGATTTGTAATATTATAATATATATATATATATATAGAAAAATCTGAAACTCTTATCTGTAAATTAGAGAATACATTATCAATATATTTTTATTTTCCAAATCCTTTTAACATACTTAAAAGTTTCAACTGTAAATTAGATCTTAGCATTGTTTGAACTTCTTATAATCAACCAAGAATGCATTAGTCAAATTCATTCTTTGCCATATATAAAAGTAATTCAACTGTTGATAAAAAAAAAATTGAAAGTGAATTTTTTAAATTGAATTTTAATTAAAGCTTTTGAAAGTTTTAGTGAATTTTTCTACAAAAGTACTCATTCCATTCAATACATGGTCACTTCATCCCTGATAGGAGAGTATCATCATCATCATCATCAACAACCATTATCCATCCACTGCAGGATGGTCTCTCCAAGTTCCAACCCATCTCCGATCTTTAGCTTCTCTTCTCCTTCACTCCTGCACACTTTGTTATTTCATCCATCTCACATATGGTCTCTTTCTGGGTCTTTTACAATCTCTTGGAATCCCGTATATAAAGACATATATAATAGATATATAAATATATGTTAATTAAGAAGAATTTATAATATGAAATACATATATTCATATGAGTAGAAGTTATGTGTAAAATATTTCATGTATTTATAATTATGGTTGTTATAAATTTATTAAACACACATTGATTACGTAAGTAATATTTACAGAGGCTGTAAGCGTATAAAATGTGAAGAAGATTACTGGATCAATGCATAATGCATTGTAGAAGTAATAACGAAAGTAATTAATATTGATATTAGCATATAGTTAGTTGATTTATTTTTTTCATACAGTCATATATATATATATATTACTTTGCTGAAAATTGATTTTGGAATTTTTAAATCAGAATCTGTCACTTTTTCATTGTACTAAAGTGCACAAATTAGAGAATAAACTAACAAATGCACACACTATCAATACAAATACAGATATATATTGCCAAAAAAATTTAAATTTATTTGCAAAATTCTATATAACTTAATTTAATATTAATTTGCTAATGATTTTAACAATGGTCCTGATAGCAGCTTTTGTATTTCCAGAGAAGCTTAGCCTGAAATAATTGCATTTAATCTATATCTTTTTTATAAAACAATTTCACAAGTTCATTTCATTTTGGTAATATTTTATATAATAACATTCATTCTTTGTTAATATTAAAAATATTATTTGACATATGCTTCATAAATGGCTTTCTGAGATTGGATATATTTCAACAAATATTACTTCATTTACGTGAACTATAAATGCACAACATATCTTTCAAAAACAAATCTTTCATTAGAATACAGTGTTCTTTAAATATATATATAATATTAAAAAAAAACTAATTTAAAAACTAGGTTTTAAATAACTAAAATAAAATAAAATAAACAACTACCATCAATCTTTTATTAATAGCTAAGATTAGATTTATTCAATCATTTTTAAATAATGAAGTTTAAAAAAAAATGTTTCAGAAAATAGGTATTGTAAATTAAAATTTAATTCCAAACAAAAATTAAAATGTAGCCTGTTAAATTTTTAAGTCGAAGTACTTTTTTACAGTATCACATGCCTAAAAGTATGTAAGAAAAACAAACCGGAGAATTTATAATTTTACAACTACACCCGGGTCTCGTTTTATGTGGTAGATAGGTTCCACAGAAAACCCGCATTACTTGAAAAATAGAGGATAGGTGCTGTAATTTTCAGAATTCACATAAAAGAAAAGCAACAAGGAAGAATTACTTTAAAATTCGGATTAAAAAAATAAGCAATTAAAGTATGACTAATAAAAAATTTCAAATATTTGAAAAAAAATAATACAAGACAAACTTTTTTTTTACTACTACAGTATTTAATTTTACATTTTTCATACATATTTTAATCATTACCGCTAGCGTTCGTTTGTAAACTGGTAAGAAATCAGACTCAATGTGATGTGATGTATTGTAGCTTCTTTTTAAATGAAGTCAAGAATCTCTCAGCAATTATGCCCAGAGAAACCTGTTAGCCACTTTATTTTTATTCATGATGTGATGTACAACTAGCGCCACTTTCTGTCTTATGCTGTGTTAATGGTTTTCTGTTTCTATATTAAAAAAATTAAATCGCAATCAAAATTTTAGTCAAGCATTGTTAGCCAAGAGGCCATCGCAGCCGTCTTGCAAGCAAGTAGTTGTTTGCAAATGGTTGTGGGTTCACCTCCCGGCATATGCTATGACATATGGAAAACAAAAATTATACATTATCATTAGAAGGATTATTTTCAGTTTATAAAATCTTCGTTTTTTTTATTTTAAAAATCTAAAAGATTATTTATTTCTGTTATATATAACAAAGTACTTTTTTAAAAGTTTAAATTTTTTGAATATTTATTGCATATTTTTATATGTAAGTATAAATCTATTATTATTATTTACTCATTAGTACAAATAGGTTATTTACATAGAAGCTAAAAATCTAAATACTGCTTCAGGCCATATTCACGTTAGCTACTATTATAACGTTATATTTTTGAAAAAAAAAAAAAAAAGTATTTCAAGTGAAAATAAGTTATTAATAATTTAAATTTCTTGATATCTAATAAATATAGTGAAATATGAAAGATATTAAGAAGAAACATGAATTGCATAACTTCAAAATCGCATTAAAATAATCTGCATAAAACGAGACCCAGGTGTATTTTATTTTTCTGTGCTAATCCTTGTTAAAATATCAAATGTACTTTTTATTTTTACTAACTACTGAGTATCTGGAGATTAACTTTTACTTTTTATTTCAATTTTTTCATCTAATGACAATTGAGAAATTATTATTTTTATATATATTGAACACTAACATCCATCATGATAAATATTAAAAAAAAAATAACATAAAAAGTAAATTGAAAATCAGCCGGGTAATATTATATCTATTGGTTTTTGACTAACAACAGAGCCATCAAGCGGAGTGCTGGGGCTAATCACGATAACCAAAATAACATTTCTTTTATTATTTTGTAATATTTTTCTGTAATAAATATTTATATATTAATTGATAAATGTTAATTACAAGAGAGAAAAAACAAACAATATTTTTACCTAAATGAAAACAATAAAAATTTATTCACTCTGAAGAGAAATCAAAATAAATAAGCATACCATGCTCAAATAATTATCGATGCTGAAGCAGTGAATAGCTCTAATGGCCCTAGTTATGCTGTTGATAGAAGCAAATGAATCTTAGAAGAACTTGCTAAACTTCAGTAAATATGACATTTCTGGCACTGCCATAATTAGCAGCAATTTTAAATAGAATTTCAAACATCACTCAAAATAATTCTTTTTAAAAACAGCTTAATAAGTTGTATTTATATATTAATTATGCAAAATATTAAATTATGTTATTAATATTTTCAAGCACAAATTTAATAATTAACCTTTTTATGGGAATTCTGGGGACCAACCTTTATTGATTTTAAAATCAATTTCTTTTGATTAAAGATAGTAAAAATAAAAAAATATTAAATGTTTATAGTAGACAAAAATTAAATAGAAATTGTGCAAAAAATCTTTGTAAGAAATGATTGGTATATATTTATGATTAAAAATTATAATTGAAATAAATAATAAACATTTGATATATTATCTCCCATTGGCTACATGTATATGCAATTTTATACACTATAAGTAAAAAATTAAAAGGTAAACAGCTTTAAATAGCCCACCTCAAGGAACAAACCTTTTCAGCATCTTTCTACAAAAACATAATCAAGGAAAACAGAATATTCATTACTCTAATCAAAACTGGTAATGAAGATTTGTCCCCCCCCCCCCCGTTTTACATTTAGCTAAGAATAGAAACTCATTTATTGACCAAAAATTATAAAAGTTTTTTAACCTGGATTCAAACTCAAGATCTTAGATATTCACGTATTAATCACTCTACCAAGAGATTTTTCATATTATATATATATATAATGAACACATACAAAGTCACTAAATTTACAACATAGTATCAAATTCAATTATTGTATTAAAATTTTTTTTCTAAATATTTATTCAAAATAAAATATTTAAAACTTTTTAATTGGGATTTAAATGGAAGGGTTTGTGTTTTTATATCTTTTCCACTTTTTCCAAACTAATTTTTAACTGTTGGATGCATCTCTTCTTTTGTAAAAGCTGACTGTCATCTGCGCCAATCAGGTCTTAATCGAGTCACGGCCAATAAGTTCCGACTGCTGGTTATGGCTCATAGCTTCCCATTAGCAAGTCAAAATATCTAAAACAACATGTTTAGTTTGAAATTCTCAACACTTAGCAATGGTATGGGAGAAAATAACATTTAATACGATTTATTTCATTACTACTAGCATTCTGATGATTTCAGAAATAAAATAAAAAAATTAAAATATATAGAAGCACTTGGTATAAAATGTTATTATAATCAACATTCTTTTATATCTAATAAAAAGGATAAATAATATTTAAAGATATTCATAAATTAAAAAAAAAAGAGAGAATTTCAAGTATACTCAAATAGATTATTTAATATGTATATATAAAGCTTCTAAGTTTAATTAAATACATATTACGAATGCAGATTCAGTTTTCAAATTTTAATCATCACAATTGTAAAATACATATCTATACAAAATAAAATTACAATAATATTAATATAATTTAAAAAGTTGGATAACAAATATGAAATAAAGATAATAATAGTAAGACGGGAAACTACAAGCAATATCATACAAATTTATTTAGAAAGAAAGTAATAGACTGCTAATATAATAAACTATATAGTCAATAATAAGAACATAAGATCAGAATAAGATGTGCAGTTATTGTTTATTTGAAGATCAAACAATTGATCGGATCATCATACACTCTCAATAATTTATCTCATTTGGAATGAATTTATACATTCTTAATTGATTTGAAAACAATATTACTAAATAGAAATCAGAACGATACACAAATTAAAAAATATTTCTCATATGATATACTAAATACAAAGTAAATCATAAATGAAACATACATTTATAAACATAATTAAATAGTTAATAATGGGTTTAATAAAATTTCAGACAAAATTAAATTCTTTATAGTCAAAAGTGACTATTAGTGCATCCAATAATTACAACTCAGATCAATATATAAATATATTGTCATAAAATTGCCCAATATGTAGAATAAGTCATTAGAAAGATAAGCCTTGAAATAAAAATGCAAATAGGTAATTAAAAGTAAGAAAAAAATATGTGTTTCAAATATTCAAAACCAACTAATAAATGCAATAGAACATATAATTAACTCCCTAACAAGAGCTTATCTCTATATGCCAAAGTTTCATTATATAACATGCTAATTGTGACTACAACGCTATACTATATACCAATAATAAAATTTACCAAGAAATTTATTAACCATAATCATACACAACTGAGAAAACTTCTCTGGTGTAAAAGAATTTCATTAATCTCAATCAGAAAGCTCCAGTGTCCATTGTCAAGCGATGACCTGGGTCAACATTCAATAAAAGTATTTGAAATACAAAAATCACTTAATATCATCTCAAGATATATTGAGAGGTTTCCTTATCTGGAAATAGCATTTAAAATCACACCTACAGATAGACCACCTCCACTTATATTTAAAGGCCATTAGAGACTTAGTCCTAGAAATATAAAATCTTGTTTATATTCCCCCAAAGGGTAAATATCAATATTGGGAAATATATTTATTACTTTCCCCAGCCACAAAAAGTCTACACTTGAACTTACAAATAAACATTATGTCACAAATTTAGATATTGATCACTTGAGCTTAAATTCTTTGATTTTCTGATTAAGATCAACTTAGAAGCATTATCTACCAATTTTTTTTTACAAATGTAAAGACAGATTCAGTCAATAGATGATTACTGTGGTCTTTGTAAAGGGGAGTCTGAAACCCAATCTCACATTTATTTCTCATGTCCCAGCTTTGACCAGTCATATTTAAAAATAAAAATATAAATGTTGAATAAATGTTTAAGGAATTTGATAAAGGTCTTCTTTTGAATGTACGTGCTAATATCTTTGTTCTCTATGCTATTTGGTGCACAAGATGCATATGTGTCTATGAAAGCAGTTCAAGAAGACCACTAATTGCTTTTAGAAATTAGCTAGAACAATAAGAGAAAGAGATAAAAAAGTTTTCAAATACAAGGTATATATAGAAACCTTGAGACCCTCTCAATCTTCAAAGCTATATAGCATGACACACTTGCCTCAATAATAATGTTTTTTTTTTTGATTTGTTATATCAAGTGTCTATCATTTAATTAATGTTGTAAAAAATAAATAAGTGTAACCAATGTTTCCTTTACAAAGAATGAATAAAGTAACTTTGAAACATAAAAATTTTAAGCAATCAAAGAAATTTCAATATTTAGAAAGCATTCCATACTTACAGGAAAAACTCCTAATACAAATGACAAAAGACTTGAGATAATTATTTTTATTTGTTTTACTTTTTTTAAATGACCATTTGGAACTGTAATTATACTATAAAATAATATTTTTCTAATGAGTGACATCATTTTATCATGTAGCATTTTCAATACAAAATTGATATAGCTGTTCCAAGTTAAGTCGTCTAAATAGTGCAGATGATGTAGTTATTTTTGAAGATAATGCTTTTAAGCTTCAAGAAATATTGCAAAAGTTATCAGATGAAAGTAAAAAAGAATGACTAACACTAAAGCCTACAATAATGTTCAGTAAATTTTCCCAGAAGAAGAAAATAAAGAAACTAAGAACTATAAATACCTTAGTCATATTATTAATACAGATAAAAATATAATAGATGAAATAAATTGAGATTTAAACTTGGATAAAATGCTTTTGGTAGAACTAACTTAGTATTAAAAGTAAAAATGTTTATGTGTTTAAAAAGGAAAGTTTTTAATAGATGTGTTTTATCAGTTCTTATTTATGGATCAGAGACTTAGGTAAATTTAATAGAAAAGAAATATAGAGGTTTCAAATCATTCTAAGTTAAATATTTGAAGTCTAAAACTGGATCCCAAGAGATTGTAAAAGACGTAGAAAAATACCACCAGTGATAGATTGATGAAATAAAAAAAAATTATTGCTATGATGTGGAGAAAAAAGCTATGGATCAAAAAAACTGGATTAAACTTGGAGAGACTATCTTAATGTAGATTATTAATGATTAAAAATAATGATTATTGATAATATCAATAGTGGTTTAATAGTACATATATATTTTATGGTAATGTTTATCTATAATTTGATGTAATCTTAGGACATTTAAAAAGAAAATCAGTTGATAAACTTTTTTTTGTTTAAATGTTTGCATATGATAAATTATACTAAGATCATTCATAAGCCATTAAAGGTAAGAGGTCATATATTGCTATAATTTAGTTTTTAATAAGTATATAAAATTTTTTTTTTTTTTAAATTCAAAGTGACAAAACTGTTTTAGAAGATAGTTAAAGACCTCTGCAAAATAAAAAGAAGCAGAGCAGATCCTCCTTATTACTCTTAACAGTATTTGGAACTGAAAATTAAAAACCAAAGCAATTGTTCTTCACAAGATTGAGCTCATAGAATTAGTGATTGATAAGAAAAAGTTGTTTGACAATTCTATATGTTTTAAGAATGTCAAGACAATATCTTGAGTAGTTTTATATACACTGATTACTCAAATTGTTAGCAGATGGTATTGGAGTAAAGTAAACAGAGTGAATATTTGTATTTTATATTGGACTATTTCCATCATCTAATATGCGTATTGAATGTCATTAGAAAAATTTTAACTTTAAATATTTCAAATACAATCAACTGTTAGTAATGACATATCAAACAGATTAATATATGCACAATTTTTCATGAGGTATTATTCTTCCCTCTTCTTCAGGTGTTGCTGGCCGGACTAGTGACAATACTAGAACGGGATTTGAACCTGGACCCTTAGATTCTTGAGTATTGAATTTTAAGGTAATACTCTGACCAAGTGAGCCATCCTGCCAAAGGCAACAGTCTGTAGAAATTTCATATACTTACCTGTGAGGTTCTTCCTGATTTCTCCACTTTTTCCTAAAAGCAAAGTTGATTAGTGATTTCCATACATTATGTATAGTCACACTAGGTTAGCTTATGAGATTTTTTGCCATTGTCATGTGAGCAGCTTCTTTAAATTTTCTTCTTTGTACTTTTTCTTCTCTATTCAATGTTCATTGGTACATACATGATCTTCTACATTAGACACATGTTTTCTCTTTTCTACTCATCAGATTGTGTTCTTGCAAGCACTTTTCAATGGGATGACTGGTCTCACCAATATATATTCTTCCACATTCACATGGTATTTCATAGATGCAGTTTTTTCTTTTCAGCATTTCAAGTTTAGGCTTTGTAGATATTAAAATTGCTCATAGTGTGGTATGCTCTGGAAAGCTGTTCTGATGTTATACTGACTGCAGATTTTCCTTAATTTGTCTGCTATTTTGGGAATATATGGGTACACTACAGCTGATGGATAACAATTTTCTATAAGAGATTGTTTTATATAGATTTTTTCTTATTCCAAATTGCTGGTTTCCAAACAAACTTCTTTTGCTCTGTTCCATAGTGATAATATAATTTCATGTTTTGGGTGTGATTGGATGTATAGGCTATTTTCCTGTATGCATAGGTTTTCGGTAAATGTAGTTTTGATTTTACCATGAGAAAGTCTTGTCACAAGAACATCTAAGAATGCCAATTTTTGTTCTTGTTATGATTCTATTGTGAATTTAATTGAAGAGGATATGTTGTTGATGTGTTTCCAGAAAGTTTGTAGCAATGCTTCACCACATGGCCATAAAACAAATGCATCATCCACATAGCAAAAAAAAAACATTAGGTGGATATGGAGTAGTTTTTATCGCTAAGGTTTCAAGTTCTTCCATGTAAATATTGTGAATCAAGGAAGACAATGGTGAGCCCATAGCCATTCCTTGATTTTGTTGGAAGAATTCTGTGTTATATTAAAGTAGGTTGTTTTGATGCAGAATGTTAATAGTTGTAATTATAAATTTATTAAATGCTCACTATTATTTCAGTAATAGTTTTAACAAGGCTGTAAACCTTAGCAATGAGCGTCTGAAAAAATCGTCACTAGGGACCTCTGTAGGTCTTTAAAACACATGCTTACGCTATGAAGAAAAGAGAGAATCCCTTTCTTTACTTCGACCTACTTTTATATATTTCCATTATACTATCAATAGGAAAAGCTGTCCTGGTTTGTAAAGTATTATCACCATTTAATCTTTTCCTTACAATAGACAATGCTTCTTCACATGATACATTCATGAATAAACTTTTCACATCAAAGTTTACCAGTAAGTCAATTTTTTCAATTTTCATGTTCTTGATTAATTCTACAAAGTGTCTAGAATACCTAACAAAGAACTGGGTCTTGTATGCCAAATGACTTAGAACTTTGAGAAGAAATCTTGCCAACTTTTGGCAAGGTAAATCTCTAGAACTAACAATAGGTCTTAATGAAACATGATCCTTATGAATTTTAGGTAGACTATAAAGATGAAAAAATTTGCTGAAATACGATTTTATTTTACTCTTTTCTGAATCAGTGAAGTACTTTTGATGTGTTCTGAGTAATGCTTATAACTGTGTTTCCCTACTCACTATTGGATTTTTTTTGCTACTTTTCTATATTAGCCTGCTATGAGGTGTTCTTGTATTTTGTTGTCATAATCAATTGTATCCATTATAATTATTGCATTGCCTTTGTCAGCAGGGAGAATAATTATAGATTTTATCTACTTTAAGAGATTTAATTACTTTCCTCTAACCATAGGATATGTTTGACTTTAATTTTTGTTGCTTGTCAAGTGTTCTTTTTATTGTCCAGAATAATTCTGCTGCTTCTTCTAAAGGCAATTTTTGAGTGACTTCCTCGGTATCTGCCATTATATCTAATAAAAAGATATTAGACAGTGTTATGGCAAAGTTTAATCATCTTTTAAGAACAGAAATTTCAGTATCTGTTAGATGTTTAGAATTGAGATTTTTAACACATGAAGTTGGTACATTGCTTGGTACATTATGATTTTTGATATGCCCATGTAGGTTAGCAAGTTTCTTCTTTTGGCTTTCTTTTATTTTTCCATGTAATGTAGAATATGATTTTTCTACTGCTTGAGAAACTCTCATGTAGTCTTCATCAGAAAGTTTATTTTTTAGAAAACATTCTACCTTATTAATGCAATGCATTGTTTGATACTTAGAAAATCTTTGAGCACTTATTCTTTCTCTTAACAGAGCTTCACTTGCTCTCTGAGTAATTTTCTCAGCTCTCTGAGAGTGAATTGGAGGTTTTATTTGCAAACCTTTAGGAATCATCCTTTCAGATTTACATAAGCAAGTTAAATGATTTTTCTACTTTGGTCAGCTTTAGACATAATTTTTCATAATATCTGAAGTTTGATATAGTATTGGGTCCATACCAAATACTTGGTGTTTTCCTGAAGGTTTGTGATGATGGTGTTCTAGTTGTATTTTTATATTGGACTATTTCCATCATTCAATGTCTTTAAAAAAATTTTAACTTTATTTAACAAGTTTCATTATACTTATAAGTTGTAATGTAATTCAAGGTTGTGTTAAAATTAAGTTAAATAATATAAATATTATTAAATTTTTATTCCAAAAATGTGAAAAATAAATATTCCTGAGAACAATAACTGGTGTATTTAAAAAATAATATATCTGGTACTTACATATTATCTTGTGCCCATGCGTTTTTTTTTAAAATTATTTATTTTCAGACATACATACAAATATGTTACTTGTGAAGTTTAAAAAATATTAATAAATCTATTATAAATTCCATTCACAAGACTTAATTAATTTATATATATATTATAACATATTAACTTCAGAATTTTGACTTTAATCGGTGACTGTTCAATTACTACATGTGAATTTCATTCATCATATTGACATAATGCAGTTAATAGTCAAATGTTGGAATCTCCTGAGTTGCACCAAATTGGAGAAGTTACTTCACTATGAAAGTGGTTTGCGTTTTGAGATTTTGTTCCTCCCCTTTCAGATTAAAGTATTTACTACCCTCCTCCCATATTAATGGAAAATAAATTTTGTGGAAAAACAATTTTTATTTATTTTGAGATTATTTTATAAAAATCGAATATTTTATTATTATAAAAATACATATCTTTAACATTTTACAAGTCAAACAATATTTTATTATTGCAAATATGTGTATTTATTCCAAACTATTTTATAAAAACCAAATAATGTTCTATTATTATTTTCAAATTGTTTTATAAAAATCAAACAATATTTATTATTGTACACCATTTTACATTCATTTTGTGAAAATAAAAAAAAATATTGAATTTTTAAATTAATTAATATTTTCCGTGTAGCTTCAGTGGCCTCACATTGTATGTGAAAGAAACTGAGATGAAAAACGCATATCAGTAATGAAATATTTAAATGCAAGCTTAAAAAAAAAGTTGTATATAATAAAATAAAATTGTAGTTAATTTTATATTTATTATACCACTATAAATGACATAAATAAATATTACGCTAATCAGTATTACTTACCAACATTTTCAATAGCATATATTTATACATGTTATTGGCAATAGTGAGGTTATTATACCTAATATATAATAATATTAAATGCTAAAATACACTAAAAATATTTATAGTTACATATATGTAACTTCATTGATATGAAATATATATGCCATTTTGAATAAAATAAAAAATAATGTATCTCCACATCCATGTACATTCATATATTCACTTTGTTTTGTATGAAGTTTTCAAACTTATAGTAAAATACATGCCGGGTTTAGTATATATATTTTAGTAATGTAGAAAAAAGTTCACGTAAAATACTTGAATTAAACGTCTTCTTGTAAATCAACAAGAGAATTGTGAAACATTTCTTTCAATGTTCTTAACCCCCCCAAATTTTTTCTTTAGGGAGTACTTTTTTTTTTTTTTTTACTTCCTTTTCAATTTTTTTATTCCAACTTTCTAAACCTTGTCAAAAAAATCTGTTTTTTATTGTTGTATATTTCCTAGGAATTTAAATGCATTCTTCTAAATACAAGTCATGTGGTGAGACTTCAGTGCTCATCCCATCATTTTAGTTACCAGATATCAAAGGCAAGTTCCCTACAAATGTTACATTGAATTGTAATGTTTACAGTGCCTGGAGGGATTACGTTATCTCTATACGCAGAGCACCTTACACCAACTGGAAAGAATCAATCAAAGCTCAATTCTTTCAACTTAAAAAAAAGACCCCATGAACAAAACGTTTTCATCCCACCCTCTTGCTAAAATTGAAAATAGACCAGCCCTTTTTTATTAGAATAGTAAAGAAAATAACATAAGTGGTTAACCAAATTCTTTTAAATACTTTTAAGGTAGTTAAAAATTACGGACCAAAAAAAGTTTAAACACACAATATATATATGCAAGAAACCAAAGCTTTTCACAATACACAGGTATGTGTAACTTATATAATGTTGATATATATTGGAAAAATTTTAACTAAGAAGATGGAAATAATGGCGGATTAAACTAACAATTCAACTCTACGACTAATACTTGTTCATGATACACAATGCCAGGTATGGTTTAATTCAGGAATAGAATGGATGACTATAGAGTTCAAGATCGAAGAAAGTATATAAGAATATAGTTGGTACTATTATTATTAATTATAATTAAAGTATGATTTTTCAAGCAACTGGATTTAAAAAGATAGATAGGTCGTATGTCTTAATGCAACTGTTGAAGCAAATGCAGCCGTAGATCTATGAGGCAGCATCATAATTCAGTCATATTTATTTTTATAACAAGTCTTTAAAAAACCACTAAACATCACATGATCACTATCTCATACTAGCACATAATTATTATTAAACAATTCAAAACAAAGCAAAACTCTCCATATAGTAATGCCATCTTCTGGCATCCATTGATTGCTCTTGTTAGCACAAGATGGCACTACTATATGGAGTTTTGCTTTGTTTTGAAGTCTTTAAAACTTCACTTACAAATGCAGATTAATTTTCTAGTTAAGTATAGTTAGATAACCATTTACCAACCAATGCTACAAAACTACATAGCCAGCTATAAGTTAGCTATCAGAATAAAAATTCCCACATTTCACTTAGCCTGGATTCAAATCCAGATCTTGCAAATAATAGGTTGATTTACTAATTACTATTTCATAAAATAAAGAATTATACATTGTGGTGAAAAAAAAAAACTTTTTTTTAAAACTGTATGATAAAAACATGTTAAATATTTTGACTTCATATGGATAATTTGCACATTAAAAAAATCAGTGACATAAATCAGATTTCAATGACGTCAGCAATCAGATCAGACATCTATTGAATGCGTGAATTTTTTTACTAACATTTATTCTTCCTCTAAATATAGTAAGTTTTTAAAAAATACCATAAAACTAATTATGTTAAATTCTTTTTTGTTTTTAGAGTTTATAATATATATTTTTTACTAGTTAATAATTTTAACATGCATTACATTTAAAAACATATAAACAGTATAAAGACCACAGCTAACATTTGGGCTATATTTCTACAAATTTGAGTGATAAACTAAACATTTTTACAAATGTTAGGATACAAATGAAAGTACTAATACATAAAAATGATGAACTTTTAATAAATCCCTTTTTTATTATTTTATTATTGTCAGTTCTCTAATTTTGTTTTTAAATAAAAGACTTACTTGAACTATTTTTCTCTCTCTTTAGATTTCACATCAAACCATTAAAATATCATCTTAGATTCAAAGATTTAGGTGCATCATACTTAGATCCAAGTTTCCTAACTACAAACTAGTCTAGGAATATTGGATAAGTATGTGACATTAAATAGGATTTAATATGCACAATCTTCTGGCATCCATTAATTATTATAGCTTGCACTAGGTGGCTCTTCTGTATGGAAGTTACTATTTTTTACAACAGTGAAAATGACTCTAGTTCAACTATGAATGATTTAAAAGAAGTTCCTCTTCTTTATTATTAATAATAATTAACAAGCCTGTTAATGACAAGGCAATAACAACAAAGATTCCTGAAGGCAAGAGGTATGTCACATACAACAGTGAATATAATGTCCTGCATTTGATGCAGTAATAAATTGGTAGATTTTGAAGCTCAAAGTTTGAATGACAGCTCAATTCTGGCACTCAAACTTCTTATGAATCTCTGAACAATAAACTCATGTATACTTTTTTTTTTTTTATTGAATATAGTAGCATAAAAAAAATCTTTAGGATTTTATCTTTAAAAATAAAAATAGAATTAGTCAAGTTATATTTTTCAATATAACTTTCATGTGAAATTTATCACAGAAGGTGGGGAAAATATTAATGTTTTTGAATTATAGTATTGATGTGAATATGAATAGCAAACAAAATAATTAAATGAATGAATACTTTAGATAAGATTTTAACTTTTGTTTGAAGGTATAATGACTGGGTTAAAATTGTGTTTTTTTTTTGTTTATATTGTAAATTGATTTTATTTAGTAAAAAATGTTTAATAATAGAAAAGTTTGATAGAAACTGAAATGCCAGTTATAAAATAGATGAACTCACATCAGAATAATATATATAACACTGATAGCCCAAAAGACCAAATAGATGACAAGTTATATATATATATATACTACTTATGATTGCCAGATTTCATGACTCTGACAACATTTAATAATTATAGTGTAAATATAATTGATTATATAAGATGTATTTTCTAAAAATAACATGCAATTCAATATATTATATCAACAAAGAATGATTTTTATAAATAAAAACAAAAATGAAGCATTTATTTATTTTCACACACAAATAAGATTTACATTTATTAATATATATATATATATTTAAACCAACCAAAATGCGACCCCCCCAACTTGATTGAATTCTTTTATTTTTTAACAATAGTAAATAATTATCAATTTCTTATATGTATACTAAAATGAAGTGATCCTTTTGATTTGTTGCTTGTCTTTTTTTTTGCATTGTTATATAGTCATTATCATTTTCAACATTATTGATCCACTGTAGGTGGTCTCTCTAAGTTTAAACCAGTTACTCTGATCTCTAAATTCTCTTAACTAAAACTCATTAACAAACTTATTTTGTCCAACCATCTCATATATGATCTCTTTTTTAAGTCTTTTACAATCTCTTTTAATACAATATAAATCTTCAATTATACATCTATTATGATCTAGTTTAAAAACATATCTTCTAGCCTGCTTGTAATTCATAATTAATCTCTCCATGCTTTATTGAGTGATATGAAGTTTCTATATTGCTGTTCTGTTAAATGTCTAAATCTCAGAACAAATTTATTAAAAAATTTCCTGTTCTTGTAATGTTAACTTATTTCTAACTTTTCATCCATTATGTTTCTGCCACAAAAATAATCTGACCAAGGTATCATTGTAATTGTTAACTTCTTCTCATCTATGATTATCAATGCTTACTTTCTTCTTCTGAAAAAATCCATAGAACATCGTTTTTTTTTTTTTTAGCATTTATCTTGTCTTATTTTTCCCCCTTCCATTTGCTCTTACATTTTCTGAAGCTCTAAAGCATTATTTACAAAAACAACCACATCATCTAAAAACTATAGATGATTTAAATAATATCCATTTATTTTTACTCCCTTAGGGTGACACTTTAATACACAAAAGATTTATAGGTTATAATAATTTTTATTTATAGAAAACTATTACTTTTTAGATTAACAACTTTCCCATTTTTGCTCTCTACTTACCTAAGTCTGGCATATGTAAATTTATATAAAAAGTATCTGATATGCACAAAATTTACTGGAATCTTGTTTAAATATTCAGTATATATTGATTCACAATAGATATTCTATAGCAATAGAAGTTTCAATGCATTAAATGTATAGAGTAAAAACAATGTGATATAAGCTTCAGAATTTAATAACAACTTGAGTTTATGCATTAAATGTTTCAAAATTTTTATCATTGCAAAAATGCTTCTAAAATCAAATGTTTTTTCATAATCTATAAAACCAATGCAAAATAAAAATTCATAATCATGAATTCTTTCTATATCTTCTCTTAATACTTGGATATTGTTACAACTTCCTTTAAATTCAATTTGGTAATTTGGTTAGTTTAGTTCCAAAGTTCCATGTAGATGAATTATGATGATCTAAACAAAATATTATCTATCATTTAGAGAAGAATGAAAGGTCTACAATTTCTTATCTCCTCTTTTTCATATTTCTTGGAGCTTTTCCATTCTCCATAGATTTAATTACATACTTTCCTCATTTTAAATACTATTCTGTGCTGCTTAAATAGTGGTAGAGGAAAAGACTCAAGAATCAAGTCCATGAGTGAAGTTAATGTTAATTAATCTCTTCTAGTGCTTGAACATCTGAATTTTTTTTCTTTCTTTTATTTAAAATACTTGGCATTTCAAAAGATTTTCCTATAATTATAGATGATAATCTGTTTTATTATAATATAGTTCTTGGCAGAACTGTTTTTTCATGTTTCATAATATTATCTAGTGATGACATAGTTTTTTTCTTTTTATTAAAAAAATAATTTTTCTTCCAATACTAAGATGTTATGCCATAGTTTTGAGACTGTTTCTTCTGTAGCTTTCCTTGCCTCTTCACAACCAGATATTCAATTCTTCTAAATGTTATTACTTTTTAAAAGTTTATTTTCATTTTCTTCACTCATATATTGCCATCTATTAAATGAAAATTTATTGTTAAATTACTGGTTATTGCAAAATAAATACTTTGCTAAAAATAGGATATTAATAAGGATGGATTTGAATACTGTATTATATATATATTTAATGATCAGAAGTCACTATGATGGTCAAATATCCAATATGATTTATTTGTTCATAATGTTGTCACAAACAGAAATAAATATATAATCAATCAAACAAGATTGAAATAAACAACTATTAATAATTATATTTAAATATTTATCAAACCGGCTTTCATCTCCATTGAATATTATTATTTGTTTATATGAATTCTATAATATAATATCTTGAGAAGCTCTCAATGGAGATGAAAGCCGGTTTGATAAATATTTAAGTATAATTATTAATAGTTGTTTATTTCAATCTTGTTTGATTGATTATTTATTTAATGATCAGAAGTCTTTAAGCAACCAATGATGAAAGAAAAATCTTCAGAAACTTTCGGCTTTGATTGTTTTGAGCTTAAGAATGTGAGCCAATCTAAATAACCTAATAGCATTTTAAGTAGAAATAAGAATTTAAGTGATGAAATGCAGTGAGCATGGACTCTAATGTTTGCTGCTGTTTGATCGTAATAGTTTACAAAAGCAAGGCATTTAATCACAGTGATAAAACTACTGCAACTAAATTCATTGTATATGAAAGTGTTCTTTTATGTAATTTACCATTGGAAATGAAACTTGTACAACCTATTAATATAGCTTAAAGGTATGAAAAAAATTCATTTAAGAATGCTCTGTAATATTCTAATATGATGACAAAATCATAAGACAAATTATCTTCTTTGGCTTGCTAGATAGTTAGAGTTTATTATTATAAAATAGCAAACTTCCAGCATGGTTTTTGTGATAGAAGCAGATTTCCAAGTGCAATGGATAGACTCTGGAGCTTAGCGCCCACAAATTATATTTCTAACACTTTTAGTGCTTGAACTTTCTATGAACTCTGAGCTATAAAGTCATTTAATTCCTTATTTATGTATTTAAAAATATACATCAAAGGAATTCTAAAAGGTGCAATATGGATTGCCTTCATTGGAAATATATGGTGGAGGAGCGAATACATTGGAGACCTACAATTAGATGAGACATTGAATACATTTGGAAATAAAAGTTTATTGCAAAAGCTCATCAAATAAACATAATATATCTGCATGATCTATATTTAGAAATATGATGGATTATATAGTCATCACAAAATTCATTTCTAGTATATGTAATTGGAATGGCCGTACTCGTTTGCTAATAATGAAAACAATATATAAAATTAGGCAAACACATCATCATCATCATCAACCATTATCAATCCACTGCAGGATGAAGGTCTCTCCAAGTTTAATCCATCTTCTCTGATCATTAGCTTCTCTTCTCCACAACACCCCTGCACATTTTCTTATTTCATCCATCCATCTCACATGTGGTCTCTTTCTGGGTCTTTTACAGTCTCTTGGAATCCAGTTTAAAATTTCAATTGTCCATCTATTATCATCTCTTCTAGCAATATGTCCAGCCCAACTCCATTTCAATCTTTTAATTTTTTCAATAAGGTCAGTAACACCTGTTTGTTGTCTTACCCATACATTGCGTTTTCGATCTCTTCTTGTTACTCCCAACATACATCTCTCCATACTCCTTTGAGTGGTCTGAAGTCTCTGTATTGCTCTTCTATTAAGTGTCCAAGTCTCAGATCCATAAGTAAGAACTGGTAAAACACATTTGTTAAAAACCATCCTTTTCAAACACATAGGCATATTTCCTTTTAGTATCAAGTTATTTCTACCAAAAGCACTCCAACCAAGTTTAATTCTATGATTAATTTCCTCCATTATGTTTCCATCTGTATTAATAATCTGACCAAGGTATTTGTAACTGTTAACTTCTTCTAATTCTTCATAATCAATCTTTATTTTCATATTTTGAGCAAATCGATTAAACATTACTTTAGTCTTTTTAACATTTATCTTTAGTCCTACTTTTCTACTTTCATCTGCTAACTCCTGCAACATTTCCTGCAGCTCTGAAGCATTATTTGCAAAAACAACTACATCATCTGCGAAATCTAAATGACTTAAATACTCTCCATTTACTTTCACTCCTTTAGTTTCCCATTTTAATCCACAAAATACTTCTTGCAGCACTGCTGTAAAGAGTTTTGGAGATATGGAGTCACCTTGTCTTACACCTTTCTCAATGTTGATTTTTCCAGTATCATTATGTAATCTAATTGTTGCTGTTGCATTTTTATAAATATTCTTTAAAATATGACAATATCCTGGATCTATACCTTGATGATCCAATGCTTTAATCACTGAAGAAATGTGTATAGAATCGAATGCCTTTTCATAATCTACAAATCCAAAACATAATGACAACTCATATTCGTTTGTCCTTTCTATGACTTCTCTCAATACCTGGATATGATCTATTGTACTAAAACCACTTTTAAATCCAGCTTGTTCTCTTGGTTGGTGGAAATCCAAAGTTCTCTGTAGACGAGTTGTAATTATCTTGGTAAAAATTTTATATAAAACTGATAAAAGGCTGATAGGTCTGTAATTTCTAATATCTTCTTTATCACCTTTTTTAAATATTAATATTATTACTGCATTCTTCCAATCTTCTGGTACATCTTTATCATTTAGACATTTGGTATATAACTTTGCTAAAATTGTTTCTATTTCTTCACCTGCTTCTTTTAATATATCAATTATAATTCCATCATTTCCTGGAGCCTTTCCTTTCTTCATACACTTAATTGCATGTCTCACTTCTTCATTTAAAATTCTGGGCAATTCGGAAGATGTAATAGATATAGGAGGTACTTGTTCTTTATTACTATATAATTCTTGATAAAAATCTTCTACCAATTTCATGATGTCATCTCTCTTTTTAGTAATAATTCCATCTTTTTTTCTTATTGCAGATATAAATTTCCTACCAATACCAAAATGTTGTTTAACATTTTTGAGACTTTTATTTTCTTCTACAGCTTTCCTTGCTATTTCACAGTTATACTTTCTTATATCATTTTCAACTCTTTTCCGTACCATTTTACAAAATTCGAGATATTCAATTCTTTTTAATACATCATTTTTGTATATCTTCAATTCCTTCTTTTCTTCATAAATTCTCTAGTCTCAGTAGAAATTTTATTAGTCAATTGCTGCTTTTTTCTACCAGCTATGTTTGTTGCAGTTTTTAAAAGTGTATCAGTTATTTTCACATTAATTTCATTCAAATCTGTATCATGTTCAAAATCTCCTAACACTTGAAACCTATTTGTAAGTTCTAATTTAAATTCATTAGAATGTTTCTGAAGATTAGGAATATCAACTGTAAATATTGTTTTTCTTAATAATTTTTGTCTTTCTAGTTTTACATTAACACGTAACTTACACCTTACTAATCGATGATCACTTCCTGTGTTAAATTTATTAAGAACATTACAATCTTGAAATATGTATTTTCTGTTAGTCAAAATATAATCCAATTCTGCTGTACCTTCATTTGGATGCTTCCATGTCCATTTCCTTTTAACATTTTTCTCAAAAAATGAATTCATAATATAAAGTTTTTCTTTTTCTGCAAACTCCACAAGTCTATGTCCTCTCTCATTTCTATTACCATAACCAAAATTACCTACAGCAATTTCATCTTTCATTTGTCTACCAATTCTAGCATTAAAGTCTCCCATAACAATTTTAAAATGTTGTTTACTCTGATCAAAAGCCTTTTGTACATCCATATAAAAATCTTCTACTACTTCATCACTATGAGAACTTGTTGGGGCATAAACCTGAATTATCTGCATTTGGTATCTGCTATTAAGTTGTATAACTAATCTTGCCACTCTGTCCGATACACCATCAATCTCCACAATATTGTTCTTCCACTTTTTATTTATAATGAATCCTACTCCACTTGTATTTCCAATATGTGTGCCTTTATAATAGAGTATATGTCCACTTTTTAAATCAATTGTTTCTTCTCCTTTTCTTCTAACTTCACAAAGTCCAATAATGTCCCATTTAATATAAGACAGTTCTTCTTCTAATTCTTGCAATCTTCCTTCACTTGAAAGTGATCTGCAGTTGTAAGTACCTAAATAAAAAGTCGTCATCAAATGGCAGCCTGGGTCCGCAATCAGGGGATTCTTAGCACCCTCTGCCTTCGGCCACCAACCGCTGCCTTGGTTGGTGACTTTACAGCCTCCTGGGAATAAGGGCCATGCTTTATTTTTGTCTGTCATAATTGTATATATGTATTGGAAAAATATTTATCATTTACACAAACATTCATTCTGCCTTATCAGGCACTGAGAAGAAAGACCATGGTGTTTCTTGATCTTAAACTCAGAGGTAAAAAGCCAATAAACTCACCACGCTGGCTAATGCGTGTTGGTGAGCAGCCATCCATGTTCGTATACTATATGAATAATCACATAGTAATAACAGCTACAACGACAAGAACGTATGGAGTGGACATTAGGAATTTGCCCTGCTTGGTTCCTTTAAGGCCTATACATTAAAATTTAAGATTTTTTTTTTTTTAATAGTTATGAGTAATTTAAATGTAAATATGTTGGAATAAATCTTTGCGCCAAATTTATTTAAACTTTTATATAGCTTTTTGAATGACCTTATTCAGCTATAAATTTCACATAACCAGTAAACCGAGACTGAATTTTGAAAGTAAGTTAAGATGGCGTTGCGTCATCCTTGACAACGTGATCGCATCACATGAAAAAACTACGCTATTTATAGCGGTCTCATTAGCAAGTCAAAGGAAATTATAGTCATATCATTAAAAATAATCTTCGATCCACAGTACTTATAGAGAAATTAAAGAAGTTGTCAATAAAAAGGGATAAATAAAATAGTTAAAGTTTTAGGGGGAAAAGTTAACCATATATACTGCTAGATAATATGGATAACAGCTAAATTGCAAAATAAAAGCGGATCAATTTTTATAAATAATTTTTGACGGAAAGTTAATGGTATTTTTATTTTACATATAAGCGCAAACACATTAGCCACTGCTTATCATTTATAATCATTTTCTTATTTACATAGATATATAGCAATAACCAAATTTTTTTATCAATTAAAAAAAAAGTTTAATTCAGTTACAGTTTACTAAAAATAATAAAAGAATGGAATTAATAATATATATGTTTAAGATGCACACGTGTGCTCATGTTTAATATATAACATGACACCTTGTTCTGATTAGACACCTGATAATTTAAATGGTGTACTTGTAAGAATACATAATTTAGATATATTAAACCCTTAGTTTAAAACGTCTGTTTTTTTTTAAAAGATGATAAATACGATAATCACAGTGTTAGTAATATCTTATGGGAGAAAAGTTTAGAAATTAAAACGTTATATAAGAATTAACTCTTTGTTTTGACATTGCTGTATAATGACAGATCTTGTGATATATGAGCTTGAAAAACGACAGATTGAACTTTGATTCAATTATTTATTCTATGCTATCCTAAATATCAGTCAATAAAATGTTTAATCAATGTTACTTTATTATAATTCTGATAATCTATTATATGTTGACAGTTTTACACTTATTATCGTTTTAAGAGTTATGTGCACAGATATGTTATGAAAATTATCTAATACACTATTTCTGGTTTAGTTCTAATAAATGTTATAATACACTAGTTGACTAGTAAATGATTTTATTGCTGAGGAGTTCATAAGATGTTCAAGTGCTGGAAATACAAGATCTGAGGACCTTCTTTTCCAGAGTTCTGATATTCAATCATTACTCCAAATATGCAAGGTAGAAATTTCATTTCATATAGCTGGCATTAATTGTATTTTTTCTTCAATTGGAAATGGAATAATTTTTGCATACTGGCAAGTTAGTTTCTTAATAAAAAACCTGTTCACTAGTTCATGAATCTAATTAGAGTGTGTAAATTAGATTGTCATTAGGTGCTGTCAAATTTATACCATTTTCTAGAATATTCTGTTAAATCTTAACCAGTATATTGGATTGATTATTTATTGTTTTCTCTGTGCACTTTTGAAATATTATATTACTTTTGACTAATTGTAACAAGCTGTCACCAACATCATAATATCATCATCATTGTCAACCATTATCAATCCACTGCAGGAAGGTCTCTCCAAATTCAATCCATCTTCTTTCATCTCTAGCCTCTTTTCTCCACATCACCCATGCACACTTTCTTATTTCATCCATCCATCTCACATGTGGTCACTTTCTGGATCTTTTACAATCTTTTGGAATCAGGTTTAAGATTTACATTGTCAATCTATCTTCTAGCAAAATGTCCAGCCCAACTCCACTTCAATGATATCAGTAACACCTGTTGTTCTCCTACCCAAATATTACATTTTAGATCTCTTGTTGTTACACTTAACATGTATCACTCTAAACTTCTTTCAGTGGTTTGAAGTCTTTTATATTGCTCTTCTATTAAGTGTCCAAGTCTTAGATCCATAAGTAAAACTGATAAAACATATTTATTAAAAATCTTCCTTTCCAAACACATAGTCATATTTCCTTGTAGTATTAAGTTATTTCTACCAAAAGCATTCCAACCAAGTTTAATTCTATGTTAATTTCATCCAATATGTTACCATCTGTAATAATAATCTGACCAAGACATTTTTAGTTGTTAACTTCTTCTAAACCATCATAATCAATCTTTATTGTCATCTTTTGAAAAAATCCATTGAACATTACTTTAGTCTTTTTAACATTTTTGCCTTTAATCCTACTTTTTTACTTTCATCTGATAACTTTTGCAACATTTCCTGATGCTCTAAAGTATTATTTGGAAAAACAATTACATCATCTGCAAAATCTAAATGATGTAATCTCCATTTACTTTTATTTCTTTTAGCTTCACATTTTAATCCACAAAATATTTCTTGCAGAACTGCTGTAAAAAGTTTTGGAAATGTGGAGTCACCCTGTTTTACATTCTTCTCGATGTTAACCTTCCTAATATCATTATGTAATCTAGTTGTTGCTCATCAATTTTTATAAATATTTTTTGGAATATGAGAATATTCTGGGTCTATACTTTGATAATCCAATACTTTATTCACTGAAGAAATGCGTATAGAATCAAATGCCTTTTCGTAATGGCAACTCTTATTTATTAGTCCATTCTATAAATTCTCTCAATACTTGGGACATGATCTCTATACTAAAACTACTTTTAAATCCAGATTCTTCTCTTAGTTGGTTGAAATCCAATATTCTCTGTAGATGAGTTGCAATTATCCTGGTAAAAAAATTGTATAAAACTGATAAAAGGCTGATAGGTCTGAAAATTCTAATATCTTCTTTATAATTTTTTTAAAATATTAATACTGCATTCTTCCAATCATCTGGTACATCTTTATCATTTAGACATTTGATATATGACTTTGCCAAAGTTTTTTCTATTTTTTCACCTGCTTCTTTTAATATATTGATTATAATTCCATATTACCTCAAGCTTTTCATTTCTTCATTTACTTAATTGCAAGTCTCACTTCTTCACTTAAAATTCTGGGCAATTCATCTCTGTTTTTAGTAATAGTTCCATCTTTTTTTTCTTATTGCAGATTTCCTACAAATACTAAAACATTGTTTTATATTGACATCTTTATTCTCTTCTATAGCTTTACTTGCTAATTCACAATTATACTTTCTTATATCATTATCAACTCTTTTTCACACCATTTTACAAAATTTGAGGTATTAAATCATTTTTAATGCATCACTTTTATATATCTTCATATTCCTTCTTTTCTTTATAAATTCTCTAGTCTCAGTAAAAATTTTATTGGTCAATTGCTGATTTTTTTCTACCAGTTATCTTTGTTGCAGTTTTTAAATTTTCATATTAATTTCATTCAAATCTGAATCATGTTCAAAATCTACTAATACTAAAAACTGATTTGCAAGTTGTAATTTAAATTCATTAGAATGTTTCTGAAGATTAGGAATATCATCAGTAAATATTGTTTTTTTTAATAAATTTTTGACTTTCTAGTTTTGCATTAACACGTATCTTACATCTTATTAATTGATGATCACTTCCTGTGTTAATTTGTTAAGATCATTACAATCATGAAATATGTATTTTCTGCTAGTCAAAATATAATCTAATTCTGCTGTATTGGATGCTCCCATGTCTATTTCCTTTTAACATTTTTCTAAAAAAAAAATCATAATATAAAGTTTTTCTTTTTTTGCAAACTCCACAAGTCTATGTCCTCTCTCATTTCTATTAACATAACCAAATTTACTTACAGCATTTTCATCTTTCATAATATATCACTATTGAATTGCTCAAATTAAATATTAGTAAGAAAATGATATAACACAAATGGAACAAATAAAGGAAAGAATAACACTTATGTTAAATATATATTCAATTAAAAGTATTTGAATTCTTAATGATATTACATAAACATTGAACAATTATGTGCTCAAAGATGAATATTTTATGAACTATAATAAAAGTGCAAAATGATTATTATACTAGTAAGATATTGTATCTTCCCTTTGTTAAATCTCAGCTATATTCCAAGAGTGTTAAGTAAATCATTAAGATTAATACATCATAAAAAAAGAGTTGAATTATTTTTGTTTTATGAAAACTGGTAAAATGTCATTTCCCAGTCATCATCTCTTGAATTGATTTGTTTCCTACAGCCCGAAGACGTTCAATGAAGAACACTTCATTCAAAAATAAGCACTACTGTAACTAATTCCAAGTGCTGTACAAGTATTTTGAAATGTTTGACCAGCAAAAATATAATTATCATGTACATTATCAAATTCAATTAAAAAACTAACAAAAAAAAAGATTATGAGAATTTTGGACAGAAGTTATGATTTCATATTTTAAAAACACTTTTTTCATATATATAAAATAACATGTCTACTGAGATTTTAATATATCAGATTGTAATATTCAAACACTAAGTATTTTTTTAAGAGAAAACTGATATTAATTAAATGTGGTAGGATAGTAGAATTTTATATAAATAGCAAAAAAAAAAAAGAAATTATAATAATAACAGTATCATAGAGAAATGCAATTTAAGATGCTTTGATGGTATCTTTATTAGATTTAATTTAAATATTAGAAATATTGTGAGATACAGAAATTATTAAATAATAACTATATGTAATTGAAAATCAATAGAGTAGTTGTAAAGGATAAATAAATAAACCAGTTCTTTTTCTTAAAAAAAATTATGAAATATTTAAATACATCGTTTGTGCTAAATAAGAAAATAAGAACTATGGTATGCAGAAAAGCCTCTATTTTAGTGAAAAAAACAAACATTTTGCTTAATAAACAATTATCTTGGTACATTATCAATTATTTTGAAAGTCAAATCATTGAGAAACAAATATTTGGAGCAATTAAGATGCCTACCAAACAACTTAAGAAGAACAATCATAATAAAATAATGAAAAAAATAAAACATTTTATATATCTGTTTTGAAAATATAAATTATATCATGGATAGGTATGGTATAGAAACCAAAGTGTCACAATTTAATATGCTGCCATTCAGTTTTAAATTTGGCTTGTGTTTGTATTAGTTATTATAGAGAAAAAAAACTATTGTAATTGATTGTTCTCTCCCCCCCCCCCCCCCCCCCCCCCCCCCCCAACTCTCCGCGCCCCCCCCCCCCGCAAGCCATTGTTGTTTATATCAGGTTTGAGAATACCTAACAAGGAAAATAAGTGCTGAATATAAAATAATCACCATAAAATTCTGTAGCTCAATTGCAAGAGAGGTTATATATATATATATAAAAATATATATATATATATATATATATATATATATATATATATATATATATATATATATCTTAACAACATAGAACTCAGTATGTTTGTTGGCATTTCAATTAATATATGTGGCTAGAACATCACTCCATGTATCATCCATTGCTCAAATTTTCTTAAAAATAATTATATAACATTGGATACAGCAAGAAGAAATCTATTAGAACAATCTAAGCTATAAAAGAAAATCATCATTGAAGAAGAAATATTTCCATATGAATAAATAGCAAAATTGTAATAACAAGAATTAATTATATAACCTTCTTGAAAATACCCATATTGTATCATAAAAAATTAAAGAAAACAATTTCAAGGAGTTAATTTTATATTTCAAAAAAGTCGAAAAATTCAAAAATATTGTGGCATTATAAATAATAAATCACACTAACCATTTTTCTGTAAATAATAATAATAAAAAGTATATTTAAAATGAAAGACATCTGACATATTTAGGTATATAAATCACTGACTTGATACTTCAAACCTAGGTAAATTATCAAAAGTTTTTAATATTATTATTTAATAATATCATATAGTTTATAATCAAATAAATCAATTCTATATATATATTGATATTTCACTTAATGTGTTAGTAGCTCAATTAAATAATTCATTTAAAAACTGATATTGATTGGCTAGATTATATTGTTATGTTAAGCACATATATCATCACATAAGCATTTTCTATATTAGTATTAATTTTAATTTGCCATTAAAAATATTATTATTAAAACTATATCTGAATAAATCAAATTCATTTTTTCTCTGTCATATATTCTTTTTCTATACATATGTAATGTATATTTGAAACACTGGATAGCTATATTATTTCAGACATACTACCTCTTTAAATAAAGCTCAAATTTTAACAATGGACTGCTAAAATTTGAGCTTTGTTTATTTAAAGGGGGAGTGTGGCTAAAATAATATAGCTATCGGGCATTTCAAATATTTTATAAAGGTCTCAGCTTGCATTATGCATTATTTCTATATGTAGCATATGTAACTCATCTTTGAATCCATAACTCATGCTTAAAGATGAAGGTTAGTGCTAATAAATAAAATTATATACAGAAGATGAGCAAGAATTATTTTTATTGAATTGAAGTTAATCATTTAAGTTTTGACTGTGATGTCATCTATAATGGATTTATCTCATTCTGAAAATAAATCCAATTCTGAACATTTGGTAATACATATTTAGCTAAGCAATATTCCTGACTTAACCTTCCAGATATCTCACACTTATTTAAAAGATAACTATAATTGAAATAAATTACATTAGTAACTAGAATGTAGGCCATGAAATTGCATATTAAAATAACATTAGCTTATAATAAATAGTATGAGTGTATTTACATTACTAGAGATGTTAAACAAGGTATTTAGCTTGAATTAAAGGAAGGCACACATTCAGCTTAATTTTGATGATAATAATTTAGTACTGAAATCATTAACTTATTATGGTTTATATTAGGAATTGAACCTAAATAAGTTATCTTGGGAAGTATCATTCAATAATTAATTATCATTTTGTAATTTAGGGAAGCTTCCTTTAATTGAATATGGAAATGTGATTTCATACTTTATATAACACTATACATAAATCATTATTAACACTTGTATATAACATAAATCAAATAAAATTAAAAACAAAACTTGGAGACATCACTGAGACATTTGGCCTTCAATTAATCACTATACTGGGTAAAGTGATTAATTTGGTATGATAATTTGTAGGTATCCAAAATGAAATGACGATAGCATTAAGTATTTGATTGTAGTTTTTGGAATAATCCAATATAATTTATCCACAAAATAGTTTTGTGCTTTGACTCTTTCATATATTTGTTAGGTAACTGGTGGCTGTGTAATTCATTTTCATTATACATATCAATATATCCAAAGGTAAATCTTAATAAACACTAATTCCTGTGATGTCCAACAAGCTTGTAAAATCATAATTCCTTTTGATATCAGCTATAAATATTCATATATTTACTATGTTATTCACAGACATCACAATATAGGTATTAGAATTCCAACATGTGCATAATAAGTATGTTTCCAGTGAAATGTAAAAAATTATTACACCTGGTAGGTGGCATTATGATCTCATGACTAAAGATAGGTATTTTTGATATTTTATTTCCTCTAGTGAATGTTTTCTAGGTTAGTTATTTAAAATTAATTTGGTTTCTTCTATGAAATTGGCATATTATTTTATTTGTAACAAATAATACTTCACTCCTATGTGTACAATTATTTTGTTCCATACCTATATTTCAATTTGCAATTTGAATATTTTACTAAAAGCAAAGACAAATTTATAACATGCTGGAAGTCATGGTTTTATTTATTAGATGGTTTTAATTTTAATCCATAGTCCTTAGGAAACAGGTATCAATGCATTTGAATCTAGCAATCCATTTTTGTTGTTCTTTTTCTAACTGGTTTGACGAATATAAATATTTCAGTAAATAGAATGCGCTAATTAAAATGTAGCCTTTAAGTAGTTTATCATTGCGTGTGTGTGTATAGATTCTCTCAAAAAAATATATGTATCCAATAAAGTCAATAGAAGAATTTTCTTTTTAATACAACTTATAAATCTAATATCTTTTTATAATTTTTCTTTCTTGTTGCCATCTCACTTTTCTCTAAAGTGAATTTCATTCAATTGCTGTTTTAAACGAGTGACATAATAATGCTTATATAATGCTAAATATACCAGCACACACACACACACACATATATATATATATATACAGTATATAGATTATTATATGTGAAATGTAACATGTATTAATCATTTATTAATGTGCAAATAAATAATGTTATTTTAATAAAATAATTTCCCTTAAATTAAAATATTTTCGCTTTGTTCTTTTCTATTAGTGATTTCAAATACAGAGAAATCACAAGTTAAAATTATTATTGAAGTTTACCCAGAAAAATATTCATAAATAACTGCATTCTATCATGATAACCCTTTATTAGTTTTAATTTTGCATTACTTTTAAACAAAATAAGTTATAAAAAAATATCATTAAGATATTAATTAAAATATTGTGGTAGACATTGTGCTTTGACAGATAAAGCAGAGAGTTATCAATTGACAGTTTTAGTGATTATTATTTCAGAGTGAAATAAGTTGGCATAAGAGGCATCCTAAAGGTATAAATCCTCCCACTAAAAAAAAATTTTTTTTTGAAAACAAAATGTGTCCTAAATTTCACCTACAAGTATTCTAAGTCTAATGGTCAAATCTGAGATTGCATTTCTATTATATAGCCATGGTTTCTAATTAAATTTTTCTTGTCAATATTTCTAAGAGTAGAAATTTGCATCATTAGTCATGGGGATTATTTCATCATTAAAATGATTGGCTTGTATTCCAACAATGTGTGAGATACAAGTTAAATGGGTTTTGCAAGAATGGACTTGCCCAGTTGTTGACCTTACCAAAAGAAAATGCCCTTCTGCTGATTTGATTAAGGTGATATTATCTTCTAAACTAAAATAACTGCAACATACAGTAGGAAGTAATAACAACAATACAATGATCTGATGTCATTAGTGTGTTAATAATTTGATTCCTCTTTGAGATGCTCAACATATCCGTGAAGCACACAAGCAACAAATACACTCAATTTATTCAACAATCAATATAATAAAACTCCAACACACAAAATATCCTAACATGAATTCTTGATTTTGGGGCTAAAGGGAGTCTCATAAAGCAGAATGTTCACCTGTCAAATCCATCTAATTTATTTACTTATGACCTCTGAGTGAGAGTGTTCCCCATACTGAGAGTGGACTCCTTTAAATTTTAGTAAACACCTTTCACATGTTTTGTGTGATCATCATGGGTGTAGGAAAAATGATAATAAGACAATTTATGACCATAATGCTCACATGTCCATTCATTTCATAACCATTCTCTTCGTTTGGTGTGCACTTATAAAATAATTTTTCAGTTTTCTGATAACCAGTATCTTCTTCAATACAATTTCTATATACATGTACATTATAAAATTTTAAAGATTTCTCAGATCTTGTTTTACATCAGTATTGATTGTAAGATAACCAGCTTAAGTGTTGGTTAGCAAATTCCTCATTTCTGAATTTTCATTTTCTGTCATCATTGCATGTATGGGTCACTTAACTTCTGTGAAGTCACATATTACTAAATGGTGCATGAAACTCCTGACATGAGTTATATCTTAACCTGTTAATTACGTTGTCATATGCTTCATTCTGGTTACTGTTTAAGCCTTCTACAAATTTTTGTTCTATGAATGCCTTTGAGGCATTGTAGGCCAAAACTTATATCATTTGGTTTAACTGGCCTTTAATGATTTTAATATTTTCAGAAATATAATTATGAAATATTCCTTCATATTTACATAAAATCATGTATTACTTAGTCTTACAACTATAATACGAACATTTAAATTTTTTTTTCATAGGGTCATTTAGGTTTATGCTCAATAGAAGAATTATTTTCCCTACCATTACATGAGCTGTGCTCATTTGTCATGAATATTTCATCTTGCATTTAGGTGTATATGGAAAACCACCTTTTTCTTTAAAAATGTGAGTTTTTTGATTCCCAATTCTGTAATCTTCTGTTTACTATGGGCTTTCATTCCTAATTTATTTTCCATATCTAAAATCTTACCACTAAAATTCTCTTTCTGCATCTTTAAACAGTTTTGAATCTCTTGTAAGATGGCTTTGTTATAGCTCTCTAACTTGTCACATATGGTTTCCTCATGCCTTTTAGTAATATTCTCCTGTTCGTCCAATTTCAAATACTTATCAATTATCTGTCTTTTTATACTGACTACCATGGGTTCTCTAAATTCCTTCAAGAGTCCAACTTACCTGCCTCTTTACTATTTCCTTATGTTCTGTACTGGATGTTATCCTAATATCCTCAAACTTAACTTGTATACAAGCTATTTCACTATAGACCTTAAGTTTGAAATCATCTTTGGTTTCTCAATTCTGCAGACTCCTTTTATCACTTAAGGACTTACACTCCTTTTGAGTCACTGCAACTTTATCATTTAGATCCTTAAAGCTCCTTTCAAAATTTTCTTGAGCTCAGTTCAACTTGTCCTCTAACCTTTTAGTTTCTTCCCTCAGCTCTTTGAACAATCACACTATAACTATCATCTGACTCTGAGAAACTCAGTTTTCAAATCCTGTTTAAATTCATTGAACCATGCATCAAATGCATTGAACTTCACATTAACTTCAATATTCAAATCTCTAAAGTCTACATTTTGTTCTTTCAGTTTTTTATTTAGCCCCTCGAATCTCTTATTGCAATAAATTCTGAACATTATCATCTCATTCTTTAGTTCTATTTTCGCTCTTCAAATTTTTTATCAATATTCTCAAAACTTTTGTTAATATCTTCAATTTTTTTTACTTATTTTCTGAAACTCACTTAGGATCATGTTCATGAACTCTGGATTTGTAGTTCCAGGCTCTACTACTTGGTTTTTGATTTCCATAATAATACCTGGCAAAATAATTTTATCTAAGTGAACTTACTTGTGATTACATACTGCATGAAAAATATTAATGTGAATAACCACTATTTTATACTCAACAAAGTGTACATATAATACTTTATCTCTTGCTATAATAAAATGCTTGTGTAAGTAAACAATGGTTTGTTGTTGAGATCTGTCCCTGGGCACTTTATTAATTAAGGATTTTAAAAACACACACTTTCCAGCATTTTAAAACATATATATCCTGTTTTTACCAAATAATCATTGATACCCCATAAATAAAGTACTTATTCTAAATATATTATACATACTCATGTGGAATATGCTAACCTTGGATATTGAGATTTCTGTTCATAGCCAAGGAGTTGGATGCCAAAATCGGTAACAGTATGATTTGGCAAAGCAGATATAAGTACAGAATTGAATTGAAAAACATCTATCTCATATATATTTACAAAATGAAAGATCTATGTTAGAAATCTATAACTTATGTGGTCCATGAGCTAGAGACTCTATTATTATTTATGAAATTTGTAATTTGAGACTGCAGAATTATGCGTGATGACAATAAAGCCATACACCTATGTAGGGAAACCTAACTCCCTCACTCACACTATCATAACCAGAATTTGTTTAGTTAGTAAATATTGCTAATTCTTATAACTAAATCTACCATCGATAAATATATCTGGTGATGTGAATTGGTGTTCAATTGCATACCCCAGTAATATAAAATGAAATAACTAAAGATAGGATTTTAATTAAATAGATAAATATTTTATTTATATTAATAACTAGAATGTAGGTCATGAAATTGTATATTAAAATAACATTTGCTTATAATAACTAGTGTGTGTGTGTTCACACTATGGAAGATGTTAAACAAAATATTCAGCTTAATTTTGCTAATAATAATTTAGTACCAAAATCATTAACTTATTATGGTCTATATTAGGGATTGAACCTAAATAAGTTATCTTGGCAACTATCATTCAATAATTTTTTATCCTTTTGTAGTTTAAGGCAGCTTCTTTTAATTGAATATTTAAATGTGATTGTGTACTTTATATAAAACTATACATAAAATCATTTTTAATATTTGTATATAAGTCAAATAAAATTAAGAACAAAACTTGGAGACATCACTGAGACATTTGGCCTCCAACTAATCAATATACTGAGTAAAGTGGCTAAAATTAGTGTAAGAATTTGTAGGTACCCAAAATGAGATGACAATAGCATTAAGAATATGGTTGTAGTTCTTGGAATAATTGAATATAATTTATCCACCAATACTTTTGTGCTTTGACTCTTTCATATATTTGTTAGGTAATCAGTGGCTGAGTAATTCACTTACATTATACATATAAATATATCCAAAGGTAAATCTTAATAAACACTAATTTCTATGCCATCCAACAAGCTTGTAAAATCAAAATTTCTTTTAATACCAGTTATAAGTATTCATCTAATTACTATGTTATTCACAAACATCGCAATATAGGTGTTAGAATTCCACAAGTGCATAATAAGTATGTTTCCAATGAGATGCAATAAACAATTACATCTGTTTAGATGGCGTTAGGATCTCACGACTAAAGTTAGATATATTTGATATTATATTTTATTTACTTCTTCTAGTGAATGTTTCCTAGGTTAATTGTTTAAAATTAATTTGGTTTCTTCTATGAAATTAGCATTTTATTTTATTTACGACGACTAATACTTTACTCCTATATGTGTACGATTATTTCATTTCATACGCGTGTTCCAAATTCGACTGGCAATTTGAATGAATATTTTAAATAAAAGCAAAGACAAATTTATAACACGCTGAAAGTCATGGTTTTATTTATTAGATGTTTTTAATTTTAATCCATGGTTCTTAGGAAACGGTCCATCAACGTATTCGAATCTAGCAACCTATTTTAAAATTGTTGTTCTTTTTCTAACTGGTTTTACAAATATGGACATTTCAGTAAATAGAATGCGCTAATTAATATAAATTATCAGTGCGTAAGTGTATAGATTCTCTCAAAAAAATATAAGTATCCAATAAAATCAATAAAAGAATTTCCTTTTTGATACAACTTTCGCAAAAAAATATATTTTTATACTTTTTCTTTCTTGTTGCTAAATCACTTTTTTCTCATGCGGATTTCATTCAATTGTTTTGAACGATTGACGTAATAATGTTTATATAATACTAAATATACCCGCACACATACATAAACGTAGATTATTATATGTGAAATGTAATGTGTATTAATCATTTATTAATATGCAAGTAAATAATGTTATTTCAATAAAATAATTTTCCTAAAATTAAAGTAATTTCATTTTGTTCTTTTCCATTAGTGATTTTAAATACAGTGTGATCACAACTTACAATTGTTATTAAAGTTTACTCAAAAATATTCCTACTAGTTTAACTACCTAAAGATAATTCTTCATTTTATTTTATTTTTTCAATTACTTTTAGACAAAATAAATGATTAAAAAAAAATACAGTTAAGATATTAATTAAAATCTTGTGGTAGGCGTTGCGTTTTACCAGATAAAGCAGAGAGTTATCAATTGGTAGATTTGGTGATTATTATTTATGAAATAACAAGTTGACAAAAAAAAATACTATACATATATAATCATATTTTGAAAGGGCCTCCTAAATGGTACAATAATAAAGAATAAAAGAAAAAGAAGAGAATAAAGATAAAAATAGTCTTGCGTTGTTAGCCGAGAGGTATCGCAGCCGCCATGCAAGCAAGTAGTTGGTTGCAGACGGGTGTGGGTTCGCGTCCCGGCAGATGCTATGACATATGAAAAAAAAAAATGACAACATTATTCATCCAATCCATTTATATATGCCAAGTTAATCATATATATATATATATGAAATTAGGACAGAATTTAAATTATTTAATGTCAATATTTATGATTTTAATAATATTTATTAATTAAAAAAACAAAATCAAAACACAAAAACTATTCCAATCATTATGACAAATAAAATAAACACCAAATTTTGATAATAAGATTTATTGTTTTGGAATAATCTTAATTCACAACAATATGCATAACATAGCTAGAATTTAATTTAATAAATCTTAAAAAACTAATTCAAAGTATCTATATGTTAAAAATGATAAATTTAGATAAAGTGTTAGTAATCATTATTCAACGATAGCAAACTCTCCATACAGTGCCACAGGGTGGAAGCTATAATAATCAATGGATTCTAAAAGAATAGTGCATAAAATCCCTATCTAGTATCCTCTGACTACTACAACTTGCACTGGGTGGCACTACTCTATGGAAAATTTGCTAATTTTTAACAACTTGTGTATGTAAGCATAGGAAATGATTATGTATTGTTTTAGTGGTTTAATACCAATCCTGCCTATAGAATGATGGTGGATATGGTTATTAAAAAAACTAAAGTCACAAACTACATAGATACTGAACTGGGTTCAGGTCTGTATGGCTCCACAAGTGGATTTTCTTCAATTGAAAACATTAGTGTGTTTTTCATTTTAGACTTATAGTTTTATAATCAACAAAAGTCACTGCTGAAGAGTTGCATTAGATCCAAAGACCTAGGAACAGTGCTCCATATCCAAGGCTCCTCACTGATGAAGTCCACATGCTAGAAACTAGTCAGGAAATATTGAATGAGTAAGCACTAGATAGAAATTTTATGTACTAACATTCTTGCATCCATTGATTACTATGACTCCCACTGGGTGGCACTACTGCATGGAGAGTTTGCTACTGTTTTAACAGCTTGTGTAAACATAAGAAATGATGATCATGTAATATTTTAGTGGTTTAATCATTATTCAACAATCACTGAGTTAAAAAAATATGTTAATAATAAAATAAATATTTCACACAACTTTTATTCTATCACTTTTATTATACAAATAAAAACAATAATAATATAAAGCCAATGACATGTGTAGAATGGCACACTATAGAAATACCACAATAGGAATTACATGACTAAAAAATAATTTCTTTTAATGTCAACAGAGAGTATTGAATTTTCATGCTCTTTTATTATCATTTTTAATAAATAAATATTCATTTATTCACTTTTGTCATACTGATTTCATGTTTAATATTACATATTTATTCACCTATTCTATTTTATATTCATTTTTTTAAATATAAATTATACACTATCTTTCTGTCTGGGAATGCCTGCACAGTTATACAAACTTTCCACATTGTAATATTATATCATATCTTTTTTTTTTTAAAAAGTAATAACAAAGTTATAAGTTAATTAATAGATCTTTTTCAACAAATACCTTCTACCATAGAAGATATAAAATACTTTATAATCCTTTTAACAAAATCAATATGCATAAATAATGTTATATAAGTTTTAAAATACATAAAAATTATTTCATATGAACAAACATTTTTTAAAAATATGTTTCATTTTGATGTCATAATAACTCTTCTAATTAAAATATATATATATAAAATAAATATATCTATAGATAATAGTTTTTTTTTAATTTTGAGACTTTCCAACAATATTAGGAATTTGATAATAATATGAATGCAGGATGATATTAAATTTCTAATGAACTTTTGACAAATAATAATTCATTTTAAAGAAATAATATTTTCTTTTAAGGTTATAATATAAAAAGTTGCATAATTTTTTTTATTTCATGCATTTAGAAATAATGAGAATTATATTAAAGTGTATTCTTTCTTTATATGTAGTTACTTCATCATATTATTTGAAAATTGTACGACATTAAAACTGAACTTTTGGCATAATAGATAGATTGCAAAAAAAAAAAAAATCGTTTAAAAATTAACACTTGAAATAATACTATTTTTTAATGACAAAGTTTTTTTTTCCTAGTTTTTTCTTCTTAATTCTTGTAAAATAAAAATAATTATTTTTAAGAAAATATTTTAAAGCATTAATTTTCTTTAGTGTAACTGATATAAAAAAAATGTCCCTTTGTTAGTTTATCTCAATTTTAGGCAGCAATATTTACATTTTTAAAATCTTTTTTTTGCCTTCACCTAATTTATTAAAATATTTCTTAATAATTTGATAAAGTATTCAAAATCAAACAAAAACAAGTATAATATATTATTACATCCAAACCACTTCAAACACTTTTTAGCAAAACTCTTTATATTAAGGCAAAATAAAGAAAAGTGTGATTTTGGTAATAATATATTATTCTTATGATTAGTAATACTATATGTTATTTATTATATGCATAATTTTAATATTATCATGGATAAATAATGAATTTATAGTATTATTTCCAGGAGTTTCTATGTAGTAAAAATATAATAGTTAGATAGCTGACATTTCAGTATATAGCTTTTCCCCCCTCATATATATATATATATATATATATATATATTGTGCCATTACAATTTAGTCACTAGATAAATTTATAGTAATGTGCATGTAAGAAAGTGTAAAACAAAATCATCATCACATTTTTATATAATCATAAATGAAGCTGTAGGGCATCCAAGTTTAAACCCTACAAGGTCCAGTTCTAAAAGCTTTAAACAGAGAAAGAATGGGTCAACAATTACATGCTTTACTTGTTTGTGTGTTGATAGAAAGGTAATACACACATTTAAACTATTTAATATTTAATTTTTCTTTAAAAAGCAAAGTTATAATGCATACATATAGGCAATGTATGTGTAAATTATTTAATTGTTTTATATTTCAAATATTAAACATTTTAACTTTCTTTAAAACTAACCTAGGCTTGATCAATTCTAACATTTTATTCTATGCTTTTATTTTGCTTTTCTTTAATTATAATTGGGATTTAAAAGTTACAGATTTAATTAAATAATTGGGTTATAATTACTAAGCTAGCAATCATATTGTTTAAGGATAGTTTATGAATGATTTGAAAGAATGAAGGATGTGTGTACATTACATACAAAATTTTACATTTCCTAAATATTGAAAGAAAAGGAAGTATTAAATCTGTTAAATTATTTTTTTTTGTACAATTGTTTGTTAAAAGAGGAAATCTGTTTAATCAGATATCAATCTTTGTAGCAATTTTTTTTTTGTAAATAATTGTTTTTCACTTTGGAAACTTATCATGAGTCAGAACTATAATTTTTGAAATTGCCTTATCAAGATCTAAAGAAGGAAGCTCAAAGATTTGAAGTGTTACCTGGATGTTAAAAAGAAAAAAAAAACAAAAGAAAGGAAATAAGAATTGAGTCTATTTTTTTTTTAAAACAAAAGTGTCTGGAAAAAGGATTGAACTTTTCAGTTGAAAAATAATATAGTTGAAAATAAATTAGAGATCTAATTTAAAACAAATTTGTCCAAAAATAGCAAGTGATGCTATCTCTGATTGGTTAAGTTAGCTAAAAATTGGATATAAAAAGCTGTCTTGAATTATTATTGTGATTGATTCAGATTATTAAACTAGCAAATTTGAATGTTGAAAATATAAGAAATGGCGGGCTAGAAAAATTATATGTATATTCCATTTGCCGGACCATCTGGAGGAAGCTGCACATCACATAGGAAAGAAAAGATGTGTCTAAAATAATATTCTACACCTTTCAACTGACCAGATAAATAAGATGTTTTTAATAGAAGGAAGAAAGCATTCACCTGCATTCAAAGAAGATGAATTAATCTACTGATAAATATTAATCATCAAGTCCAATTAATTGTTCCAACAACTGATTTTAAACTCAAGAAAATTTATAAATGTGAAAACAACTGCTGTATTTCATCCACATGCTTGACAGGAAGAGAAGAAAATTTAATATAATGATTTCCAAATTGTCCACTAAAGCAAATAACCTCAATAGAGTCATCATCATTAAATAGTTATATACCTCAAGAAAGAGATTGTTCCCACATAGTAGCTGCAGAAATATAGACAAGTTTGAACCCTTGGAAATTCCCACAAACAAAAGATCGGTAATATGACTTTTTATATCTATTTTCTTTATGATATCAGTCTTAAGAAACATTTTAGTGATAAAGTGGTATATTTTATTTAAAGAACTTTTAAAGACTATTCAGATCGATTAAAACAAGAATGTCTTACTAATAATAACTTTGAGCTTCATAAATGATCTTGAATGTATGAAAATTATTTGTTTATTAATTTTACAATATTAATGTGTAAAACAATTTTTTTTTATGGTGTTATGATTTTAGTTTTAACTAATATTATTATTTTGGTTTTTAATAATATTTTGTTATTATGGGATAAAACACGCACATACATAATAATATTTTTATATGTGTATAATTGGAAGTGAATGTGAAATAATGAGTAGTATTAGAATATTAGATTATTTTGTTTCAAGTTCAGTATAGATTTCAGCGCTTGGAAGGGAGGAGGAGAAAATAATTTAAAACTTTTTCTAAAACTTGCTCTTTCAATTTTACTAACATTTTTTTTTACATTCTATTTACATGTTGGATTTTAAAGTATGTGTGCTAATGAGCAGATAATATTTTTTTTTAATACTTTTCTCATGGAGTGAAAATCATGGTCAATGTGACATCCAACTTAATACAAAATACATTTGAAGGGAAAGGGGGAAGAACTTAAAATTAATCTGAGGATTGTTATATAACCAATTATTATTATTATTATTCATGTCAGTTTTCATATTATCTAGAAATTTTTATGTATATGTTGAAATGTAGTAATAAATATTAGTTTGTTTTATTAAACGAGGCGTATATATTTCATTAAGTGTAGTCTTGGTTAAGTGTGATTATTCATCATCATCAATGGTTGAATATTAGTTATTTAAGATATAAGTAAATATGCTAAAATTAAGCAATAATTATGAATTTCTTTATAAAATTTAGTTTTATGTTTAGGCTTAGTCCTAGAGCTGTAGTTGAAACCCTTGTCATTATTGTTATTATTATCATCATCATCATCATCATCAACGTTTTAATTAATGAGCTGTTTAACTGTTTAAAGGCCATAAATAAATATTGATTTTATAATATTTAGTGATCTCTTAGTATTATTATAACCACATCCCATCATCTATTTCATGCAAGGATGAGTGAATTGCCATCCTAAATTAGTTATATATAATCTGAGCTAGTAAACTTATAAAATATTGAAACACATTTGTTATGTTAAGATCTGAGAAATGATTTATGTCTAGTATACTCCACTTTGGTTTATAGATGTTTTACTTTTACCTAACTATTAGTGCGTATAGTGATATGGCTCAAAAAGCAAAATCTCTCATTTTTATTAGAAATAAAGTACCAAAAAGGGATTCAAACCCGGTACATGTGAAAGGTTATCAGATATAACCGTGTCTAGATTCAGATAATCTAGTGGCGCCCTGCTAGACCATATTCACTTAGTATTTGTTTAAACATGCACTTAACATCAAACCAGGAAATGAAAGTGGGTAAGATTACTGTTTGTTTACCTGAGTTATACTTTATTGAATTACTAGTGTACTCACTTCACGTGATTTCATATTATACCTGTAATAATACTTGTTATTAATAATTTGATCAACCTTTACTTATGATCATTCAATGGACTACTCAGGTATGGTAATATCTTATCTTATCTTTTTTTTTTGATTCTTTAATTATGTTACAATATATATATATATATATATATATATATGTTGATATGAAGATTTTCACAGGTTGCATATATAAAATACATATTTTGCAGGTTCATCCATGTTCAAAAATTTAAATATTGATATACCAATGTTTTGATTTATCACACAAGTCATCTACTGGGTGATAAAAGGTAGAAAGATGGATGTAGAGGTCCTACAATTACTGATTTGAAAAAAAAAATGTTAAAATTCCACCAATAGCAAAAATGTTAAATTAAGAATGTTTTTTAAAAAAATCTTCCCAAATAGGAAAAAGTTTGCATGTATCATCTCACTGATTGATACAATCTGGTCTTTTAAGTATTTTAATGGCTTCTCTAATTTTGCACTGGTAGAGATTATCACATTTGGATATGATCCTGGTACTAGATTTCGGTATATCAATATTTAAAGTTTTTAACATGGATGAATCCACAAAATATGTCATATATATATATATATTAAATCAACACCTGGTAATCAGATGAATAGAATGTTCTCAGGTGTGTCTTATTATATATTTGCTTAATAAGCTGTTCAAAGGTAAATTTAATATAGGATAATAAATGTCTTTTACCTCATTATCAATCATTATCTTTTTTTGTTTAACATCAATATTTCTGATCACTTACCTCGGTCTAATGCAAATATAACTTTTTGCAATGAAAATTATATCAATATTATAATTAAACCTTTCTTAAAATATATATCAATGACTATTCTTAAACATTAAAAAGGTAATAAGCTGAGCATAAGATATAACAACTAGGCATAAAAATTGATGTAGAGATATTGATTAAAATTTAAAGCAAAAAAAAAAAAAATGCTCAAAATTAATATATCTTAAAAAAAAAAAAGAGAGAGTAATATGATTTAGCTTGGAAGTCTTAAAAAAAGTATGACAAAGGTTAACCCAAATATCAGTGCCACAATTCCTATTTTGATAATAATGTTTTTTCCAGCATGTGACTTGTTATAATGTAATTTATAATTTTAAAATGTAAAAGAAAAGTAAATTTTTGTAATCACTTAATATATTACATATACATGTACAATATATATATATATATATATATATAATTTATAAGAACAGTCATTTGTTAGGAGAAATGAAAATTGCATGGAAGAAAGGTTCTGATTTGAATTCTTTATTGAATGGTTCAAAACAGTTGATTGATAGTAAATCTATTCATGGTATTATTTATAAGATTCCTTGTAGTTGTAGTAAGATTTATATAGGTCAGAGTAAATTTAACCTTAATGAAAGGATTAAAGTTCATATAAGTAGAGTTAAACATAGGAATCATAACTCAGCTTTATATATTCATGAATTGAATACAGGTCATAAAATATTGTTTAACAATGCAACAGTTATTTTTTTGAAAAGAATGAATTAAAGAGAAGAGTAAAGGAAACGTTAATGATAAAACTTGAATCTGAGGCTATCAATCTTATGAAGATATCTTTTGATATAAAAGAAAGTTGGTTTTTGAAATGAAATATGGGAAGGTTTGTTTGTTTTGTATATATATTGTAAATATCGATAAGTCTATCTATATTTTAAAAATTATCATTTGTTATATATATATAAAAAAAACCTCTTTGAGTTGATGTTTATACATGAAGTATTATTGTTTATGGTTATTAGGTATAGTTATTGTTTGAAGTTATTATTTTATTTATATGTTGATGGTACATCGTTATGAATATTTAATTATTATAAATAAATAAAGACATATAAATTGTTGATTATATAAAAAAATATTTTATTTGCAGTGATTATTAAAAAAATGCAATATTATTATTTATGTATATTTTTAAAGCTGTCAAATAAATTTTCAATTTAATATTTTTTATATATATATGCTTGATATTTTATTTTTTTTAATGTTAATTGTTTTAAAAGAAAACATGTGTAACAAGGGTTTTCAAAACAGCATTTGCTAGCACGTGGAACAACAGCAACAACAATAAAAGAAGCCATTATTATTATTATTAAGATAGTAATAAAACCAACTGAAGGATAAAATTTTGTTGTACTTTGTTTCTTTGAAATTACCATTCTTCAGAATATTGGAATAAGATAGATTTCTATGGTAAATACATAAATCATGACAGGCTAATAGGGATATATCGCAGCCAAGAGGCTGCACCGTTTTCTTTCATTTATTCCAAAGCAGTTTAAAAAGAAAAAACTAAGAAAATTTCAATACATATATTTCATCGCGTCTGAAGCCGAAATTTGACATAGCTATCTGGAATCTATAATGGTCAATCTAATAATAATCTGGAGGTAACTAGAATTAATATATTGGATTTAACATTTCAATTTATTTATTTATTTTTCAAGGAAAGAAATTTTAGAAGGATAAAAATATACATATATCCAAGAATTGACAATTTTCTCTAACGTGATAGTTTCCTCACCTTCACTAGAATGCATTCTAATATTAAACGGATAAAGAAATAAAACAAAGGAATAAGTTGACTTTTGAAGGAAAACTGGACATGTGAACTTTGAAAGGTAGTTAATAATTTTATATGTATAAATGATATATAAATATATTTTTGAGATTGATATTTTTGTTTACTTTTATTTTTCATTATAAAAATATAACGTTTTATAAATAGTCAATTCAAGCGTCTTGTTTTCTAACAGCAATAAACGTTTAACAGGTGTTAAAATTAATACTTAAGTAATTTAAAATCTTAAAGTATGGCTTATAGGTTTGGGTTGTATATGAATTGTTATATATATTTTAATAAGTAAATTTATATTCGTAAATTTTTTTTATTATAAAATTTTTATCATTAATTTATTTATTTTCATTTTTTTTTTTAAACTTCGTATAATAATTCTTATGCATGCCAAAACAATAATTATATGTATTTGCTGTATGTAATATTTTTTTTTTATTATTTTAAATATCTGAAAAGTATAAGTATGGATTTGTATTTATATTCATATCTACTTGTTAAGCATAGATATGTCTTTATATATTTAATATATATACTTATTGCAAGTATATATGTATGTTTATTATTTGGGTTTGTATTTAAAACATTGATATTACCTAAAATTAAACCATAATATAAAATAAAGGATGTACTATTTGTTTTATAAGTAACGTCTTTGTAATTTATTTGAAAGAGCGGTAATATATTATTCTTATTTTTCTTTTAATGCTAGAGTCATTATGAAATTAATTGAATTCACAATTTATTTATATATAACCGGGATAATTTTGTCTTTCTTCAATTTAAATGGAATGCAGCAAGTACGTTCCATTACATTTGGCGCAACAACTAGGGCTCGAAATAAGCTAATTAGGGCTTGAAATACCCCACATACCTGAGAGATGTGTAGTATATATATATTGATATGAGATATATAGTTTAAAGAAAGAGAAGCATTTTTGTGTGTTTAATTTTTTATATATAAATGAAAATATTTTGGCCTTATGTTTAGATGGTGATGGTTACTGTTATTGTATTTTTTTTAATGATGAAAGATAAATATAGTCATGAAGCAGTTTAATTTCAATTTAAAAATTATATTGATGGTGTTAAATTATAGCATAATAATTTTGTCCATATTTGGAAAGTTTATGTTGTAGAAAATCTATAATTTTGAAGGTTGGATTGGATATTTGATTGTTGGAGTTTGGTTGGTTCTGTTGCAAGAATTGATGTTGGATGGGGAATTTTTGTCATTGTCTTGAGGATGTGATGCATTCATGTCACTTGTGATTGATTGATCTCATTTATTGCTCCAACCCAAATTTTGATGTTTATTATTATTTATCATGAAGCAGTTAACAGTAGTCCTGCCATGATTTTACCTCTAAAACTCCAGAGAGAGTAAGGTATAATTATTTTGATATATGTATAATATTTGCCTCTAAGTCTCCCAAAGATGAGCAAGGAAATATTTTATAAATAATAGCCCCTAAGACTTGGATGTAAGGAGGGCAGTGTAATAGTGTTTTCAGAAAATTATTATGGGTTGTAGTAGCTTGGATAGAATGAAATGTGATAGTCATCTAAGTGTTCATGAAACATTGTATGCTTTAGGAGTAATGATTGAATTCTTTTATCTATATCAAAATTGTGAAGTGCTAATCAATCTTTTGGCTGTCAGTATCTGTCGGATCTTTGGAGGAATAGATAAGTATATAACTTAAATATATAACACCAAACTTAAGGGCTTGATTAATTGATTATTGTTTGTAACAAATAATCTATTACATTGATTATCAATTAGGGTTTGAAAACAAACATATCAATGTTTTATTTTACATTATAAGTGACCTTTAAACATGAAGTTCAATTAGTGAATGTTTGTTGATAGTAAACTGCATTAGTACAATTTTAGTAAAATATTTCGGGCACAAAAGTAAATAATTATTGAAGTTGATTTTTTTTTTTATGTATATAAAATGTTATTAAGTTTTAAGGTCCAGAAAATTTATAGGTATCAATTTAGTAAGTTTATGCTTAACTACCATTATCTTGAGTGCGAAAGTTATCTCACAATATTATTGAATTGGTTGTTTTCAAGGCATGTGAACATTTTATTGTATTTTAAATATTTCAAGGTTATATTGAATTTGATATGAAATTTCCACATTTCAATATTGTATAAGTGTGGAATATTTATTATCATTATCTATAAATAAATGTTAGTTAGTGATCTCAGTTGTTACTTTCTTTTTCTCTCTCTCTCATATATATATATATATATATATATATATATATATATATATATATATATATATATATATATATATATATATATATATATATATATTAGAGGAATTTATTATTGTTATAGTGATAGAAGAGACTTTTTATAAGCCAATAAGTTTATGAGTTCTAACAACTGAAATTTAGATTGTCGGATAGCTATTATGTATTATAAAATTAAAAAGGCTTGTACTTTGCTTAGTTGAATAATTGCTTGTTGGAATAATGATTGGAGATGGTGAGCCCTTGATCTGTGGTAATTACTATATAGAAATATATATATATCTTAGATATTTTTTTTTTTGGTATAATATTGCAATTCTAATAATAATGGACAACAGTAGTGAAATGCCAGTTAGTGGTGATTTTGATTTAAGAGATTTTATGGAAAAATTTAGAGCTGAGATAAACACAAAATATGAGAGACTAGAGTCTAAATATGATAAACTAGAATCTAGATTAAAAACAAATTCTGATGATCTTAGAGCTGAGATGAAAACCAACTCTAATGAATTAAAAGATCTTAGAGCTGAGATGAAAACCAACTCTAATGAATTAAAAGATCTTAGAGCTGAGATAAAAACGAATTCTGATGAACTTTCCCAGAAACTAGAATCTAGATTAAAAACAAATTCTGATGAACTTTCCCAGAAATTAGAGACTAGTTTAAAAAATAACTCTGATGAACTAAAAGAGGAACTTAGAACTGAGATGAAAGTCAATTCTAATAAATTTTATAAGGAAATAAAAGATGAATTAAAAGCTCTGGTAGATAATAGTGTTAGAAGAGTAGAAGTAAAATTTGATGAAAAGATGGAAAAATACAGAGAAGAGACAATGGTTGAAGCTAATTCTTTAAAAGCAAAATTTGAGGAAATAAGTAGTGAAATGAGGGAAGAAAATCAAGGAATTATAGCCAGATTAGAAGTAGTTGAAAGAAAGACTATAAAGAAACCTAAAATTTTTGATGAATACTATAGTGAGGATAAAAGAATTGATGAATCTGTAGAAATAAAATTAAATTCTTTAGGTGAAAAATATCTAAAGTTATTAGACAATGAATTACCAAAGATTACGGATAATACCAGTAATAAATTTAAAGATAAAATGCAAAATCTAGTTCAAAAATGTACCATTAATTGTGGAAACGTTTATACAAAAATTAATATTTACAAAGAAATATTCTTTACAAGAATTAACAATATAATATGTAATGTAAATTTTATGAAAGTAGAAATTGATCCAAATAGAGATTTAGGCAAAGCCAAAATAAAACTTAAATTCAGAAGTAAGGAGAAAATTAAAATAGATTTTCTTAAAGAGATAATTTATCCCAATAAAAATATGAAGAAAATTAAAGTAAAATTCAAAGAGATGAGTAGAGAGAAGTTTAAAATAAATTATCTTAAAGGAAGTATAGATTTTATAAACGATATTGGAAAAGCCAAAGTTAGACTTAAAGTTATAGAAGGAATGATAAATAATATTGGTTTTCTTAGAGAGAATATTGACAAGGAAAGAGATGTAGGGAAAATAATGGTAAAATTTAAAAGAATAAATGAAAAGATATTTAATTTAATTCTTAGCAGAAAGATTATTGATAAAGAAAAAGAAATTGGCAAAGCCAAAATTAAACTTAAAATGAGAAGTGATGATGTGATTAGTAAAGATTTTCTTCGAGAAAATATAGCTAAGGAAAGAGATTTAAATAAACCTAAAGTTAAACTGAAAAGACTTAATATAGAACAGAATGATTTTCAAAATGATTTTCAGAAATTTTTTTTTAATGCTGAAGTTGTATTACATCAATCTGATTTGCAATTTTTAAAGGATTATTTGGAAAATTTGAATGAATACCATTCAAAATTGCCCAGAGAATTGTTTTTAATTGAACGTAGAACAAGTGAAGTAAAATAAAGACTTACTCAAGTTGACGATGTTTATAAAGATAGTCAAAGGAAAAGTAAGATTATCTGATAAAATAGCAACTGTTATTGATAAAGTTAAGAATTATGTTAGTGCTTATGATCAAGTTACTATTTATGTAAAGGATATAGATGCAGAATCTAAGGAGTTCATAGCAAAATCTTTAGGTACTTATCTCAAAATTATTCAAAAGCAATTGAATTATACCAAAATGCTATATGAAAATCTTGTAAATTAAAGCAAACTTCTTCACAAAGTTCAACATACTGGAAATTCTTTACAAGAAGAATTAAAAAGGCACTTTTGATTATTATTATTTTTTTTTTTTAAGAAAACTTGGACAAATATCTAGATGATCTGAAAGATAGATATAAATAAATGAATATGGTTATTAATATGAAAAATAATATTCTTTAAACCATGTTAGTCCTTAGAAAGATTACAAATTTGAGAAGTTTTTCGATATCTCATAATTCATTAGTTATCTGCAAAGACATTTTTTTTTTCGGTGGATTAGAGGGTATTGTAAATATCGATAAGTCTATCTATATTTTAAAAATTATCATTTGTTATATATAAAAAAAAAAAAACCTCTTTGAGTTGATGTTTATACATGAAGTATTATTGTTTATGGTTATTAGGTATAGTTATTGTTTGAAGTTATTATTTTATTTATATGTTGATGGTACATCGTTATGAATATTTAATTATTATAAATAAATAAAGACATATAAATTGTTGATTATATAAAAAAATATTTTATTTGCAGTGATTATTAAAAAAATGCAATATTATTATTTATGTATATTTTTAAAGCTGTCAAATAAATTTTCAATTTAATATTTTTTATATATATATGCTTGATATTTTATTTTTTTTTAATGTTAATTGTTTTAAAAGAAAACATGTATAACAAGGGTTTTCAAAACAGCATTTGCTAGCACGTGGAACAACAGCAACAACAATAAAAAGAAGCCATTATTATTATTATTAAGATAGTGATAAAACCAACTAAAGGATAAAATTTTGTTGTACTTTGTTTCTTTGAAATTACCATTCTTCAGAATATTGGAATAAGATAGATTTCTATGGTAAATACATAAATTATGACAGGCTAATAGGGATATATCGCAGCCAAGAGGCTGCACCGTTTCTTTCATTTATTCCAAAGCAGTTTAAAAAGAAAAAACTAAGAAAATTTCAATACATATATTTCATCGCGTCTGAAGCCGAAATTTGACATAGCTATCTGGAATCTATAATGGTCAATCTAATAATAATCTGGAGGTAACTAGAATTAATATATTGGATTTAACATTTCAATTTATTTATTTATTTTTCAAGGAAAGAAATTTTAGAAGGATAAAAATATACATATATCCAAGAATTGACAATTTTCTCTAACGTGATAGTTTCCTCACCTTCACTAGAATGCATTCTAATATTAAACGGATAAAGAAATAAAACAAAGGAATAAGTTGACTTTTGAAGGAAAACTGGACATGTGAACTTTGAAAGGTAGTTAATAATTTTATATGTATAAATGATATATAAATATATTTTTGAGATTGATATTTTTGTTTACTTTTATTTTTCATTATAAAAATATAACGTTTTATAAATAGTCAATTCAAGCGTCTTGTTTTCTAACAGCAATAAACGTTTAACAGGTGTTAAAATTAATACTTAAGTAATTTAAAATCTTAAAGTATGGCTTATAGGTTTGGGTTGTATATGAATTGTTATATATATTTTAATAAGTAAATTTATATTCGTAAATTTTTTTATTATAAAATTTTTATCATTAATTTATTTATTTTCATTTTTTTTTTTAAAACTTCGTATAATAATTCTTATGCATGCCAAAACAATAATTATATGTATTTGCTGTATGTAATATTTTTTTTTATTATTTTAAATATCTGAAAAGTATAAGTATGGATTTGTATTTATATTCATATCTACTTGTTAAGCATAGATATGTCTTTATATATTTAATATATATACTTATTGCAAGTATATATGTATGTTTATTATTTGGGTTTGTATTTAAAACATTGATATTACCTAAAATTAAACCATAATATATAATAAAGGATGTACTATTTGTTTTATAAGTAACGTCTTTGTAATTTATTTGAAAGAGCGGTAATATATTATTCTTATTTTTCTTTTAATGCTAGAGTCATTATGAAATTAATTGAATTCACAATTTATTTATATATAACCGGGATAATTTTGTCTTTCTTCAATTTAAATGGAATGCAGCAAGTACGTTCCATTACAATATATATATATATATATATATGTTGCTTCTTTAGTTTGATTTTCACTTGAGAAGGTCTATTTGTTTAGTAGATGAAACCATGATCATATAAAGATTTTAATAAAGTTTAGATTTTTAGCTAGTATTGTATTGTTTTATGGTTTTGTATTTTATATAATTAATATAATAAAATTATTAATAATTCTGATGTATGCAAATACTCTAAACAGGCTTTAACCAGTATTCAATGCGCTTTAAAATTTGTAATAAACAAGCATATTTTGCTTCCAAACCACGACACAAGATAATGACTTTTATAAAGATAAGAGTGGCATCTTATATTTAACCTAAACATCCACTTATATAGGCAAATCTGAAGCATCTTGATTTGGAAGTGTGAAGTAGTTCTTTAATTCACTATTTCCTATACAAATTAACTTACGCAAAATTTTGTGATTTACAGTGAGTTAATATTACAATCTTAATATTGGAAATTCTATAAACTATTGAAGAGCAGCAATTAATTCACCAAGTGCACAGAAAGCATATGCAAATACTCATATATAAAGTTGAGTCAGCTCTAAAGATCACACAAAAGTTACTATTTCTTTCTGGTTTCTTTCAGCTTGCAGATCTATACCAAACAAATTTTGAATTGCTTATTAAACAATTAACACTCATTAGTAATTATATTTTGTTATTGCACATAAAATAATAACAATGGTCAAGACATGCTCAATGAATAAACTACACATCACATCATACGTAATATAATTGCATGCTATCATGGATGCATTTACAAAATGTATTTTTTTTTAATTTAATAATTAAGATTATTAAATAAACAATAATTGCTTCTTTCATTTTTATTTTTTAATATTTATTGTAGTAATGGATGAATGGTTGATAAAAAAAAATTTAATGCAAATGCAAATTTTTGAAAAGAAAGCCCAAAAGAAGGATCTTCCATAGAAGAAATGGACAATAAAAAAAAGCAAATGCTTCAACATTTAGCAAAATGAAAAATAATGAGAAAATATGATTGACAATATTTAAAGGGGATTCACATCAACCAGTCTATTATTTGGTATGAAATTCTCATAAATGAGAATTTATGACCAATAAATTATTTTGATATATCGAAGCAAAACAAGTAGATATGAAAAACAAAGTGCTCATTTTTTTGAAAGCAAACTAAATAAAATGAATACTTGACAAAATTCTTTTTCACTTCAGTATTAATGAAAAAATTATATATCTTATACTTCATTAGTTAATGAATTGCATAATCTGGTAAGCCTTACACCACTGGTGATTCATTAGTAATCCCAGTAATAAAGATGATATTAGAATTATATATGAAAACAAGATCTGGAAAAAAGTTGCAATATTTTTACTTTTTAGTAATACATTTCAAGGCAAAATAAAGAAACTGTCCAAATGGGCAGAAAATCCAGAGAATTATTATTAGGGTTAAAGTAAGTACATTTTTTTCTCTGCAACTAGAAACAGCCAACACATACACAAAGTTTATCACAGTTGATTGTTTTTATTCATTTTATATGGTACAATGTGCTACATAAAGCAATACTATTTTGTGAACCAATTATTTAAAGTATTAGCAAGGAAATTTTCAGTTGTCTTGACATTTACATAAAATCAAAGAAGCTGCACTGGATAAATATATATAGATGATGCAAAGATAAAATGCAAAATAATGGTATTGTGACATGCAAATAAAGTCTGAATTGAATGCATCATGGGCTAATCTTCATAGAGAAGTATTAGTATCTAACCCTATGTAAGATGATTTAAAAAATTTTAAAAACTGTTATGAAAATTGTAAATTTCAAGAATAAATCACTATAGCTATCCTTAATTGAAAGATTATGCAAAGAGGTAGATCTTCTTTTGTATACTCAAGTACTTTCTTTGGCTGTCAACTTTGTGGAGAAATCAGGAATGTTTCTGGAGGAACAAATGATTATGTAAAATCATTGCATAATAAGAAGTTTGTTTTGAAACTCATTTATATAGTAGAGATATTTTCAAAATTAAACAAAATAAATTTATACTTATAAGAAAAAGAGAGTGTTGATGTATTTAAATTAAAGATTTTACCAAAAAACGTTATTTATTGGGAAAAAGTATTAAAACCAAAAGTATGATGATTTTGAGAAATGCAAAACTTTTATCTTTGAAAATGAAGTGATAGCAACTGTGACTTAATCTCCATAATAGTTAAGTATATAGACTCATTGAAAGAAAGTTTAGATTATTTAAAGTGAAGAAATGAATTTTTTTAAAAAAAATGTATGTGAATGTGAATCCATTTCAGAATGATGATGATGAGGCTACTGATATAACTATAAAGGCAATGACACTTGTTGGCAATGAATGTTGCGTGCAATAAATTGATACAGTTTTAGTTGCCACTTTAAACATATTTCCAATTTTTTCTACTGTTGTTTTAAGAATACTGCTTCTTTTTACTTCTTCATAAATATGTAAAGTTGAATTTTCAGCAATGATGGAAATTAAAACAAAACTTTGAAATAAGCATTAATTACCAAATAAATTGTGTTTAAAAAATATAACATATTAATGTGAATGTCTTGGGCATCATTAGTAAGAATAGAAAACTGACCCATTCTTCAAGTACACCTCATTATGTATCTGATTAATAAAATTATAAATTAATTACATTCAATAAAAAATGTAAAAAAAATAAAGCAGCATTTTTACTTAACTTTCATTTCTTTTAAAGTATACATTATAAGTGAGTGCATAATAAAAAGTTACTGATTTTGGAAATGGATCTTGCCCATAAAAGTTTTGAAAGTCTTGTTATGGAAAATGCCAATACTTGTTTTAAAAACCATCACAGTAGAGATGTTTTTCAAAACAATTCATTTTTTTTATATTCACTAATAAATATTTATAATTGATTATTGGCAATATTTATTCTAATAATATACTGATCAAATGATTGCCACAATCTGACTTTCCTGTAACCAATTAACTAATTATATTATACTGTACCAATAGTTCATATATAATATTAACAATGTGAACAAATGTAAAGCTAACTGCATTAATGTTTTACTGAATTCTTTAGAAAATTATAATCTCTCTAAGAATAGACTGTCTCTGAGCTAAAATTACCAGGAGCTAAGCACACTAAACTGACCAATGTGCTGCAAAAATGTCAACATTTAGCATTTATTTGTATGTTTATATATAAAATAGTTTATATATAATGAAATATTGTAGAACATAATTTAAAAATAATAACAAAACTCAATAAGAATAATTAGTTCTTTATATTTCATGTAGTTCTTTATTATTTATCCAAATTTTATAAACTTTGTGTCTGCTTCTCTGACAAGATAGAATGTTTCAATTTTTATTAAATTATATCAATGACCATTATCTGGTTTATTACAGGATGCTTTCATTAAATTAAAACCATAATCATAATCAGCATTGGAATCTTAGTTCTTTATATTCTTTATCTTTTAAGATATATGTAGCTAAATCATGAAATAATTCGATTAGTTCAATTTTACATTCTCTATTTACTAAAAATTACAAAATTGTTCTAAAATTGTGTCTAAGCTTATATGGTTTTTATCATTGTTATTTATTATAGATTCATATATTATAAATATATATTCCATGCTCTATGTTTAAATTATTTTTCATTACAAAAGAATCCAACTCATTCCAACCATTTATATCTCTTCTGAAAATCTAGTATCTAAATGATTATAAGATTAGTAAATAAATTTAAGTATTAGGACTCTAAAATTATTTAAACATCCACATTCCAGAAAATGTTAGCTACTTATTGCATTCCTAGTTTATTACTTTTTGCCTTTTAAATTGGTGTTCCTACATTAAGGATAAATTAGTTCTTTGTAATGTTTTGTTTATTTTGAAGAATCACATATGCTACTCAATATTGTTGGGCTTTTAGAGTTTTTTAAAACTATATTTATTTATTGGGTCATAGAATTTTTCAACTTATTCTGTACAGTAACTTATTAAAATATCATAATTTCTTACCAAAAATTTAGTACAAAATATCTAAATACTTATCTTACTTCATTAAGAGATCTAAATGATATAACGTGATTCTTTAAATTATTCAATTTTTGTAGATGGTCAACTAAACATTATATATATTGTCCTTAAAAGGGTTTCAATATCTTTAATAAATGGAACCTGTTTCTACACATCATATATTGCAATGATGTTGAATTAAATGTGAAATATCACCTCATTGATAAGCAACAATATCTTTTTTTTTGCTAACATTACAGAGATAAATGTAACTATTTTTGTAATTCTCTCTATAAAACATTTTTATCCCTATGATTAAGCTTAATAATGCTGATAAATTTTGTCTGATAGCTGGATTCAAATTTTGATCAGTATTTTATATATATATTTCTACCAAAATATGTGTACTTTCATCAACTATTAAACAATGAAATGAAGATGTTCAAACTTCATCAATAATCTCCTTATGTAAGATTAAATTTATACATTCTATAAATTCAAAGGAATAATTCTTGCTATGCCATGATTTGAGAATATTAAAAAATTTCCCTACATGATCATGTATATATTGCATTGAGAGGATTGATGAATTGTTGATAATTGCTAGGATGAAATTGTTTATTAGAACTTTAATCACTTTTTTGTCAGTATTTTCTAATCTGAGATTACAATCTTTTGGGTTTTCAGTTACAATTCTCAAAATTGCTCCATTGATTTTATTTTGGATGACAATAACTGAATTAGTATGAACTATTTGAATTAAGTGTCACTTTAAATAGACTGTTTTCAATTTAGCTTATATTTTACTGGAAATAAATTCACTGTTTGAATTTGACTGACAGCAAATTTTATAAATGATATCATCTATATTGCTTTGATCATTAAAATCATTCCCAAGTTTAATACTGTTCAATAGCTAAAAACAATCCCAAGTTTAATACAATAGTTATAATTTTTGATAATAATGACATTTCAATTTCAACTGATTGGAAGAGTCATTCATATTTATTATTTTTAGATTGAATTGCTGAATGTTTTGAAATTTGTAAGGCTTAAAATGAAATATTTATATGTTGGATGAATTTTTAAAAAAATTACAATAATAAAAAAAGTCTCATCACACTCAAGCTGCAGTCCCAGTTGCATCAAACATCTTTGCCATGGCAAGAACCAGTATAGGAAAGGCAATGCTCAGTCATCACTGTTATATATAGGCCAAAATGTAACTGTATTGGAATCTATTTTTAGTTGTTTCAGATGGAAAACAATAATATTAAACTGAAATCCATGTAGAAATATCCCTGATCTCACTGCATGTATGAATCAATTCTATTTATTAATCATTTTTATAAAAAATATTTATTTGGATTCAATTTTATGTATTTAAACATAAAAACAAATGGATGAATATTTCAAATACTGGAATCTCTGGAGTGTTCAGAAGTTCTGATAAAATTGCTGTGCAACTTAGCAAGAACATTGTTCTCATCAATGTTCATCAAACATTCACAGAAAAACCTGAAATGCAGAAGCATCTAATAAAACTCAAAAGAGTAAATGGCAAAAGAAATATAAATGAGTATGCTTTTGCTGCCAAGTTAAAAGTCAGAGAGCCTTTCCTAAATCAGTGCTCATCAAAAAGTTAACTTGACCAATTTCTATTCCTAGAATGATTACATGAGCAGAAATCATATAAATCTAAGTCAAAACTGGACTAGGTTATGGCAGGAGTAAATTAAAAAAGTCAAGACATATTAAAAATTAAGTTCCAACATTCCAAAGCAATGACACTGAGATAACAATTTTCAAAAGAAGAATTATGAATAGATTTAATAACACAAATCAGAATGGATTTATAACATACTTATCCAAGAGTTACATAGTTTTGACAGTGATTTAGATGATTGTAATACTTTTCATTTATCTAGAATTATTTAAAGTATGTTTGATTACTTAGAAGGTTAAGTGAATTCCAGTATCAAATGGAAAGTAAACAAAAATAATTACATTCATTGGTCAAATAAACAATATTTTAATTTTCCTTTATAAGAAATTGATTCAAAATTCCTATGCTCTGCAACCACATTTTAAGTCAGACTTGCAGGCTTTTATAGACTAATATCCACTCCTAATTTTCTTCAAGTGTCACAATACAATAATAATAAAAATTACATCAAATGATTAAATAATATATTCAGTATAAAAAAGCAACAAAAACTTAGCATCAAATATAAAATGGAATCATGCAAGTTGTCAAAGAAAATTTGCACTATTATTAATCTTGAATATCTTAGTATATAATTATTTATAGGTCATCTGTGATATAGGAATATTTTGACTTAATTATATTTATTATTGAAAATGCAAATTCACAAAAATAAACAGGGCAAAAAAATAATATTAAATTAAATGAAAACTTTTTTTAAAATTAGAAAACTTTCCTTTGTTCATTAGATTCCAAAAGTAATTGTTTGGATCTGAATTATATTTTTTAGCATAGATAAAAAAAATATTACTTATCCTTTCAATCATAAATCTCACATCAATAATGCTGAGTAAAACATTAACTAATAATAGATTCCAGTTTAATAAATTCTGGACATGTCTCTCAAATTCAGAGTTTTATCATTATTGCATCATAATATAAATCAATTTCTATTTTTTGACAATTAAACAGAAATATTTTTGAATTTTTCAGTTTCAACTAGGAATATGCCAGCGTTAATTTATTTTTATAAATATTGATATATCTTATCATTCCAATTATTGCTTTGTATTTTCATTGTAAGTTCATATATCCATAACAAAAGCTAAAATTTTCAAGCAAATATCACCACTGAGTTCAATATATATTTCCATTATTAACTTTAAAAAATATTTTTTCTCTTGCAATAAATCTCTTAATCTTTGTAAAAATATGCAATAATTTAATCAATAAATATCTACATGAAATGAAAAATTTATATACTCAGATTTACCTTTTTCCTAATTGAGACCTAAACATTTTTCTCTTGAGACTTTTTCTCAAATAGAGATCATAATTTTCAAGAAATTTTCTATATGATGTATATTTAAAATTTTATAATAGACAACTTGCTGTTGAATAACGCAGTGATACCAAAGGAAATATGGAAAATCAGAATCTCTAGTAAACATAACCAAAACTCCACTGATTTTTCTCAGTCATTGTCAATGCTCCATCAGTTGTCAATGATTCAACTTTAAATATTGAATTTTTTCCATCTTATATACACTTTTCATGTTTTTTCTTTAGAGATAATATTGTTAGTAATTTTTCTTTCCTTACTCATTTGTATACACATCATTCTTACAAAAATTAAAGCTGATAAATATCAATTACATTGGTGAATTCACACTGCAAGATAAAACAAATATAATTTATATGTTTGATCAATTGTTCAACCAAATCAAAATTTGTACTTTCTATATGATGTGGCCTGGCTTTCAGAAATTTACTTTTTATCATTTCTCTATATAAAAAGTTTCATAAGCTTTATTTGACACATGACTTGCATTATATCACAGAGCTTTTGCAGCTTGGGATTTAATAATGAGTTTAATACACTACTGTTTTTGCCATTTAGTCATGTCTTCAGTTTCTTTAACTCTTGTTTGTGTAATTTACTTTTTAAAAAATAATCTGCAACAAAAATTAAACATATTCTTTTTAAAATGTCTTTCAATGATACCTAAATACATTTATAGATTAAAGTAGATATTCATAAAAATCAACCAGTCCCCAACCCCCTCAAGATTGCTTAAATTGGCAGTTGTGATAACTTGAACAATAGTTTTTTGGAAAGTGTGACATTTGTAAATGCCATACTTGCCCAGTACACAGACACGTTTTGTTGTTCTAATTGTGGAAAAAAGTGTTATTCCTATTCCACATTAAAATAATATTCCCTGTATGGTTTAGTGTAGTGGTTGAAAGTCAAACTCTCAATCCAAAGTTCTCAGATCAAGTTTAGTTCTAGCATTTCCATTGTTCAAATTCTTATGAATCCCTGAGCAATAAAATTGATAGTTCAATTTAATTAAAATAATATGCTTTTATTTTTTTTAACATTTGCATCGGATATTATATATATTTTAAAAAATATGATAAAATTATTACTTTTCCAATGATAAATTATTTACATTGGAAGTATAACAAAATGAGAAAATATGATGCATACCATTTCACTGGATTTTTTGGGATGTGTGCATGACAACCAGATTGATGGAATAACGTCATCATTAAGAACTAATTGAACACAAAAGCCATTAGTCTTTGTTATATTTCAAACATAAATGCATTAAAAAAGACTTTCTCTTAGTTCATATGATCATTAGCAGTTCATTGGTCAACTATGATTGGCTTCTGGCTGCAGAATAAATATTTATTCAATAGCCTTATAAAGAAAAATAATAAGAAAATGACATTACTCACCAGGCTTGAAAATGGCCAAGAAATGAAGATTTAAGCAGTTTTCTATCTTTGTTTCTCTTTATAAATAAAACCTAATTAGATACCCATTTATTTATTATTGTAAATGGTTAGGTGGGTTGGATATGGGCTGATTCCCTAAAAACTATTTTAATTTTCTAGATTTGAACCCAGGAATAATAAAAGATGAAATACCAGACTATCAAGAGGATCTTATACAAAATACAAGTATTTAAGTTAAAATAAAAAATAAAATTTTAAAGACAATTTTGACATTACCTTTAGATGTAAGCCCTCTTTATATATACCTCGACATATATATTAATCAAATGCAGTATGTGTTAAACTAATTCGTAAATAGATTATTAAAAAAATTATATTGTGCTCTCCCAAACTTCTTATTCAATAAAAATAAATTTTAAAATTGAATTTTAATGATACTGTATACAATGGATTTTACTTACAATAAATGGTATTCGTTTGTGTGTGCGCGCATATTTTGCTGATTAAAAAAATTATGACATTTTTAATCATTCGAAAGCAATAAAACTCATTTATACAATATATGTAATTTAAAATTTTAAAAATAAAAACTTACATTAACTTTAACTAAAAAAAAAAATTAAGCAAAACTTTTTTTGTTTAAATTTAAAAACTGTTTGAAAAAAAAAAGAAATAAAATAATAGCTAATGTTGAAGTACTAATTTACATTTCCACATTTATTGCTGTCATTTCTTAGGAAATCAATTTTCTACAAATTTTATAAATTACTTTTTATTTTTCACTGTAAAATCTACAAAATTAAATCTAAATAAAATAAAAGCAGTTTTTGATTAAATAGAAAGTGCATCTTTTTTAATCTATTATCAAGAGATTAGTAAACAAGTTTTCACAACAGATAATAATAAAAAAAGAAAATAAATTGAACAACAACATTGGTTCAGTCAGAACATTGCCATCAGTCAATAATAGTGGAATTACACAGATAGTTTTTCCATAAAAGTGACTGAAACAGTAAAACAGCAGCTAGTCAGCTAATATTCTAATAAAACTAAGTGCACAGTAGAATTTTCACTCTGACAGTGTCATCACAAAGTGACGGGAAGGATTTGTCATATCCTTAAATTAGTGAATGAGATCTGACAGAAGACTTGCACTTTGACAGAACACTTTAAGCTGTAATTTGTCCTGTCAAAATCTGTTTGTTTAGAATTAAACTCAGTATTGGCTCAGCCACTTTTTTAAATGCTACGCTCGATTATACACAGAAGTTAATGTGATTTAATTCTAAAAATTAGGGTAGTTCTTGCTATCTTTCAATGAAATAAAAAAATGAGAATAATATGTTATAAAGACTTAGACTTTACTTAAGCCAAATAAGCTGATAATTTAATGTACATCATGGTTTGTAATTGCTCATTTCACAGCAAGACTGATCTTAATTGGCAATGAACGTTGGGATGCTTGAAATCATTTACTTATTTTCAAATTTTATTTTCAAGGACATGAAAAAAATGACAAAATGAAAATTTATCGCTCATTTGATTTAATACATTTTCCAGCTAACTTGAATGAAAACTATTTATGCAACACAGACTCATAAATATATGTGTGTATCGTATACCAATGCATATGTATATAATTTACCAATGATGGCTAGTCACGAGTTCAAACTCATGTGAATACATTAATTTATTTAATTATGCTTTAGTTTACCAGTAAAGAAGAAAGAGTTTAAATAAAGAGCTTAATAAAGATGTTTTTTATGACTTAAATTTTTTTTTTACTGAAATCTTTTTTGAAGGATTATTAAAAATAATTTGAAAAATCAATGTTAAATGCTATAAATATAAGCATTATTTAATAGATTATAAGGCTTATAAATAACAAAAAGCCTTCATCCAGACCTTAAATTTCCATGTAAACAGCTCCATCAAATAGATATCACCTTATCCTATTTTTAAATCTGATATAATTATCAAATCTCATATATAAAAATAGGGTACTTGAGTACTAAACCTGCAAGGTGGGGGGGGGTAGGGAGATAGGATTTTTTCACATCCATAGTCAATGTGTTTATAATTCTTAAAAAACTGATGATTGATCTACATTTTTGCAGGGTTGCTATGGATGGCCACTGTGTATGTAGCTACTTATATTATTTAATACTATTATGGTTGATAAAAAGAATTCTGTATTTTATACTACATATTTTAGCAAAAAAACAATAAAAAAGTAACAAACAAATAATCTCATTGCATTAACTCAATTTTGATATGTAAGTCCTCACTAATAAAGACAAAAGACAGAAACTAGTCAGAATGCTATATTATCCTTTACAATCAGAATTCCACTGACAATAAGAAATTATTAAAATTCCATTCTATAAAAAATCATTAACTTCTAATTTACATATTCATTAGACTTCTAATTTATATATTCATTTCAAAAATTATAAATATTAAATACATTTTCCATCAAAAATGAAAACTACTTAGAAATAAAAAAATGGGAACGATTAACTATTTTTTTTTTTTTGGTCAGACAGCTTTGATTCATTTTATTGCTTTTTTAAAAAAATGTAATTTGAAAACAAGCAAAAAAAAAAAAAAAATACATAAGGAAACATTTTTAAAAATTTAATTATAATTCATATTATTAACAATTTATTAATTAAATAATTAAAATGCTAATTATTTTATTTCAATTTTGTCTAAGTTTATAATATAGACATCCATTATTATTGCTGATAAAAAACCCAAATATATATATATAAAACATTTGGTTATCATCGATTAACCCCTGCACTCCGCTTGATGTCTCTGTTGCTAATCAAAAACCAATAGATATAACATTACTGGGCTGATTTACAATTGATTTTTTTTTTACACTACTCTGATACAACAATATACACGTCAGTGCATAGTGCTGGAATTCGCAGGGGGGGGGGATCTGATGGTTTTTTGCCAATCCAAAGGATCGTCCATCACATGTGCGACAATTGTGAAAACATTATCCATTACTATTTAATAAAATCTAATATTTTATTTTTTCAATTACCGTCTGATCAAAAAAGAGTTTCCAAAACTATTTTAAAACAATTTATGAAACACAATTCAATTTTAAAATTCTCCTCTCATCAAGCCAAGCTTATGCTATGAAAGTCTCATAGCTGTTCCTGTGCAAAATACATTTTACATGTGATTTGTGTATAATGCTAGAACGTACACATTTGAAATTTGTTTAACTTTAAAACATGTGTAAGGAAGCGTGTCTTTTATCTTACAATTAATACTATCTAAAACTAAGTCAGGTCATCTGAAAAATAAGTATTTTGAATTCACATGCAAAGACTTAGGACAACTTGAATTCCAGATACCCTCACATTATACTGTAATGATCTGTGCATTAGTACTGTGAAGCACAACAGCTGCTTAGTGGCTAATATAAACAGAACTGTTCTATAGGCCATGTGAGCAGTATATTTCTGTGCTTTTGCATAGAAACAACAACATCAAGTGGTGTGTGGGGACTAATCGATGACAACCAAACATTTTATGAAAATGTTTTAAAATATATGTAGAAATATGTAAATACATTTTTCTTAACAAATACACTTAAAAATTGGATCTGATTTTGTATTTTCAAAAATGCTTTTTTTCAAGAGATCATGTTTGATCAGGACATTTGTTTAACAGGTTATAGCATGATACCATTTAGTGTCTATTGATTACTCAGGTTTACAAAAAATAACTCGAGTAGAGTGAAAAAGTCAGCTTTGGAAACATGAGTCATTTCTCTAACACCCCCACACACACATATACACATTAAGTTAAAGTAAAGATTTTCATAGGTGAGATAATATAGATTATGCTATTTACATATATACATGAAATGTAATGTACAGTCTCGCAGAATCCTTAATTTAAAATGTTCTAAAAATATGTATATATTTGTTTTTATAAAAAGATTGCTAAACAAAGTTTGATAATACATGAAATAAAGCTTTTGATTTCTCAATGTGACTTAAAGTAATTGAGTAAAATACTTGTCTACTATCTACTTCATATTTTCTTGTTCCTACAGCTAATTATTATCATGTAAAATGTTTACATGAGTATAAAACATGAAATGACTTCACCAAATATGCATAGATAAATATAATGCTGCTTTAATTTCTCATAATTTTTTAGGTAAACCACGATAGAGGATTTAGATATTAAATAATGAGAGATATGTATTTTCATTTTTTTTGATAACTTTTAGTTTTATTTAAGCTTCAACTATGTCATTTTTTTTGATATGATAACATATCACAGTAGAAAAACTAGTCAGAATAGTGCAACAATATCTAGGTATAGTAAAGTATAAGATAAAACATTAACTGTATACAAATTTATAAATAAATTTATTATTATTCTTATACTGACAGAAAATAATTGAATAATATAATTGCCCATTCAGCCTTTTCTTTTTGAAATAATCCTTTTACTAACATATAAAAATTACTCTTTCAAACTTTTCAAATTTGTTTTTATTTTATGATTATAGTGCAATAAGAATTTTTAAATCATTCACACATTTTTATAACTTTCTTTGTGAAATGATTTATTATGCAATCTTCCAAAATACATGAAACAGATCATTTTAGAAACATTACAGTGGTTACAAATTACTTATCTGACTAATATATAATCATGTAACTGAATAAGGTTTCTTTCTCTCTTCAAGCTAAAATGTGACTATTTTCAAACAAATGATAATTTATGATCATTATTATGAAATTAAAAATTAGATAATGAATACTAAAAAAGTAATATGGATCCATTTCAACTTTAAATAAATTTTTTTACAAAAATTGGTATGTGAAATTGATAAGGAAATTTAAAAAAAAAAACTTTTTATCTAAGGACAATAACTGTGATTTTTAATGAATATTTTCCATTATTATAAAAGACAATAAAATAACCATTAGGCTTTCAAATCTTCCAAAAATAAAAAAATACATGCAAAGTATCAAAATATAAAAGTAAGTAGGAAGCTATTGCTGATATTAAAATTCAATTGTCCACAGTTAAATTTTTTTGAAAAAATATTGGAGGGAGGGGAATTAATTCTTCACAGTATAAATTACTAATTTAAATTAATAATATTTGTTTTTCTCTTATTATTGTGTTCTTTATATACTTATTTTCATTTATTGTTTTATTTGTAATCAGTAAAAATGGACATAGTTCTAACAGTATTATTTCTACATTTATGTACCATTTATTGGAAGTTTACATCTGATTAAAAAAAAAGTTTCAACAATCATTTCTTTAAAAAAAAAAAAAGAAGCTTCATTTGATATTTACTGAATCAAAAAATAAATAGCATGAATCCTTTATTATGACCTTTTTCAAGAATTTAAACAAATGTACTACAATGTCTTCAATGAGGTCAATAACACCTGTTTGTTCTCTTACCCATATATTGGGTTTTCAATCTCTTCTTGTTACTCCCAACATGCATCTCTCCAACTTCTTTGAGTGGTCTGAAGTCTCTGTATTGCTCTTTCTATTAAGTTTCCAAGTCTCAGATCCATAAGTAAGAACTGGTAAAACACATTTGTTAAAGACCTTCCTTTTCAAACACATGGGCATTTTATGTATTGTCAACATGCCAAAAATACAATGGAACCATGGCATCTACTGTATTTTGTTTTAAGTTCACCTTGTCTAGTGGATACTATGTATGAAAAATAATAGTTCATATTTTGTTTATAAACTTTGTTTACAATACAATACATTGTCTTGTAAGATATATGGTAGTTTTCAACACACACATACATTAATAAATAATATGAATATACAAATTAATATTGTGGTATAAATAAAATTTTAAACAAATAATAATTTAATAATAAATTGAGAGAGCATATTTACATATATATTTAAAACACATGTTCATATTACTAAAAAAATATAATAATAATATAATTTAATGTATTATATTTTTATTTTTTAAAAAGTACAGTGAAGTATCACATTACTGATCTTCTAAAGTCATTGATATATTACTATAATTCAGTTTTATAACAATTAAGTACTTGTTCCAATATCCTTTTTCTTCAATATTTTTTGTTTTCAATTTTGTGGAAATAGCAGTTTATCAGCAAACATGACATCCTCAGTTGTCTTAATGTTTTTAAATTTGTATTGACTTCAGAAACTATACATCCACTCCCTTGTTGCAATAAATGGCTTGGAGTTATCTATTTCAGACAATCGGTCAAACACTTTATATAGACTTTAACTTTCAGAAATAATATGAGAATGTCTACAGAAACATTTTACTGGTTCATACATTCTATTCATAAATTCAATGCCTTATTAAAAAAATTATTTTTTAACTTCTTAAAGATTAGAAACAAAAGTAGCTTGCATATGCCTTTCTCTTTTCATTATTTTATTAATCTATGATTCATTCTTTTTGCTGGTTTGGTAAAATGGTAGACTATGGAGGTCAAGATCCATGCTTCATGGCCAAACCTGTCATTTCTATAATTTAAATTTCTTTTGAACTTATGAGCAATATATTACTAGATTATTTTTGTTCTTCTTAAACTTATGATTCATTTTGAAATATGATTATTTTTCTTTCACTATTAAATTAACAACTTAAATTTTGAAGAGGTTCTAGTTTTGCACTTGGGAAACACTTTATTAAACAAAATATTGTACTGTTCTCCTGAAGATTTGTGATGATAGTATTTTAGTTGTATTTATATATTGGACCATTTCCATCATCTAATATTATGTATTGAATGTCTTTAAACAAATTAAACTTTATTTAAATTTTCCAATTACATTGAACTGTTAGTAATAGTAAATTACATATTAGCATATGCACAATGTTTCGAGAGATCCAAAAAAAAAAAAAAATTCAAAGAATCTGGTCACATGATAATGGTGAATAATCCCATAAGTCAACCTAATGTGACTATACATAATGTATGGAAACCATTAATCAATTTTACTCTTAGAAAAAAATGGAGAAATGAAGAGAAACCTCATAGATATGTATATGAAATTTTCTACTGACTGTTGTCTTTGTCAGGATGGTTCAGTTGGTTAGAGTGTTACTTTAAAATTCAATAATCAAGAATCTAAGGATTCAGGTTCAATTCCCATGCTAATATTATCACTGATCAGACCAGCAATACCTAAAGAAGAGGAGAAAATAATACTTTTCAAAATATTATGCATATACTAACCTGTGTGCTATTCCCAATAGTTGAATGTAATTGGAAAATTTTAAAAAAGTTCAATTTTTCTAAAAACATTCAATACTTAATATTAGATGATAGAAAATAGTCCAATATAGAAATACAACTATAATACTATACTATATCAAACTTTTTTTTTTGGGGGGGAGCAAAAAAAAAAGGCATGGTCTTTTAGCATGCTTAATATGAAGAAAATGTGATTAATAAATAAAATCACATAAAATCTAACATTGCAATATGTGAGAACATTAGACTTAGTGAGAGCATTTCAAGATAATAAAGTGGCTGCTGCCTTCCAATAAGTGACACAGACTCATAATATATACAAAATTTATGAATATTAATATGTTTTTTGGATAGCATATAATTGAAGTCATATATGTTGATACAATTCATATTATGACTTCACCATATACAATCAACATTATATCCTTATTCTACTTATATCTCTGTGACTTTTAAATATTAGATATATCATATGTAAAGGTTTCTGTATTTGTTGTTAATGCAAACTTTAAAAAAACAACTTTCATTTAAATGGCAAATGTAAATATATTAAATTTATTAAGCACTAGCAGATAATCTAATAATAACATGAAAGGCTAAAACCTTCAACAGAAGCACCTTAAAATGCTTATGTGACAGCCAATCAGATGTAATAATGACTGCATATGGAACTCTCATGTTCTGGTTTGTGTTCTTGAATTGAGAATTCCACATGCAGTCATTATTACATCTGATTGGCAATCACATAAGCATTTTAAGGTGCTTCTGTCGAAGGTTTCTAAATGGCAAATATAAATTTCAAATGGAGTTCAACAGATGAAGAATAGTACTTTTCACTCTTTTATATAGCTATCTACTATAGAAACAAATAATCAATTGACATAAGATGGGTATAATGCTATAACATCTCCATTCCCACAACAATTCTAATTCTTGCTTTACAGTACAGATTAGAATTCAAAGCTAAAATGAATGCACTTTTGTGACTAGAAGTTACCTTTTACTACTTTATCCTGTTAAGTTATTATTGTGAAATAAAAAAAAAAAACACTAAGTAAAATTATTAGGACAAGTTGTATATGGTTAAAATAACCATTATATGCAATAACATATTAATATTTGAACTTATAATAAACTATATTACATTTTATAATAAATGATATTATATTTTTCTTAAGTTTAAAAAAAAAAAAAAGCATAATAATAAAATGTAAAAAACAAAACAAAACTACAGTCAAAATAGTAACAATACCAAATGTCCATTGCAGCCAAATTCCCATATTTGCTGTTTAAAAATCCACTGATTCACTTACCAAAGTTTGAAAAAAAAAATTAAAAATCAGAAATTTAAAAATTAAAATGTTCAAAATTTAATGTGCGCATATTATAACAATAGATAATTTTTCGACTTGAGTGTCTTGACTAACATTTGCATTTTCACTTAGTTTCATAAGTTTGTTCAGTTATATTCTTACAGTCTATGAGAAAGCATTGCATGTGTCATCCCTCTGCTTGGATTATAAAATTAAAAATTTGCTTAGTATGACATAACAGTGTAAATAATATTCATTAAGGCTGTAGCCTCAAGCACATGCGTATAAAATGCGATAGTAGGGACCTCTACAGGTCTTAAAACCACAAGCTTACTCATTGGAAGAAAAGAGGGGGACACTTCTTTACTTCAACCTACTTTCTATTTAAATAGGTGAAGCTGAAGCGGTTCGATTTGAGAGTGTGAAGCTATTCAATACTTCACTAATTAAGTCCACATTTCTTATTACACATTAATACTCATGAAATCTTTCGATTTACAATGAGTCAATGGAAAGATTTTATAGTGAGAAATCTGTTACGATAATTTAAAGTTGTAATTATAAATTTATTTAAACGCACATTTATTATGTAAATAATATTCCATTGACTCATTGTAAATCGAAAGTTTTCACGAGTATTAATGTGTAATAAGAAATGTGGACTTAATTAGTGAAGAATTGAATAGCTTCACACTCTCAGATCGAACCGCTTCAGCTTCATCTATTTAAATAGAAAGTAGGTTGAAGTAAAGAAGGGTTCCCCTCTTTTCTTCCAATGAGTAAGCTTGCGGTTTTAAGACCTGTAGAGGTCCCTACTATCGCATTTACAGCCTTAATGAATATTATTTACATAATAAATGTGCATTTAAATAAATTTATAATTATAACAGTGTAAAGAAAGGGGTTGCAGAACTTCTGTCAAGTCTACAAAAAGTCAGGAAACCTTTTAAAAATAATGTTTTACTTTATCATTAAAATATAGGGAATTTGAATTCAGATTTTCAAACAACCTTCAACTATCCACACTAACTCACTAATACTGATACACATGGCCACACACATGTAGAAAAGATAAATAATCACCAATATAGGTATTTCGTGCTGAACCATCACATCATCAGTTGGTCCAGATTATCATCTCCCACACATATATACTATTAAGTTCCAGGTGTTGTTGATTTAGTTATAAAAGAAAAAAATATTGGTATTCAAATAGCACAGATGTTTGATAAAAACAAAGTATATTAATGCAATTGTGAAATAGATACTCATGCTAAGATTGCATTTGATAAGTTCAGATTAATCTGGTACCTTTACTATCCAGATAAAAATAACTCACCAGTAATTAAGAGACTAGGTTAGTTAATTTATGGAAAAAAATCATAGAGTTGCTTAGAATTTCTCACTAACTTAACAAAAATTCCAAATTCCACCAAGACTTAGTTCCAGATTATATGCTTGACAGATAAATGCACTAGTTACTTCATCATAAGGCATTTCTTATACTATAATTTAATAATAATAGAAGATTGGAATAGTGAAATAGAGTAAGTCAGATAAAAAAAATTGCAGAGAATTGTAAGTTAAAGCTAACATAAAAAAATGTGGTGATAATACATTTTTGATTTTAAAAAAATTATACATAGCAACAGATTTCTATTATATCAAGTATTTAATTCTAAGGAATAATACTCCTTTATGTTGTTTAACTTATAATCAATAAAAGAAATTACCGAAAAAGGCTTATATATATATATATAATTATGTTGATGTATTTTACAAGTTGTTATTATAATATAGTAAGATTTATATTATACTTTATTGATTATATCAAGTATTAATACAATGCAAACTTACAAAAAAGTATTCAAAAGTAAATAAATAGATGTCTGAATTCATCAAATTTCAAATCACAATTTAATACTTCTACAATTGAAGATCATTACAAAAATTTCAAATGCATTATATCCAAAAAATAAATGCAGATAAAAGGTTAAATTATAAAATAAATTCTCATAAAAATAAAAAATAATTTAAAAATAAAATATGTAGCATACTATATATATATGTTAGAATAAATATACATTAGCAAAAAATAAAAAAAAAGGATTAATAAAATGAGGTAAAAAAGTTATAAATAGCTAAAAAAAGAAGATAATTTTCTGTATATATAACCATTAAAAATCATTCAACACTTAGACAATCCCAATATAGAATAACAATCACCAATATATATATTAGTAAAAATGCAAAAACCATATCAAGACAGGAAGGAGTGATTAGAAGAAAACAGTACACTTAAAAAGAATTACAAAAAAAAAAATAGATATGATTTAATATAAAATCGAATAAAATTTTTTTTGGAAAAAGTAGAAAAAATGTTATACGCATCGATATATGAAATAGAATTAAAAGTAGGTTGCATAACATAAAAAAACAATATTTTTATTGTATTAACTGAAATAGGAAATATAAGGTAATAAAATAATAACTGCAGTAAAGAACGACAATCCAGTACAATACCTGAACATTATAGAATTATAATCTTTAATATTTTTTCATATATGTTGGTGATTAGTTCCAATTGCAAATTACATTTGCATTTGAATGTCTATTAACTGATTATTAGATATATTAAAATCTTTGTTCTACTTTTAACAAAATATACAAAATTGCAAAATAAAAGCTTCTTATTTAAAATAAACTACAATCTTTTTTAAAAGGGGGAGAGGACTTATAAGAGCTTAGTTTAAAGTGATTATTTTATTTTCGCATAAAACTATGATAATGAATGATTGATATAGATGATTTTTTTTATCTCGATTGTTTTTATTTGATGAATAGTTTGCAATAATATAAAAGATACAATTGGAGATGTGAGAATTATCATACATAGATGATTTTAAAAAAAGAAGAAGTTAATATCGGTTCTGTTGATCTTGGAAAGCCTTTGAAAGAACGAACTGAAGTATTGTCATAAATATTTTGAAGAAAACAATTAGTTTGGGAGAATGAAAGTTTTTATGAGATTTATATATGAAGCTAAAACTATTATTAAGATTAAATAATACATTTAGAGAAGGCATAGGTGTAGATACCAATACTCATTAAGATGAAAAACTATATATTAATGTTGTTTCGATAAGGATGAATAAGCATTAGCAGAAGAATTCATTCCACCAGTTTTATTGATTAGAAAAAAGATATTTATATATAGCATAGTTGACTATAACAAAGTGATTATAAAATTGATAAAAAATTACAAAAAGTTTAGGATAAAAATAAATGTGACCAAGACTAAAGTAATGAAGATAAGAAACCTATAAAAGGCTGAAAATAATAATTGATAGGAAAATACAACATGGGTTAGTGTTTTAAAATAAATAAACTGAGTAAATGTAGAATGAGATAATGAAAAAAAAATAGGAAAGAATTTGTATGACTAAAGAGACTTTTAAAAAAAATTATTTTGTGAATCATCAAAATAAAGCAAGAAGATCATTAAGTTGTTTGTTTGAAGTATATTTATATGTGGTGCTGCAACTTGCCTGGACAATTGGAAATTAAAAAGATGAAATAAGACTAAAAGCTTTTGAAATATTGATTCTGATAAAAATGAATATATTTCTAAATTGCATTTTTTCTTTAGGTCTTAGCATTGGAGCACCAAAATAGTCTATTACCATTCAACTGACCAACACCCCTTCCAAGTCAGTTACTCTCAACATATAGTTAATCTTTTCAGAGTACAGATAACATTAAAACTAAGGTCTTGGCATTGGAGCACCAAAATAGTCTATTACCATTCAACTGACCAAACACCCTTTCCAAGTCAGTTACTCTCAACATATAGTTAATCTTTTCAGAGTACAGATAACATTAAAACTAAAAAACAAAGAACTTGTCATTTAAAAAAAAAATTAAAAATACAAGAAAATATGCGAAGAAAACTAATTCTAAGTAAAAAAAAAAAAAAAGAGTAACGGATCTTAATAATAAAAAAAAGCTTGTTCATATTTAAAAAATTGGATGAGAAATAGACATGCTTAGAAAAAACATTGAGGTGCCTCCTGATGACAGATAACTGATGATGAACGATTGGAGATATTTAATTTACACAATTGTATTGACAATAGTTAGCCTACAACAATGATTGCTATAAATCCAAATAAAAGCAATATTTATTATGAAAAAATAACAAAGTCGAAAAAGAATTAACGTTAAGGAGTATACATGTGTGTATATAAATAAAATTTTTAATTGCACAATCATTTGACTTAATTAATTTAGCATCATTCTTTTTTTTTATATTTAAGTTCAAAATGTACTCTAAGGTAAGTAAATATTGTCTTTTTTTTTCTCTTTTTAATGTGAACAATCCATTTCAACCAATTGTTGTCAAAAACTACTGCAAATAATGCATGGCCAAGTTACAAAGAAGTTAAAGCAAAACAAATACCAGCCTGAGGGAGAATAAGCAGTTTGGTTTCTAAAGTCTAGGAGAGGAAGCTACTACCTCGAGGCATTATGGACTTCTCCATCAAGACGTAAACATTTTAATTAAAAGATTTCAAAAATTCATGAGATACAACTTTATCTTTCAAAACATCAAAGAAATATTTTCTTTCAAGCTTCATGAACTGAAACATTCTTCTGATAGCACCAGCCAGGTACATCAGGAGAATTTTTACCTAAAACAATTCTTCAAAAATATCTTTCACTTAAATTCGAATTTTTCAGCAAATTATATATCTAAATGAATTTTCACAGATAATAATAATGTTTAATTTTTTTGTTGTTTTGTTTTCAAATTAACGCGTTTCATATGTGTAACATTTGCAATTTTATTTAATCTCTATGAATATCAAGCTTTATTGAATTATAATGCAAATGTGAAGCCACACAGACATATAAGTATATACGTTAAAAATAATTATTTTGTTATAAAGATACGTGCGCTCTAGATGGATAAATATATTTAATAATAAAATAAAATAGAAAATTATATAATATTAAAATACTTTCTACTCCTTTTTTTCCTATGTGTTGAGAAAGGTGTGAATGGTATGATATATTAAAATACTTGTAAAACAAATTTATATTAAAATTCTGTCAGGCTCATGGTTTCGCCTATTGTATAATTAGATCCAAAGTGAAAATCAAGTAAACACAACTCACTTATATATAACAGACAAATACATTCCCATAATTCATTTTAAATTTCAACTACTTTTAATACCAAACGAAATTTTCTTACAGATTGATGGAGTTTCTTTAACTCTTTATTTTTTTCATAAAAGATAATCTCTACATAAAAAATAAATTTGATGAATAAGTATATGTGCATATATAATAATTAGTTCTATAAAAAAACCGCTGGATATGGGTATACAGGTTGTCATTCACACAAGGACACAAACAAGGGAGGTCTATGTCTCCATGCTAATTAATAAAATTTATATGTAAATGAAAATATTTAGATTTCTGAATCACTTCATTGTTAAAAACACATTATGATTGTAAATATTTTTATTTAAATATAAAATAGTCAAATATGTTTAAAAATACATATATATAAGCAACAAATATTACAAATTATAAAATTATCATAGAAAAGCCTTTTTCGGCAAATTATGTTTTTTGCCCTTTTCAATATAAAAGGATTACTTTTTTATTTAATTTTTTTTTCTCATAAGAACTTTATTACTTAGATAAATGGTTACATTATTACAATGGTGAAAGTAATACAGTTAATGACAAAGCTGGGATGAGTACCACACAACTAGACTTGCAGCCAGGAACAACTAAATGTATAGCCCAAGCATCATAAATGATAATCTGCAATGGAAAGAAGGTCCCATGCAGGCTTAAAAAATAAATAAAAGAGCTAATTTTTTGTCTCTATCATGGATAGTCTGAAGCTTTGATGTGAATAATTGACAGGAATTATCAATGGTAGAATTAAACAAAAGCATACATCTAATGGCCCAATATGCAAAGAGTATGAAAGTGGAAGTCCTAATAGACGGAAACACACTATTGCCAATACTACTAATCAAGTGAGAGTAGGCTTCTGGCTTATATAGATGGAGGCTATAATGTCTCTCTTAAGATAAATGAAGATTACATTTAATCTAAAGGTCTGATGAAAAAAAAAGGCAATTAGGAGAAATTGATTAATAACATTTATGCTATATGATTTAAAGGGGAAATATTGGGAATAAGAATGGTGACCCTGCAGAAGAGTTGACCAAAATAGAATGATGTAGAGAACCAATTTTGCTGAATCTAGTTGGAATTTCTGGATTTGAAAAGGGATGCGATATTGTTTCAGCAAAGCATATTACATGCAGTGAATTTTGAGAAATCTGATTTAAAATTGCATTGACCCTTTTAGTTGAGTTAAGGCTTTAAACATCAAAACCAGTTATCTTAAGTTTCATTAGGTCAAAGTTAGAGTAAAAAGCAGACCTCCACCAGAATCAAGTTACAAAGTATAAAAGAAGTTGGGAATCAGAAGGCTGAAAAAATGGTAACTAATTTCTTCCTGATCAGATTAATAGGAGTTTTGGATTCCTTGCCATCAACCATGAGACCACCATGGATCTGAGGTTTTCCAGAGGACTCTATTTTTTTTGCTTTATACTGTTTTTGTGAGATGATTTCTTTCACATTGATTCCTGAGTGAACATCCACCCAGAGATCTTCAAGATCTGAGCCTTTATTAGCTTTAGAGTCTGATTTCATTTTTTCCCTTTCTTAATCACACTGGGAGATTTGGGTCAGATGAGCTTTTGCTAGACTGATCAAAGCTTTCCTTATCTCCACTAATTCCAAGAATCACTGGTACCTTGATTAGCCATCTTGGATTTCCTTTTACTTTTTTTAGTTATGTTGAAAGGAACTTCAGTGATTGTAGCATCCAACCTAGGAGCTATGCTACTGCTTCTTGAAGAGTGTGAGGAAAGATGGGTCATAGGAAGTTTATCATTATTAGTGGGGACCATAGGTTCAAGAAGTACAGGGTTGATAGTAACATGTCCTGCAGTATCATTCTTGGGGGAATTAGGGTCCTTGCTGGATGGGGTATTAAGTGGTCTGCAATTGTGCAACCTGGTTTTCTTCATGATACGAATATCACATATCCTGGAAGGGCAGTCTTTAATGAGATGTGTCCACCATTTACAGTAGAAGCACTGCAGTGGAACACCTTATAAGGATATAATTAGCAGTGCAGTATTAGCAGAGTGCATACTAGGGATGGATGTTGGACTAGTTCCTTTATTGAGAGTAATGGTGAAAGTTTCCATATTGGTCAGGACCTATGTTTCAGCCCTCCTTTCCAAAAGATATCGAAAATGGCTTGAGAATATGTTGAAGATCGACCTCTTTAAAGCTAAGGTAACAATTGCGGATTTGGCCATTAAAGATTGTTGGCCTATTCATATCAACCACACTGTTATTATGATGATTTAATAACTAAAAAACACAATTCCATAATTTCTTCTTAGTAAGTTCATTACAAAACTCTATCAACTGGAAAATTAAATAAATAACAATTCAAGTTTGTAACAACAAGGATTAAGGCTTTATTACTACTGTAATTAAGAAACAATCTATGGAATTGTGAGGGAATTGTGGCATTAAACCTGTGGGTTAACTGATTTAAGGCTTGCTGATCCAAATTTAAATAAGGAAACTCAATAGTGGTAGATTCACCTGTGAGGTTGAAGCCATTTCACCCTCAAACACGTTAAAAATATATTCTAAAAGATTCTTCCAATCAGTCACCTTAGGCCTGTTGGAAATTCTTTGAAAAGTATTAGCATATGAGCTATTATTAGAGAAACTATGGTTGGGTTGAGTTTGGGGGAGAGAGGGCTCTGTATTCATAGACCCTACATCATTGGGAATATTATTTTTTATATTATCATTGGCTGAAAATTTTTTATTATTGTTGTTTAAAACATTATTAATTTTTTTTAACGTTACTCACTTCTAATGCAAGCAATTCCTCCATTCCAATGATCTCAGTGTCTTCAATTTTCCTTCTGTCTTTATAAAAATTCAGGGTAGGGTTACCAGGAGGTAGCTTTTTCTTATAATCAATGTTTTTATTCATGAATTTAGTTTTAACTGGTTTTTTTCCATGCATAAGTTGAAAATCTAAAGATTTCTTAGCCATGCAAATGGCTATTTGTTTAGCTAAATCTATGACATTATTATCACTATCAAATCTTTCTCAGCCATTCAAATGGCTATTTGTTTAGCTAAATCTATGACATTATTATCACTATCAAATCTTTCTCCTATGATGAATGAAGGCCCCATTTTTAAGTTGGAAGAAAGAATGGGTGTTAATAAGAAATTTTTAATAGTTTTGTATGAAAATACCACTTATATCAAGCAAAATTAATACCAAAGTTAGCACCAGAAAAGCAGTGTACTTATTAGGACTGCACCCTCTGTTGTGACAATTGCTTGAATATACTACATATTATATATTCTATCATTGTTCTAAATGTCATCATGCTGGTATTGTAGAGTGGACCATTCGAAATAGGTTATGGCAATGCTATCAAAACTGTTGTAAGAGATTCCTGTCAAGGAAAAAAAAAAGGACACATTAATAATTTTTATGTTAAAATAAACATTCTGCCTCATAATTATTTTTATATGCTAGATAACAGTTATATAACAGTACTGTATTTATCAATTATATTTTATAGATACCATTATTCTATGTTAAGTATAAGCACGGTGAGATGTGGAATCCTGGAATTGATTCAGTATTGTTTTTGATATGTGTACATTTCAATACTGATATCTTTTTTTTCTTTAATGCCAATATTATTTTTTTTATATGTTTTACTAATTTACTTTTCCTTGGGTTTAAACCATTGTGCATTTCTTACTTAGCAAAACACACATAATTGATCAATAATGTTTCCTTGGGTTTAAACCATTGTGCATTTCTTTCTTAGCAAAACACACATAATTGATCAATAATGTTACTCAAATATATTCAAGATTTATTGCTTAAAATTGCTACTTCAGCTACACAACAATTCAAATTTAAGGAAAGTAGAATTAGTAAAAAACACATACTTAAAAAAAAAAAAAAAATTATGTTCCAAATAAATTCTTAAATAATATCATTAAATGGATATTATCATTTAATGGCATTTGTTATCTAGTGGAACAGACCAAGAGATTGATTTTTTTTTATAATTACCCCAACATAGTTTAACATTAAAATAACATGTAAATGCACACTAATGGCTTCTAAAAATTTCATTGAATAAACAAATATGAAAATTTAAAATAACGACCATGTAATATTTATATAATAAAGTATATTATATATATAATATGATTAAATTATTAACAGTGAAATAACAATTACATAAAAATTAAAGAGCAGTGTAAAAAATTATTATTAAATGAATATAAAATTTGCTACTAGAAAATATAAACAAGTTATGCACGAGATATTCTGAATTAAACTAAAAGTAACTGACAGAATTTGAATCAAATAAGAACTATTTTTAATAAACTGTCGTGCCAATTAAAGTTGAGCTAATTGATTCTACCATCAGTTATAATTATTGTGCTCCAGAAAAAATAACAGAGATATAAATTGATATGTAGGAATAAAAAATGTTCACATTTTGTCTTTCATGATAGAGAATGGAGATACAAATTCAACCAGAGTTCAGAGGTGTATCAGTGAAAGATGCAGAAAATCAGTCCGTGCTAGTAGATAATGAGTCATATAGAATCTCTGCTGGTTGTGCTGACCTTATGTTTTAGTAAGCCAATAGGATCATGCATTTTGTAAAGGCAGAAAAATTAGAAGAATTACACACACACATATATATATAATTAGAGGATTTGGAATTCCAAATTTTCTCATCTATTCAACCTCCATTTTATCTCAAGCAACAGCTACATATGACTCAATCCATGTAAAAATGATACCTGATACCCAATATAGGTATTTCATGAAGAACCAGCATTCATCAGTTTGGTGAGATCATAATCTCTACACATATATATGCCAATATAACCCCTCATATTATCATATTATCTGCATATATTAATAATAGAAGAATGGGTTGAACTTATACTGAATATTTTCTATATAGGTAATTAAAGGAATATGAATTCAGGATTTTTCAGTCTATTCATCCTCCACTCCACATACATGTGAAAAAGATACATGATCCCCAATATATGTATATTTTTCATATGTATGAGGTCATATGAAACAGATGCTTGAGATGAAGTGGAGAATGAATAGACTGAAAAATTCTGAATTCAAAGCTCTCTAATTGCACATATAGAAAATATTCTGTATAAGCAAAATATATAATGCTTTAGAATTATACTATATCTTAATAAAAGTTCACCCCATCCCTTTACTATTAATATACACCTGGGTCGTGGACTTATTTAACACGATTTTGAAGTTATGCAATTCATGTTTCACTGGAAGTCGAACTCTGATAATGCACTATTACTTTAAATAATAAATTCCGCACACTTATGTTATATTGAAAGTAATAGCACATTATTGGAATTTGACTTTCATCTTAGTAATTTCAATATTGTCAGTGCTTTATAATAGTAAGATTTTATGCAATAATAAAATTAAAATCATGATTTCCACATTTTATGTATACACACATTAAATTTTACAAGATTATAATGTAAATTTGTTCAAACATTGTGCGTGTTAATTTTGCATTTTAAATCACATTCTGTTTTTGCTTTTTAAAAAAGAACGTAATCAATTATTAATCATTTAGTGTCCACAAGTTTATTTTTAAAAGGTGAGTAATAGCAGTGGGCACAATTAAATTTGACAATTAAAATCTGATTTTTAATTGTAATTAACAATTTAAAAATTACTTACGGTGACTTGAAATTAATGTGATGTGAAATTTGATTTTTAAACGAAATTGAAAATTAAAAAATTAAAGACAAAAATAAGAATTCAATTTTTAGTTGTTAGTTTCATAAACAATTAATAAAATCATCATCTCAAAGATTAATTACTAATTACGTTGTCACCAGAAAACCATTGACACAACATGAGTGTGAAGTTGGCGCTAGTTGTATTTCAGCAAATAGCGATAATAATTAAAACGTGTATAAAAAAATGTAAATTACTGTACTGTAAATTATGCATAAAAATATATTATTTTGAATAAAATTAAATATTATAGTTAAAAACAGTTTGTCTTGTATCAATTTTTTTCAACTTTGAAATTTTTTATTAGTCATATTTTATTTCCTTATTATTTTTTTTTGCACGAATTTTAAAGTAATTTTACGTTGGTGTTTAGCTTTTATGCAAATTTTGAAAAATCACAGACTGCATTCCCCCTTTTTCAATGTAAGTTACGTCTATTTTTGCGCGTGTTTTCTGAGGAACCTATCTATCGCGTAAAACGAGACCCAGGTGTATATGAATCCATAATGGTTCAATAATATGAGGAATTAGATTGATGCAATATCTACATGGGTAAAACATATTTGTTAAAAACCTTCCTTTTCAAACACAAAGGCATATTTCCTTTTAGTATCAAGTTATTTCTACCAAAAGCACTCCAACCAAGTTTAATTCTATGATTAATTTTCTCCATTATGTTTCCATCTGTATTAATAATATGACCAAGGTATTTGTAACTGTTAACTTCTTCTAATTCATCATAATCAATCTTTATTTTCATATTTTGAGCAAATCGATTAAACATTACTTTAGTTTTTTTTAACATTTATCTTTAGTCCTACTTTTGTACTTTCATCTGATAACTCCTGCAACATTTCCTGCAGCTCTGAAGCATTATTTTCAAAAAACAACTACATCATCTGTGATATCTAAATGACTTAAATAATCTCCATTTACTTTTACTCCTTTAGTTTCCCATTTTAATCCACAAAATACTTTTTGCAGCACTGCTGTAAAAAGTTTTGGAGATATGGAATCACCTTGTCTTACACCTTTCTCAATGTTGACTTTCCCAGTATCATTATGTAATCTAATTGTTGCTGTTGCATTTTTATAAATATTCTTTAAAATATGACAATATTCTGGATCTACAACTTGATGATCCAATGCTTTAATCACTGAAGAAATATTTATAGAATCAAATGCCTTTTCATAATCTACAAATCCAAAACATAATGACAACTCATATTCATTTGTCCTTTATATAACTTCTCTCAATACCCGAATATGATCTACTGTACTAAAACCACTTTTAAATCCAGCTTGTTCTCTTGGTTGGTGGAAATCCAATGTTCTCTGTAGATGAGTTGTAATTATTTTGGTAAAAAATTTATATAAAACTGATAAAAGGCTGATAAGTCTGTAATTTCTAATATCTTTTTTATCACCTTTTTTAAATATTAATATTATTACTGCATTCTTCCAATCATCCGGTACATCTTTATCATTTAGACATTTGGTATATAACTTTGCCAAAAAAAAATTCTATTTCTTCACCTGCTTCTTTTAATATATCAATTATAATTCCATTATTACCTGGAGTCTTTCCTTTCTTCATAGATTTAATTACATGTCTCATTTCTTCATTTAAAATTCTGGGCAACTCAGAAGATGTAATAGATATAGGAGGTACGTGTTCTTTATTACTATATAATTCTTGATAAAAATCTTCTACCAATTTCATGATGTCATCTCTCTTTTTAGTAATAATGTCATCTTTTTTTTCTTATTGCAGATATAAATTTCCTACCAATACCAAAATGTTGTTTAACATTCTTGAGACTTTTATTTTCTTCTACAGCTTTCCTTGCTAGTTCACAGTTATACTTTCTTATATCATTTTCAATTATTTTCTGCACTATTTTACAAAATTCAATATATTCAATTCTTTTTAATGCATCATTTTTGTATATCTTCATATTCCTTCTTTTCTTCATAAATTCTCTAGTCTCAATAGAAATTTTATTGGTCAATTGCTGCTTTTTTCTACCAACTGTCTTTGATGCAGTTTTTAAAAGTATATCAGTTATTTTCATATTAATTTCATTCAAATCTGAATCATGTTCAAAATCTACTAATATGTGAAACTGATTTGTAAGTTCTAATTTAAATTCATTAGAATGTTTCTGAAGATTAGGAATATCAACTGTAAATATTGTTTTTTCTTAATAATTTTTGTCTCTCTAGTTTTACATTAACATGTATCTTACATCTTACTAATCGATGATCACTTCCTGTGTTTAATTTATTAAGAACATTACAATCTTGAAATATGTATTTTGTATTAGTCAAAATATAATCCAATTCTGCTGTACCTTCATTTGGATGCTTCCATGTCCATTTCCTTTTAACATTTTTCTGAAAAAAAGAATTCATAATATAAAGTTTTTCTTTTTCTGAAAACTCAACAAGTCTATGTCCTCTCTCATTTCTATTACCATAACCAAAATTACCTACAGCACTTTCATCTTTCATTTGTTTACCAATTCTATCATTAAAGTCTCCCATAACAATTTTAAAATGTTGTTTACTCTGATCAAAAGTCTTTTGTACATCCATATAAAAATCTTCTACTACTTCATCACTATGAGAACTTGTTGGGGCATAAACCTGAATTATTTGCATTTGGTATCTGCTATTAAGTTGTATAACTAATCTTGCCACTCTGTCCCCATCAATCTCCACAATATTGTTCTTCCACTTTTTATTTATAATGAATCCTACTCCACTTGTATTTCCAATATTTGTGCCTTTATAATAGAGTATATGTCCACTTTTTAAATCAATTGTCTCTTCATCTTTTCTTCTAACTTCAGAAAGTCCAATAATGTCCCATTTAATATAAGAGAATACTTCTTCTAATTCTTGCAATCTTCCTTAAACTTGAAAGAGATCTGCAGTTGTAAGTACCTAAATAAAAAGTCGTCACCAAATGGCAGCCTGGGTCTGTGACATTGTGAAATGTAATATTTTTTTAAATATTCCATTTTAATAATTTTTTATCATTTTAAATTAAATTTAAAACACTTTACCTCTTATAAATATTAAATGATTATATTTTTTAAAGCTAAGTAAAAAAAAATACAAGCTATTATTAAGGCTTCAACAATCAAAAATATTGCACAGGGGATCCAAACAATATATTTTTAAACAAAATTAAAATTTTCATTAACTAGGAATGGGTATATATTTGTCAACAATAAAAAATTATATAATTTGTACTTTGGATGAATGACAAGCATTGAAATACAAATTTTAAAATTTTATTATGTATTTATGTTATCAGCCAGAAGACGTAGAATATTTTGATAATAATAAACTATTCTAATCGAGTCATAATTTTGATCATTACAAGAAATAGTTTGTTATTGCTTGTTATCAGTATACAATATGTAGTTTAACATTTTAATTTTAATGCTATGTCGTAAACATATACTGTACACTATAAATTTTTAACATACTAATATAAATAATCAATATTAACACATTCTTTAATGCAAATATATTTATAATTCCAAACTTTCAAAATTAGTTGAGAGCTATGAATATCCAACTGTCTTCTTCATATATATATATATATATCATTAAAATCAGTCAACAGTTGGACAATCCCAACATCAATACCAATCAATAATCTCAATCTGTCATCAAGGCAACCTCTTTTTAACAATAATATATATATATGTATGAAAGTATCCTATTATACAAAATTGAGGATACTAAACAAATTATTTATAGTTATTAAATTGCGCAACAATTTAATTTAAAGATTCAAATTTGTTTTTTTTTATATTTTTAAATTAAACAACCTTAAATATTTCATATGTAATCTGTATCTTTATAGGTTTTATATATTATTTAAAAAATATTATTTTTAAAATATAATTATATCTATAAATACATTTTTTATATATTAATTAAATCAAAATAAATCACACATCGATATTATAACATTTAAAATAACGTTTAAATTATTAATTTTTTTTCTAACCTCCTTGCATTATTCAAATAGAAATAAAAAAAAACAACATTTGTATTCTTAAAAATATATTTAAATTTTCTATTGTCTATCAATTTTTCTATATTTATTTACTCAAGCAAAATATTAGCTATAATTCAAATATATTTTTCAGATTATAGGAGATGGACAAGATTTAACTAATAATGATTGCAGATTTTTTATTTTTTTACTAATAAAAGTTTCAATTGTGGTCATATACAAGGCAAAACAATCAATAATAAGTGGCTTTGGAATGGATTTAAGACAGTAATTTTATTTTGACAAATAATTGTATGCTTGGATAGTCTTGTTAACTTCTCTATTGTCACAAATATGAAAAGATCTAGAAAAAATCTAATATTGATCTTTGGCAGATAATATGGCCAGAATAATGTGCCAAGTAAATTGATTATTAAAGCATTAAAAATAGTTATAATATCATTAATAGTATTAAGGTTATAGCAGGAGTTATTTATAATAATAGACATTTCTCTTTCAAATACAAGTACATGGAAGGTGTGAAATTTTCTTGATGAAGATACTTTGATTAAAGGACAACATTTGTTACTTAGAAGTTATCCAGATTTAATTACTGTAGCAGATCTTAGTGAAACTCATTTTCCAGGCAGATAATAATTTTTTTGGGGGGGAAACAAATCTCAAGAAAAAAAGATGATTTTATCATTCTCTGTGAAATCCAATTTATCTTCTATTCTTGCCTTTCTAGATAAATTGATAAAACTTTCATGATACTAAAAATTGATTCACATAATGATGCTTGCACTTATTTTTAATCAATATTTATATTCATGTTAGATTTAGAAAGTTCAGAGAAAGCTTTTACTTATTGTTGTATAGCATTAGCATATCAATACGACTAAATATCCTGAGTAGCTTAACATAGTAGTAGCGATGGAACTGAAATTGTAAGATATCTGAATTAAAGCTCAATTTTCAATTATAACATCACATGACTTCGCAAGTGACTAACCATTAAATTATTTTTAAATATCACTAAAAAAAAGTTCTTTTTTGGAAAAAATTACACATATTAGGAATTTAAATTATAGCCCAAAATTACTCAAAGCAATAGTAGTGACTCTTTAACTTGAATATTAACATAAACATATGAATTAATTAAAGTAAACACTTTGTATAGAAAAAAAAATTGTGACAAGAAGTTTAATCACACTTAAGATATAGCATTTTATGGATTGCAATACAATTATAAGTTAGAATATAAAAAATATTACATGAAGTATTTACATGTGCAAATTATTGAATTAATCATAAAATAGTATAATCAGTCAAAATGATACTTGAGTTCAAAAAATCTACTATCCCAAAGATATTCATAGAACATTTAATATTAATTTTTTATGTTTAAATATCTTTAACTATTAAAACTTCCAAATTAGATTATCAGGCTTGTAATGCTAATGAAACATAAAATTATCCTCCTTTAGCTTATAAAATGCTCTGAATAAGAAATATTTGAAGTTAGACATATGTTCATAGTGATTGTTTCTGCTAAAACTGGAAATTGCCCTCTAATCCACATGTTCAATGTAGATAATTCTTAAATTTTAATTACATTTTTCATCATCAAATGGAGTCATTTAAAAATTTGACATAAATCAGTGTCAGAAATCTCATTTGGTTAGTAAATAACAAACTCTAACAACAATGCCTGCAACATGGGTTTTGATTTTTGACAAATAAACCTTTTTTTTAAAAAGCTTCATAAATACTGTTATTAGTTATTTATTAATCAATTCCTAAATATAAGATTTTAATGATTTACTTTTAAATTTTATTAAAAATTTAAAAATGCTTAAATACAAACATTCATTACACAATTGATACAAAAGATAAACAAATATTCAAAACTTTTATTTTAATTGATAATGTTTAAAATATAGTTATCACATTCTATTATCATTTTGGATATATAAGTAATATAAATATGGTTAAAAGTGTATTTTAAAAATAATAAACACACTTTAAAATTTGATCTAAATTGTCCATTTTCAAATGCATTTTAGATGTTTTATTTTAAGAGAAATTTGTTTGAAAAAAATCACTAGCAGAAAAGGTTAAAGTGCAAGTTGAGATAGTGTTACTAAAATGCTTATAGGTTTTTGACAGTGTATAATTAGTGTTTGATTAAAAGGAAATATGGTATTTTTTACTTGGAAAAATAAGACAATAAATTTGTACATTTATAAGTAATATAGAGACTTAAAAATAAAAGTTTAGCAACTGTTAAAAAGATAAAATCACTTGCTGATCTTGATCATTTTGGATGGTTCTTTGAACACTTGAAAGTACATATGAATTTTAATTGTTTCTAAATATAGATGGGACTCAGTATGCTTTAAGAAATAACAAATTAATGATTTATTTAATAGTAAAAAAATTGTCATGAACAAATTCATGATATAAATATATATTATGTAGATACAAGACTGTGTAAAAATATTTATAATTGTCACATTTTAGTCAATGTTTTATATAAAGAAATAAAGTACAAGATATATATCACATTAGTTATTATTTATGTATTAGTATGAAAAAGTTATTAAATATTTTACTGGACATAGAAATCCTGAATTCGGTTCTCAATTAATGATTAAGATAGTAATGAGGATCAAACCATATATTCCCATTTTCTAAAGATCACATAGAAAGATTCTAGGAAAAACAGAGATTATATTTCTTGACCATCATTAGTTTATAAATATTTATATGAAAGCCAGATTAAGAGTTGCATCATTTAATAGCTTCATTTATAAACAGGATGTACCATATATATTCCTGGAGCACCATTTACCTTTATGGAAGGCTACAAATGATAAAGTAATACTCTCATGATATAATATCTCAATTCTTTCAATGTTAACATACTGACACATAAGAAACAAGATTTAAATAAGAATGGCATGGACAATACATTTATTTTTGAAATAATGAAAACAATTTATTAAAATGACTTCATGAATTAAGAAAATTATTCACAAAATATGCACACACAGTTATAATAATAATATGATCATGAAGTTACGTGATAAAAAAATATTTGCATGCACTTTTCAACTAAAAACGGAGGTGAGGGGTTAAATTAAAAGAAGCTGTAATAGCAAATCTTCACTAACCAATTCAACCTATTACATAAAGCTAACACACAATTTTTAACATTTATCACACACACATATAAGTATATTTCACTGTAATCCATATGAGCCTAGCACTTGAAAACAATCTTGCTTTTGAATCAAAATGGAAATTAAAACTAAAAAAAAGCTTAAATATAAATTCCAATTATTCAACTCAATATATATTCTAAAAATCTACTAATTAATAATAAAATTAATATATAAAAATTAAAAAAAAAACACAATTCAAGTTTTTAAAATAAGTTTTACTGTAGATTTAATAATTAGTAAACTTATTTATTGTCCACTAATAAAACTATAGATTTATGTCTTCAGCATAGGAAAAGTTTTTTAATATTTCTTTAAGTCACTCTTTGCTTTTTTCATCAATCGTCTTAAATCTGAAATCTTCACATTTTTCGGCAAGCTGGGGCAATTTTTAAATAGCAGAAGCAAACTTCTATCAGGATAGGTAAAAAGGCTGGCTTTTACAATATTATTTATCATCTGGAAAATAATTAGGAGACATGGTGTACTACCTTTTTACTGTTGTGGAATTACATTTTAGAAGTGTGTATAGTCTCTAGCTAGCTGCAATTAACTCATTCTTTCGAAAGTTAGCTTCATAAAATAAAATTAAAAAATACTTTCTAGCTAAATCATTTTTTTTTTTATAAAGACAGTTATAACCAATCTTTAGTGACCTGTTATAATTGTACCCATTTCTTTTATTCTTTAACTGTACGTTTGTGCTGCATTGGAGTTTCATTCACTCTTTAGCATTAAAAAAGAATAAATGCACAAAACATTTGTGAATAAAAGTAAAAAATTAAATGTGAATCTATTTCTTTAAATTAGTAAAAAAATGAATCTATTTTTGAATCCAATAAAAAATGAATCTATCATTTTAATTTCTTTATATATCCCTCCAATGTTGATAAAAACATGCCCTTTCCACAAGCACGCTTTTATTTATGAAAAGTTATTTTCTTTAAAGTTAATATAAAGTTATTTTTCTGTTTTCTTAGTCTGTTTATAAACAGATAATTTCTTGATTTTAAGATAATAATTAAATATAATTAATTACAAGCTATCATGCATTTTTTTTTCTTTAACAATATGTAAAATGAATTTTTCAAAAAGTCTTTTCCGATTTTTTTTTTTAAAATATGGACAATATGTTTATATTTATTGATAAGTTCTAGATTGTTATATTTTTATGTTTACTTTTTTAAAATATAAAATTAATATGTTTATATTTTCTAACCAAAAATATAAAATTTTTAAATATAACTTATCTCCAGATTAGGATATTAAAAAGGTATGCACACAAAGAATCTTGAATATATTAAATATTATACAATTTTATATAAACTATTTGCATATTTATTAATTGACAGAATTTCATTATGAAATCATTATATTGCTTTCAAATATATATCAACTATATAATCATGTATGATTATAATCAGTAGGGTAACTTTTAGATTGATTTTAGTGTTCCAATTATTTTATTTACATATCTATTTTTTAATTATTTAATATAAAGTTTTTAATAACTTTAAACTTCATTGAGTTCTTTATGATCACAAATAAATCTATCATTGGTTGAGATCAGATTGTCACTATATATATATATGATTTTTTCAGTTGGAGAGCTGACTTTAAAGACATGTAGATGTCTAAAAGTTTCAGATCTTCTTCTAACAATTATCTTTTAGATAAATGCTTTGCTTGAGTTGGTTTTTTAGATCTAATGTCCCAACTCCTCACTGAAGAGACCCATAGGTCGAAACCGGTCTGGGGATGGGGACCATTTAAAATAAAAATGATTTGAATGCCTTCTCTTGTAGTAGCATTTATCATAAATAAAAAAAAAAAAGCTTGTTTAGAGCTATTAGCACGCTCTTAATTTTATATATATATATATATATATATATATATATATATATATATATATATATATATATATATATATATATATATATATATATATATATATATATCTGTTGTAATGTTAACATTATAACTCTCAATTAGGTAGAAGTGAACAATGATGAATATTGCAAAAATACACAAAAACTTCATAAAAGAAATCTTTTTATTTTTTATTTTTCTAGGAGCATCTCTGCAACACTCTTGACTGATTTCTACTATTTGGACAGTTGATGATCTGATCTACTTAAAATTTCAGTATAATGTGAAATATTAACATCAGACAAATATATACACAAACAAATTCAATTAAAAGCAAAGACAAGAACAGTTTTTTGGATTCCAGATGTACAGACAGCTATCAATTGGGTTGTTCTTGGCAATTCAAAAGACAATTTAAGGAATGCATTTAATGTTTTGAAATTAATATATAATGATTTTGTTGGTCATTAATATTCAAAAAAACTTTAGTGATGAAAGAAAAATCTTAATTAATATTTAGTTTGTTTGATTATCAACTTGAGAATGTGAGCCAATTTAAATACTTTCATAGCTTAAATGTTAAGTACAAAACAAACTAATATACTGCTGCTGCTTCATCATAATTTTGTAAAATTACTGCAACTGAATTAGCTGCATATTAGATCAGGTATTTTTCTTAATTTAGTGTATAAAATTGAGACTTGACTCCCTGTTGAAATAACATAAAGGCATAAAAAAATTTCATTTATGGATATTCTACAAATATAATAAATAGAAAGATCCTAAAAGTAACCAATGTTTCTCAGATTCATGGATATGATAGCATACAGTTTACTGTTGTGAAATCATATCTGTGATAGATAGACATGTGAAAAGAATGACAGACACACAATTTTCTGTAAAATATTAAATATTTGATGGTAATCTTGAGTGTGGCTTTCATAGGTGATGCAGATCCATTTACATTATAAAGATGATCTCAAATCCCCTAAAAAGTGCAATAATGTTTTATTGGAAGATATAGTAGGCATTGACAACAGAATGCAATAGAGAGTTATAATTACATAAGGTTTTGAAATCTTTCAGTAAGAATAATTAGTAGTAGAAATTAAGTATATCTCAAAATATAAATAGGACAATATATTTTCATGACAATATATTTGCAACTCATGAATTGGTTTGTACAGTCATTGGAAAATTCATTATTTGTCATTCTATTTTTTTTTAATAGAAAAATCAGTATTCATTTGCTAGTAGCATTGATGACATATAAATGTATATTAAACTGATCAATTTCAGTTAATCAAAAAGTTTGTGGCAATGTTTGAAATTAGCTGGTTGTTCACTTACAGCTTGTATATATTATGAAATAAAACACATTCTTGCTAGTAAAAATCTGACACACTTGAAAGTAAACTGGTGTTAATAAACATTGTTTTCAATTTTTGTAATAGTGATCTTTGGAACAGTTTATTAGACATCTACATCAAGATGCAATCTATATAGACAATGTTGTTTTTAATTTAAATTAATTATAAACAAAAATAAAAAACTTCATTTTATTAGCTCTTAATATTCATGCTTATGCTATTTTTTTCAAATTTGAAAAATGATTTACAGAATATTCTTTATGTTTTAAAAAAATGGTATTTTATCAGATAACATAGAAAGAAAAGTCTTTAACAACTTTGAGAAAGAAAAATATACATGAATATCAAAGAGTAATATAGTTATCAATATGTTATTGCTACACTTGGCAGTTAAAATGTGCAGTACTTTCGTAGTAATGATGTAACTATTTCAATTAAATTTTTTATATACAAGACTATTATTTTGACAAATTTATTGAATTAAAATAAAATATGATCTTTTTATTGATAAACCTTAAAGAAACTTGAAAAAAAACTTTAATTCAAGTATGCCTCCTAATACTCTGTTCATTCAAGTATGCCTCCTAATACTCTGAGAATACAATTATAAAAAACAAGCCATTACTTAGTATATTCTTCAGTTTGTATACTTATAAAAATGCAGACTTTCTAAAAATATATCTTGTAGTTAACTGAACATGGTTTCCATGAGAAAGACAGACCCTATTTACAATATAAAAATTATATAAATGACATTTAAAAAGGTATAATATTGATTTGTTTCACTGAGAATGTGTGCCTGAAGACAGAGTACAATGAAGAATTACAATTAGGAAAGGGAATATAGTTCCTCAGAAAAATATTCACTACAGAAGTTAAAAAACTGTATTACAAGATGATAAATAAACAAACTTTATAAACAGTCATATGATATATATATATATAACTGAAAATCTTTGTTATAATATATATGAATACAATTTCTGTTTCTGTTGCGTTTGGTTAGGCTTGACCCTGCCTTCAGAAGTGAACTATTCCAGATTCCTTGCCTGATTGGCTAGCATCCAGTTGCTATTCAAAGGGATTAAAACCTTCACTGGGGTTCGCGCACCGAATCCGCATGTTTCCAGTAAGGTAGAGGAACTGCCTTTAAATAGTCAGCCTTTTGAAGGCAGGGTCAGATATGACAGTTTCATATATTGTTTGTATAGTCATTACTCATCACAAAATTACATTTAACTTTTTATTCTTTAATATTCTCTTTTCTTTTACTGAAATTTGGATAGCCATTTATAATTCCTTCTTGACAACAGTTTAAAATTTTGATTGTTTTTGATGTTGGGACTGTCTAACTGTAGATTGATTTTAATGATTACTTATAATTCCCATTTAGCCTTGAACATTATTATACTTATTATTCAAGTAATACTTTGGGTGCAATTTAAAAATTATAATTGCAGTTTGTAATATTATAGTTGAATATTTATTAGTCTGCATTCAGAATAAGTATATTTACCTGTTTAAGAAAGCTTATTTAAACTTCTTTGTATCAATAATTGCAATCTCTGTGACCAAGTTGCAATCTTTAGTGCAGGGATTGAGAGCCATTTTGACAAACAATGTAGAAAAATTTTAAATTTAGAGAGCCACATGTAGAAAAATTTTAAATTTGGAGAGCCACAACTTGAAATCAATTTCATTCATTATTTATATATTTAATAACATTAACTAAGCATATAAAAGATTCAAACAATTCTTAAGCTTGCATATAATATTTTGGTGAATAAAACAAAAAAAAATATATTAAATTTTTAATAAAACATAATTTTTTTTATATCCAAAATAAAAGAGCTACACTTTGCCACTAAAGAGTCATGCTGATGATTCCCGACCCCCGCTTTAGTATCCATATAAATATATTGGACCATAAATAAAAGTGTGATTCCACCTTTATTACCTTGACAACAAGTTGAGATTGCTGATTTCTTATTGCTATTGGGATTGTCTAAATATTAACTGATTTGAACTGATTCATATTAGAGTATATGTACACACACACACACACACATATATATATATTAGAATATGTATACAACTATGCTAAAATTAAATATAACTAATATTATTACATGTAATGTTAATATTTTGATTACAAAATTCCAAATCAAGCAGATGAAAAATGGAAAACATTCGATTTTTCGTTCGACACACACACATATATAAACAAAAATGATTTCAAATTGTATCCGTATTCTGTATTCAATAGCTAAGGTAATCTATTAACAAGGTTATAGCATATCTTTGTGTCAATTTAATTCACATTTATGGTATATATTGTCAATAGTTCAGTACTATTGACAAAGATGCATTAGTCAAAAGTAGAATTAGTACAGCATTAACTCCTTACTTTTTAAACTGCAATAGAATAATATATATAAAGATTAAAGTCGTAGCCTTTAAATAATATTAAATTTTGCGAAACTTTCATCTATTGCTAATTCATTAAATAGCAATGCTACTTCCCTATAATACAGCGTCGAGGTTTTAATTTCTTGTATAGTTAACTGCAGTTAAAAATTATGAAAAATTTTAAAAAGTTATTTCAAGTAGGAGTTACATCTTAACTACCTGTCTGAGGTAAGCAACTTTTTAGACTTGCGTTCTTTTATACCGGAATTGAATCAGAAACTTTTGTTTACTTACAAACTAAATTTCTCAGGACGAACACCCACACACATATATATATACACGTGCATGTTCCGCATATTGGATTTTTAAATCAGGGCTTGCATGTAGGCAGATAACTGTTACATAAATATAAATGCATATTTATATATTTAGAAGATTGTAAAATACATATATACATCATTTAATTTTAAGTAGAATATTTTTCTTTCACATAGACTATTTGGAAAGAATAAAAATAAAGCAATTATCACGCACACTAAAAGTTTTTGCCTGATTCTTGAGTGAACCACTTCTGTATCTTGAAACGGAACTTTATTTTTGATAAAGCCTTAAAAAAAGATATCAGAATTTTGCTGAGATCTGAATACAATCTGCCAAAAACTCCTGTGGCCCAGATGTTGGTAAGATGCAGGATGCACAGATTTCCAAAGAGGAAACTCAATTTTTAATGAAGTAAAATTACACTCACTCTAATCACAGAGTCTTTTCTGGCTCCAGGCAACTTCCCGATTTTTGTCGACTGAGCTGTACAAAGCAAGTTTACATCACTACTACGTGAAGTTGGGTCTAATTGTCAACCTAATCTTAAAAAAAATTTAAAACTACTTTTTTTCTATTATTTTTTCTTTTCGTTTTTAAGAAGAGTTAAAACTAGGTACAAATCACAAATATCTTTTAGGGAAAGACATTTTTATTTTAATTTTTTTTTTTTTTTTAAAAAATTGGAATCACTGACTTCAATTGATTGCATTGTGCTAACCGATTTGCAACACAGGAAATTGCAGATTTCATTCGGATGAAAAAATATGGTGTATTTCAATATTTCCAGTACTTTGACGAATGCTATGCCATATGAAAGAAAGGACAATCTCAATAAAATTATTTAAAAGATTAAAATCAACTAAAGAATTTACATACACATACGGACATATACAAAATGCATAAAATACCAACTTTCATTATTTTTATTCTATATAGTTTTAATGTTATCTTTTGAATTTTTCCATAAATTTAATGAATTAAATATATAAAAAAACTAAATTTTTCTAGATAAAAATACTTTTACAAAAATAAATTTTTATTTAGATAAACAGATATTAAAGAGCAAAAAGCTTCTTCAACTATTCCCATTGGAAAAACAGTGAAATCAAAACTGCAGCAAGAGGAATAATTTTCCATTCCTATTTTATTTTCTAATATTAATTAGATATCAATTAACTGACCAATATTGAATGGTTGATTAGGTTTGCTATGAGATGGATACATGAAAGAAAATCCTAAGCTTGAGTACAATTGGGGGGAGGGGGGTATAAGTATTACATGATCAGTGTTTATTATAAAATTATGAATGTGAGAGTCAAGTATACTTTCCACTAAATTATGATAGCTTTCAAAAAGTCTATACTACCATTTTCAACAATTATTGATCCACTGCAAAATTAAGATATCTCTAAGTTTATTTCAATAGTGTTAATCACTTTTTCATGTCACTTTAAAACATCTTTTATTTTGACAATATGCATCTTATGACAATTTTCAAGACCTAATAACATTTTTGAAATCTCACACAGAACATCAGTTGTTCATCTATGATCATCTTTTTTAATAACTCAATTTAGTTTCTGCCTTTTTGAACTTTCTCAATGATGTCAGATATTTCACTTCTGATAGTTAGTTGCTAATCATAAGATAATCAATTTTTATTTTGTGGTTTGGTTTACATTCTCATTATTATGCTTCCATTAATTATTTATGTCCGATTCATGGTAAAATGCATTTGCTTTTTAGATACACAGATACAGTGCATTTCTTTTAATACTGAAATGTTTCCATTAATAGTATTTATTCAAATTTAATTTTATGATTAATTCATTTTTCTAACAGAAATCTACAATACATAATCCTATCTTTTCATTTCTGATATTTTTTTAATTTTCTGTGATTTGATTATTGTAATTAGCATTCTTCTTATATTATTCTACATGCAATTCAAATTCTGGATTAATATACTCAAACTGAAAACAATTTTCCTGATAAGATTATTCATTTTTATTGTTTTTTAATATCCTCATCAATTTCTACAAAAACATATCTCTTGAAATATTTTTAAGTATTATTTAAAAAATTTATTACAATACAGAAATTTTAATTTTTTGCTTTAAAAAAGTAAATAACTATTTTTCACTAGCTTTATGCAGATGCACATACAGATATAAAACTTTTAATCTTAATAAAACTAAATGGCTTAACATCATTAATATTTGTTTTTATTTTAAAATAGTAAAATTAAGGATCTAAAACAAATAGCTCTGAAATTGAAATGCTAAATAAACTCTATTAATTTTTTTCCAATCTCTTTTTTTTTTTTTAAAAAAAAGAAGCCCCCAAAAAAATAAATTTAAAAAAGGGGGAGGTAGGGAGGAATTTTAAGGTATCACTCTAGTTGATATGCAATCACCAGATAAACTGTCATGTGATTGGTAATATGTTTGTGAACCAATGTTTCCAACTATCAATTTTGTCAGGTACCATTCTACAGTTTTTAGTGATTGTCTTCGTAAGTTTTGAAGATCCCTTTAAAATGTTTGAAATTCAAACAGCTTATATGAATGATAATTTTTGACATATTGCTTTTACTATTTTCTTAGAGATATATTGGTAAATGGAAAAAAATGTTATGTTGCTATGTATTTTGTTTCTGTGAAATAATATATATATATATATATGAGGGGTAAGCATAAAAATAACATTGTTCTCTGGTAGGCACACCTGTTGTAGTATATACTTCTACCATTAGATACCTCTTGCAACGACCATTGTGCATCAATCTGCCAAATAATGTAACCATGTGAAATCATGGTGCCATTTAGTACATTTTTTTATAAAGTGCATTTCGCTTATTTGTTGATTTTTGTAATGGTTGAAAAGTTGGAACAAAGTGAAATTCTGTTTTGTTTTTGGAAAAACAGCAGGGAAAACCATTGCAATGCTTGAAACAGTTTTATAAATAATCTGATTGGAAAAAAACACAAGTTTATGAGTGGTTTAATGAAAGTATCAAATTTACCATGTATCAAAAAAAAAAAAAAGCAGGGTGATTGAAGTCTAATGTCAAGATATTGCTGATTTTTTTGGGATGTGAATGGAATTGTTTATTCTGAATTTGTCATAACAACCAGACAATTAAAACCTACAAGTTAAAAAAAAGTGTGATGCAGTAAAACAAAAATGCCTCATTTTTGGCTTAATTGGGAGTGCAAGTTTTACATGACAGAGTGCTAATGCACAAAGCCTTAAGTGTGAGATAATTTTTAATTAAATTTCAGTATGATCCAGCTTATCTATTAGCCATATTCACTCAGTCTTACTCCAAGTGATTTCTTTTTTCCCCCTCAAATGAAAAAATGCATCAAACATTTTTTTTGTAGTCTTATAAATGGTGAAAAAAAAAATGACACAGGCATTAAAAGCCATCACTTTGCAAAAGTTTTCAGACTAATTAGAAAAGTGAAAAACACATTTAGACCAATATATAGCATTAAATGGGCTGTACTGAAGCAGAAAATCTGTAGTACATATTTTTGCTTCACTGTCTGATGAAATCTTATGTATGGACTAGATTTAAACCCACCTAGTCATCCATTTCAGTCACCAAGTAGACCAACTTCAAGAAAAAAAAAACTTTTTTTAATCCTGCAACAGTCAAAGTTATAGGTTCATCCAACAAGGTCTAGATTGCAAGAAAAAGTACCTTAAATCCAGTCATGCCCGAGATACCTAGGTCAAGAGCATTGCTGGATTCTGCCCTTATTGCTCCCTTTCCACATCTACAACAAATGAACTACATCTTTAATGATACAAGCATATTTTTGTTCACTACCATCCCAGAAAGAAAGTAAAGAGACATGAAATACTCAGGGGCATGGGATATGGACTAACTCCAATGATTCATTACTCTCAGGACAAATAATAATTAAACCACTTAACTCAAGAAGACCTTAAAGATAAATAACAAGGTAACAATGGGCATATTAATAAATAGTGAGATAGTATCCATTTAAAAATGGCAAAAGGCAAGCCACAACCCATTAAAGTGTTTGACCTACAACAAGTCTATATGTGATATTAAAAATAACTACCTAAAATAAATGATTCAACCAAATTGGGTGCATAGTATATATATATATTTTAATAACAGAAAGGTAGATTATTTGGTTCTTGAAACAATAAGTTCATACTATTAATGGTTTGTTATGCATATTCTAGAATACATATCCTTCTACTTTGATACATTACACTAATCAAACTCATGAAGATGCAGAACAAACTTTAAATTTAGTCATAAATGGAATGTAAATATCATTGTGGTTTAAAATATGCTAATCAAGACACATTTCAATTTCACATGCAATACATAATGATATTGTTAAATAAGGCATAACAAGAGTCATGAGAACCTCAAATATGTGTGTGTGTATATATATAATCACATGGTACTTATTATATGCCCTTTTACACCAATGGATATTTCATGAGTTAATAACTAATGATTATGGCAAGTAAATCAGGTATAGAATTCTATTAACACAGAGGCTTTATTCAGACTATGCAAATATTACAGATTTGCATTAATTAAATTATTATCTAAAGAAATGATTGTTCAGGCCAATCTCTGGGAATTAAGCCTTGATTAGAAGATTGGGTATTGTTCAATTGAAGGAAGGGTAAGTTTAAATCAAACTTTAACTATGACATTATTACAAAATAATATTAATAGAGAATGTTTATATGTTTCACAATACCATGACATACAGTGACTCAGTGGGATAATATATATATATTGTAACCATTTATTCCGGTGTAAACACGTATATATGTGATATATGTTTATTACGTATTTTAAACTTAAGTTTTGCTCTTTTATTTAACAGAAATTTATAATATGAACACATATATGTGTGGTTGGTTTTGCGATGCCCTCTAATTACTCGCCCAGCATATTTATGAGCATCAATAATGACCTCGCGCGCCAATCTTACCTATGAATAAATAAGAATTATGCTGGAGAGAATGAGTATCTATTTCTGGTGGTTAGAGCTTGTACCTCTGGCTAGCTCACTCAGGGGTAGTAGTCGGTGACCATGGGAAAGAGGTGGAGGGAACATATAAAAATGCACATGTAGCGCATGAACTATTCGTTTGCTTTCCTACTTTTTGCTTTTTAATATTATTTTAAGAAATTAACACTAACATACACAATTAAATTTATAATACTAATTAATATTTATTAATATAAAACAAATAATAAAACAAAACCCATAGAATCCCAGAAGTGGATATTGGTTTGTGCCCGAATAATTAAATAACCCGCATGTAAATACACTCGCACAAATTTATAAATGCAATACACAAAAATACAGATCATAGCTTGAAAACAATTTCAATCAGGCATTGTCTATTAAGGCATATACAGGGTATTATTTCAACATTTTATTCATTTACTTTAACTCTTTTACGCATTATTTAATAGGATGTGCTTTCATTCAAAATAGTTAGTATCACTTACGAAAAAATGTTTGGTTTATCTCACCCGGGTGCAGATTATTAGCTGTACGATTAAAAGATTTCTTTCTTTGGTCTATTTCCATAAGGCAATCAATGGCGTCCGGTGAATGCTGTTCTTTTCATGGTTTGAAGAAGGGCTTCGGTCCTACATTTACAGTGATGGTAGTCTCTCCGTGGGATGGATGGCATAGCCTGGCCCATTCTGCTCTTCTACCCCAGCCTGTTCATGATTTTTTGATTATAAACTTTTTTTCTTTTTACCAACTTTTTCTTACGATCCTGCTCGTGGCAGTCACAGCTATAGAAGTCCCTCTCAGTTCAACTTTTTTGACTCTAATTAATCATGCTATTGTTCTTTCTTCTTTCATTACCACGTGGTTTGCGAAATGAAAGTCCTTTCAATAATTTTTCTTTTCTTTGTTTCACTTACCTAAGCTTAGGAATTTCCAATTTACCTTGCGATCTACACTCGACCATTCATTGTCTCTTTTTTTTAACATTTTATTTTATCAATTAAAATGTCTTTGTTTCAAGATAGCGATCTGCAACTTTTCGGGTCCTTTCTTTGCAATTAATTTATTTTTTTATAATTTGTAACATTCTTCTTTTGGTCGACCATCTTGGAATATTTCTTTTTAAATTAAAATAACTTTTATTCCTTTTTACGAAATTATTACATTTATTCACTCATGCAGCAATATAAACATGCATATAAATAAATATCAGAGCACAAACCATATAATTCCCCGTCCCTCTTATATTTCAATCTGCTTTTATTTAATTACTTAAATATATATGTATGCACTCGCATACAAGACCACAACGAAAAAGAAAAATAATGATTTACTTAAACATTACTTGATTTAATTAGCTACGCATGCTCAGTAGTATTACTGTCTGACTTAGAACAGGGTTTGAACTCAGCCCTGTTATAATATATATACATATATATATTATGAGATGCAGTGATGATTCCATGGTAGCCCTAGAATGCACTTCATCATTTGTAGAGGAAAAAGCACTCTGTGCTTCTAATACTACAAAGCATGGAGTAATGGTGTGTAGGGGATGCTTTGGTCTGGCCATTCTGGGGTCATTCCCTTGCAGAGCCTCACTACCACATATAAATAATATGTTCAGAGGCCAGTGCTTCCAAACCCCATTTATTGAATATTGAATAACAAGTGGACTTGGGAACTCTGGTAATAATCCATATGACAAAGCAAAATACTAGGAATAGTATGAATAAGCAATGCTAGTATAAATGGGTGGTCTTTGAAAAACTTGGACAAAAAATTAATTCACTTCATTTAAAATAAAATATCAAATATAATGTCATGAGAAAACCTCAACCACTCTAAGAGGTATAAATATGACCTGAAATAAATAACTAATGTTACATATAGAAAAGGAGGTTTATATGATTCCCTTCAAACCTGAATAAAAATAGAATGACATGTTTATCAATACTCAATAGGCATTGCTAGCAATTCACTAACCATTCAGCTTACAATTAGGTAATATTACAATCCTCATATGGTAAGGAAAAGATATCTAATTTAATAACAGGATGATGTAGAGGGAAATTAACATTTAAAAATAGTTACTGAACTATTGCATAACTATATTTTACTTAATCCATGTTCAACCAAGAAAAATGTTAAAGGAACATATTCAGTTGTGCAACAAAGTGAAATGTTAAAGAAACATATTCAGGTGTTCTCAAATAACACCAGTCATGAGAAATGTAATCACAGATACCCTCGGCTGAAATCCATTTCAAATATCTCAGAACCCAAAATTTCTGAATAATACCATCAAAGTAACAGTGATTAACAGAGACATGTTTAGATTCAGAAGGAACCTCTGGTATTGGCTGGATCAAGAACCTCAGTATGGATATATCATTTGTGTTTTACAAAATCAAAAACATGAAACTGGTTTCAAGGCTAACCATCTATGATGTCAATATAAAACCAAGGAAGGGATACTCCATGTAAAGACTAAGGATTCAACAGTCCCTGGAAAATTATCATGCCTCCACAGAGCACAAATCACAAAGTAGGTGCATAATAACTTAGGACACTACAGGCCAAGAAAAACAGAAGTGATAAGATGCCGGATCTATTGGCCTTGTATATATTTACAGATCTTGGACATCCTGAACAAGTGCACACTTTGCACCCAATGCAAGTACAAAATAAGTCATATGCTGGAAAGATGATTCCTATCATGACAAGTAAACATAATGAATTATTGGCCATAGACCATTATGGTGCTCTGCCAAAATATAGACATTTCCAGTACACCTGGGTCTCTTTTTACACGGACTTATTTAACACGATTTTGAAGTTATGCGATTCGTGTTTCTCCGGAAGTCGAACTCCAATAATGCGCTATTACTTTAAATAATAAATTACACGCACTTACATTATATTGAAAGTAATAGCACATTATTGGAATTCGACTTTGCTTTATAATAGTAAGATTTTATGCATTAATGAAATTAAAATCATGATTTCCACATTTTATGTATACACACATTAAATTTTACAAGATTATAATGCAAATTTGCTCAAACATTGTGCGTGTTAATTTTGCATTTTACATCACATTCTGTTTTGCTTTTTAATAAAGAACGTAATCAATTATTAATCATTTAGTGTCCACAAGTTTATTTTTAAAAGGTCATTAATAGCAGTGGGCACAATTAAATTTGACAATTAAAAATTAAAATCTGATTTTTAATTGTAATTAACAATTTAAAAATTACTTACGATGACTTGAAATTAATGTGATGTGAAATTTGATTTTTAAACGGAATTGAAAATTAAAGACAAAAATAAGAATTTAATTTTTATTTGTTAGTTTCATAAACAATTAATAAAATCATCGTCTCAAAGATTAACTAGTAATTACGTTGTCACCAGAAAACCATTGACACAATATGAGTGTGAAGTTGGCGCTAGTTGTTTGCAAATGAAGGTGTTTTTCGGCAAATAGTTATAATAATTAAAATGTGTATAAAAAATGTAAATTACTGTATTGTAAACTATGCATAAAAATATATTATTTTGAATAAAATTAAATATTATAGTTAAAAAAAGTTTGTCTTGTATCAATTTTTTTCAAATTTGAAATTTTTTATTAGTCATATTTTATTTCCTTATTTTTTTTGCGTGAATTTTAATGTAATTTTATGTTGGTGCTTTGCTTTTATGCGAAGTTTGAAAAATCACAGATCGCATCCCCCCTTTTTCAATGTAAGTTACGTCTATTTTTGCACGATTTCATTTGTGCGTGTTTTCTGAGAAACCTATCTATCGTGTAAAACAAGACCCAGGTGTACTTTCTCATCACCTATGAAGTCTTTTTTAAATATGTTAAAGTCTATCCGATATGGAGAGCTGATTCAAGAAGTGCTATCCATGCATTCCAAGATAAACAGTTTGCAGAAGTGGAAAAACCAGATATTTTATCAGACTATGGCTCAGCATTCACTTCCATGATGTGGAGAACATGGATTCTCAGAAAAAATCTTACTCACCATTTTATCTCAGGAATCTGCAATCTAACCCTTGTGATGAGGAAGTTCAATCATTTATTATGGACATATATCTTCACAAATCACTGGGGCTAGGTAAACCAACTCAAGATAGTTATGGATGCCATATAAACTCAGTCAATGAATCCACAGGTTTCACTCTGAGATGTCTTCACTTTGGTAGACCCAGTCCTGAGATATTTATAACCTTGCCAAAGGTTGCCCCAAATATCAACTGAACATTGGATCAAGAAACTGTCAGGTCATGATTGGCCAATATGGCAAGACTCCAAACCCATAGGAAGTGCATTCAGTACCATAGATTTTTGGAAGGAGATTACATATGGCCCAGGGTTCCACAACCCAGCAACATCCAAAAGCAAGAATTTCGAAAAAAATTTCCTTTGTATAAAGGACAAGATAAGGAAAGTGTGTAGAGTAAATGATTTCCTCTTTAAGGAACAAGGTTCAATTAAGGCGACATATAATGCTCACCACTTAAAGCCTTACACAGCCCTAAACCATGAGGAAGGGTAAACCATTATTTTATCCAGAGAAAGGAAAGAGGGAATAAAGGATATAGAAGGGAAAAGGAAATGAGTAACTTCTATAAGGTATAAGTGTATGAGGTGCAGGGGATAAAGTATAGATATGTGGGCCATATCATCTTGCATCCTTAGTTGTCTTAGGTAGAATAGAATGGACACCTATGTTTCTCTGTCACCTATCTGTTTATTCAACTGTAGCAAGATCATTTTTTGTTTTTTTCCTTTCCTCTAACTAAAAAAAGATGAAGCAGGAAATCTGTAGTACATATCCTTGCTTCACTGTCTGATGAGATTTTATCTATGGACTAGGTTTAAACCCATCTATGTCATCCACTTCAGTCACGAGGTGATGAGAACCCACAGATACACAACTGTTTCACCTTCCCTCTGTAATAAATAGTTAAATGTGTATTAAAATATGGAATCACTTATTGTTTAAAAATATATATGGAAAAGATAAATTTCTGTCCTTACTAACAATCATGAATGTGTATATATATAAAATATTATTTTTTTTTATCTGCTTAGGAGCGCTTCGATTATCCCAGTAATCTGTGTTACAAATTTACAAATATTTAGTTACTGTATTTACAAATATTCATTTATATAATTACATATATATATATTATAATCTCCAAAAGAAAGGAGACTTAATGTATCTGCACTACAGGGCGCCACTAGGCATTTGAACCTAGAAAATTTATATAGTAGGCAGATACGTAAGTTAAAAAAAATTTAATTGGCCGACTGTTACCTCATTGTCACTAGCTCAGTGGAACAGCAGAGATTTATATTTTATAATAAATTCTTATCTAAGAATATTTTTAAAAAAAGAATAAAATAAGCCACTGCCAGTAATTAACACACAAACATTTATTTACACATATATAAGATTTAAAATTATTTTAGAATAACTATACTTTGTATTTTAACTTGATTTTACATTTTAACTTTTATAAGCTATTATAAGTTCACACAGATGAGTTTAGTATTTTTATTTAGTGTTGAGTATGAATAGACTACATAGATTGCATTTGAAAAGAAAATATTCTATCCCTGTTTAACCTTAGGCCAAAAGTTCACAGTTAAACCAACGTCAATCCATCTGATATATCAATGTATTCAATGTAATACGAATACAAAAGCACAAAATACAATACTGTCAGGGTTAACAGAAGAAATTGACACTCGCCCAGATAGGAATACATCTATCTGACGAGAAGATCAATAAAAAAAACATATTAAGGGACTGCATTTCCACCTTACTATCCCTTCCATAGGCAAAATGGGGGTGTGTGGCGTATACTGCGATTCTGCATGTAGCGAATCTCATATTACATCTACTAATTACACCAACATATCCAATCCATTGACCCAATTTAACTATGAAACAAATAACCTAAGATTACCCTCCCTTAAACTAACATAACTTTGTGAATCTATGCAGCCATTCACGCCCGACTTAAGTTTAGTTTAACGAAAAACAAAAATCATAAAACTTAAAAGAACAAATAGATAAATAAATAAATGGAAATGATTTTAAATAAAAAAAAATATCAAATAACATTATTAATATTAATTTATGTTGGTCAGATAGGATTCTATTTGTATTATTTACTGAAAGGTTTAGAATTTAGAGTTCTTATTGTTTTCAAATGAAAATTCATTAGATTTCATAAAGTTTTTACAGTTTTAGAAATGTTCATTAGTTATCTAGTTCTTACTGTTTTAGAAAAGTTCATCATTACAGTTGCTTGCCATTTGGAATCCAGCATTAAATCCCTGATGATCCTTTGGTCCTCACTATAGGAAAAGTGATGTTTCATTTTTTTTATAACAACTGAAGGAATTGAAAGTGCATCTTTCAATCCCTTCACCTCCAACTCTCCGACTTAACACATCTCCGTCTTCTCTTAAATTTTCTTCACTCACTAAAAATTTATTTCCAAACTTTTTCTTTTTATATGTAAACTTTTGGATCCAATAGACATTACGTCATCGATGATGATCCTTCCGTTGAGGTTCATTTCCCTGATGGATTTCTTTTATTGGCCATTCTGTTTCTATTGTTTTCTCCTATCTGACCGTTGATTATATATTATGAAATGCCCAAGGGCTAGTTCACTTGGACTAATTAAAATAATCATTTCCATTTTTCAATAACATTAATTAATTTTTTTTTACAAACTTAGATATATTTTTATCTTTAAATCTTTACTGAAAATTTAGTTTTAAAATACTTTTTAATAAAGTTTTTGTTTAATAATTTTTTTTTATTTGTGCAATTATATATATATATATATATATATATATATATATATATATATATATATATATATATATATATATATATATATATATATATATTGCAGATAGTTGTAATCTACTAATTTTAAAATTGAGAATATGTAAACCTTATATATTTGTATTCTAAATTTACTAATATTAAAACAGGGAATATTTAAAATTTATATATTAGTATTATATGTATTTTTCTTTAGGGATAGCAGTTTGGCTGATGCAATATTGAAAAGGTTCTAGAAAGCAATTAGCATATTTTACTTTTAGAAGACAAAAAAGCGATCAATTAGTGTATTTTAAAATCGTTCGGTAATAACAATATTCAGAAATCCAAATATTTAAGTGGACTCATAACTTTACAAATCTATTTCCAATATAGAAATAGATTCAAAACAATGCTTTCTAGGGCTAATCAACCATTTGCATCTGTACAAGCAAAATTAAACAAAGGTGTATTTCTTGGTAATGACAGCTTATAGCTCTCGCAAACTAACTTAAAAGCATTCCAAGAAGAGACTTGATCATATAAATAGAGCCAAATTTGAACAAGAAAAAAAAAGGACAAATGCAAGAAGTGCCAAACAAATCCATGCCACTCATCACATTACAGAAATACCGAGTAGAGGGGTTAAGTTTCATCTTCCCACCCACACCAGATCAATCTCTGCCAGAAAATGACATCCATTAAACATCCTATTCTATGGACTGCCTAAATTTGAATCCAAGAGCTGCCTCATATCTTGCCAAATTTGTGATGCCAACTCTGTTTAATCTGTGCTAATTGAGAATTCCCCCTGTCAGGCCATAAATTTCAAGTCCTCTCAGAAGATAATAAATCTAAGCTCCTGAATTCTAAGTTCTTATTCTTTAGTATTTAAATAATTATTAATATGATTTTGTAATGCAATGTTTATTTTTCTTTCAAAATAGCTACAATGCCTAGCTATTAGTTATAATGTATTATGACTCTACTTAAATACTTTTTACTTCATTACTTTAATTTAGAAATCTATAAATTATAATATTTTTTCACACTATCTTTATTTAATGTTCGTGCAGCAAGTATCAGTTTATTTTTATATGTTTACTTACCAAATTTAATTTAAAATGCTAATGATTTTCACCCTGGTGAATTTATTTTATTATTATACCAATCCCTTTTATTAAGGGAGAATTAAGATTTAAGTATAAGTTTTCTTATACAATCAATATTCACTTGGTTGTACAGGATTATTAAGTAGAATATAGTTATGCAATATTTTAGTAACTTATTCTATCACATTATATTATTATTTTAAATTGTTAATTTCCCTTTATATCATCATGCTATTAAATTAGATATCTTTTCCTTACCAAGCTGAATGGTTAGCAAATTGCTGAATGGTTAGCAAATTGCTAGCAATGCCAATCGACCATTGATAAACATGTTATTCTATTTATATTCAGATTTTGTTTAAATGAAGGGAATCATATAAACCTCATTGTTTTATATGCAACATTAAAATTATTTACTTCAGGTCATATTTGTAGCTCTTACAGTGTTTAATATTTTCTCATGATGTTACACCTGATATTTTATTTTAGTGAAGGAAATTAATTCTTTGTTCACAGTCATTGAAGACCACCCATTCATACTAGCATGGCTTATTCATGTTTTTCCTACTATTCCACTTATATTTTGCTTTGACATACAGATTTTACTGGAGTTACCAGATCCACTTGTTACTCAACATTCGATAAATTGGGCTTGGAAGCACTGACCTCTGAACATATTATGGATAGGTTGTAGCGAGGCTCTGCAAGGGTATGACCCTGGAATAGCCAGCCAATAGAATCCCCTATGCACCATTTCTCCATGCATTGTACTGTTAGAAGCATAGACATGCTTTCTCCTCAACAAATGATGAAGCGCATCTCAACCCTAACCAGGTATATTCATTCTAGGGCTACCATGGAATCAGCACTGCATCTCATTTTATATATATATATATATATATATATATATATATATATATATATATATATATATATATATATATATAATCCCACAAGTCTAAATAAGCCTCTATGTTAATAGAATTCTATACCTGATTTATTCATCATAATCATTAGTTATTAACTCATAAAATATTCATTGGTGTAAAAGAGGCATATAATAAGTACTGCATAATTATATATATATACACACATATATTTGAGGTTCTCATGACCCTTGTTATGTCTTATTTAACATTACTATTATGTATTGCATGTGAAGTTGAAATGTGTCTCAATTAGCATATTAAACCACACTGATATTTAAGTTCCATTTATGACTAAATTTAAAAGTTTGTTCTGCACCTTCATGTATAAATTTTGATGGTTGATTAGTGTAATGTATCAAAGTAGAAAGATGTGTATTCTAGAATATGCATAACAAACCACTAATAGTGTGAAATTTTTGTTTGAAGAATTGAATAATCTACCTTTGAAGAACTGAATAATCTACCTTTCAGTTATTAAAATATGTATACTACTTACCCAATTTGTTTGAATCATTTATTTTAATTAGTTATTTTTAATATTACAAAAGACCTGTTGTAGGTAGGTCAAACACTTAAATGGGTTGTGGCTTACCTTCTGCCATCGTAAATGGATACTGTTTCACTATTAATATGCCCATTGTTACTTTGTTATTTAATATATCTTTAAAGTCTTCTTGAGTTAAACAGTTTAGTTATTATTTGTCCTGAGGGTAAAACATCATAGGAGTTAGTCCATATTCAATGCCGCTGAGTTTGAACAAAAATACATTTGCATCATCAAAGATGTAGTTCATTTGTTGTAGATGTAAAGAGGGAGCAAACAGAGCGAAATTCAGGAATCCTCTCAACCTATGTAACTCAGGCATGACTGGATTTAGGGTACTTTTTTTGCAATCTAGGTCTTGTTCGATAAACCTATAACTTTGACTGGTACAGTACTTTGAAAGGGATTCAACTTCTAACATCTAAAAATAAATACATATTTTTTTATTACAAAATTCTGGTTATTTCTGGGTGTCCGTTTGTATATATATGTACACTGTTCATGAGATATATATGTTCTGATTATTTTGTCAACTATTTTTATATGCATGCTTATTGTTAAAACATTAAAATTCCAGAAAGCATTTATATTATTAAAATAATATATTATTTAAAAAAAGACTAGTGATTAAATAATGATAAATTACCATGCCTAAATTGTTATATGATTCAAGGTAGCTTTAGACAAATTATTTTGCTCCTGCATAAAATAACTATATAACTTGAATATACATGATTTCCTCTTACACATAAACCATAATTAATGATAATGTTCAGATATATTATCAATAAACTAACTATCTCTCATTAAGTAATATATCTCTTCAAGGTAGATCAACTTTTCAGAATTACCCTTTTTCAAGATAGGCTACTTTATTTACTATTTCACTTAGATTTTCGATAAATGAAGATACTTTGGTATTAGACCTGCAACATGGAGTATAAAATTAGACCTACAGCATCTGTTTACATTCTTATCAATCCACTGATAACTTTGTAATCTTGGGATCTGAACAAAATAACATGTACATGGATCATGTACATGACATTTTTGGCAAAAAAACATGTGTACATTGATCTTGTACATGATATTTTGGCAAGATTTACAAAGTTATTGAAGGGTTTGATATGAATATAAAATAGGCACAGTAGGTCTAATACATGCTCCATGTTGCAGGACTAAAAATAACTAAAAGTAAAAACATAATAAATATATTTATCATTTTCAATAAGAAATGTATGATTCTGAACAAGACATTCAAATTTGTATGACTTGGACACTAACAACTTTTTAGAATGACATTTGAGAGCAAAAAAAAAAGATTTGTGATCTTAATGAAATGACATCATTAAAAAAAAAATTGTTACTAAACAAACAGTAAATGATTTTAATTTTTAAATAATATTTATAAAACACATTAAACCTATTGATTTTCACTATTTTTCTGACAGCTTTCTTTGTTCTCACTAGATTTAGTAGATTTAAGCTTTCATCTTTCATTTTGTTATTAAACCTTTATTATTTATCAGAATATAATAAATTTGACCTCATTCAATAGATATTTTTGTTTAGAAATTAACTAAATTTTAAAAGATCACATTTGATTTCTGGAATTATTTTAAAAAATGTATTTATTCAAAACAAAACGTAGTCATGATATCAAATTTCAGGTGGAGCTCATTCTATTTATAAAATGAATGAAATCATTGTTTCAAATTTAATTTAAAAATCTAAACAAAATTTTTTTAATGGCTACTAAATCTATTAAATTATGCTTTAAAAGTTTACAATTTTTTGTAATTTTTATGATATTGCTAAATACAATACCAATCAGGTGAATGATCTCATTTTGTAGACAGCTGTGTTTTCCGTGATTATAATCTTTATAGTAACAATATTTAAAAGAAAATATTCTTTTATATTTAAAAATATATCATTTCTGTACAAAATAAATATATAAATACATTTACTTTTCATTTTTAATAATTATTACATAATTATGTTACCAATATAATCATAAACTTTCCAAAAAATGAAGTTTTTAAAACACCACCTCAATATTTTCTTGATGACTGTGATATTTTCTCGAAGTGAACATGCAAGGTTTAAGATCGTGAAATATATATTGGGTATCCATCATTGGCAGAGCTTGCAATCATTTGTTGGACCACCTCTTGGACTTCCAAGGCATTTATTGATTTTTTTTGTATTTAAAATATTAGAAAATAAATATACATAAATTTTAAAGTTGTAAAGAAAAAGCTTCACAAAATTGTCAGCAGAGGGCAAAAAAATGTGAATTAAATTTTAAAAAACTGAAGCATGTCTCTAACGCCTTGAAATTAAATAAGGTTAAGTACACTCATATGATATTTACCATATAATATATAATATGAATTGTCACATTGAAATAAAACATTTAATATTACCACAGAAAATGGAGATCTGTACTAAAAGTTTTCCCTCTGAAAATGTAGCACATGATTGCAGAGTATGCTGGGATTTTCAACAGAAATGCTAATACATATTTTTTTTTTTTATAAACAACTTAAACCAAAAAAAAAAAAACCACCAAAAAAAAAATACTAATTAATTATAAAACTTTTATTAGGTTTTTATCCTGGTGGAACCATTTCTTTATATCATTAAGTATGGCAGAAAGAAATCTGGACAATAACTGAAAATGTCGAAGTATTACAAAAAAAAAAATGTTGATAAAGAAAAAAACATGTTTCTGCACGTATATTAGCAAAGTTTATTTCCTTTCAATTTGACATCATCACAACACTACACATGTATTGTGGGTGTGAAAAGGCCTCCTATCTCCCCTACATTGCAGTTCCAATACCAAAGTACCTAAATAAATAGCAACATTATTATATTTTTCTAGTTAGTCATAATATTATTAATATAAACATGGAATAGCATTATGTAGTTTTATTTTCACTTCATTGTTTATTTGTAATAATTTTGCATACATATGTTAGTATGCCTGACAAAGTATGTTATTCTTCTTTTATATGTTTTCTGTTGAGCTTAGAGCACTTTGGTGCTGAGTATCATAATCACAACTTGGTGGATTTTTCCCCATATAGTATGTTTTATTATGATTGACTGTTACCAGTATTATCCTTAACTGCTGCTATCTAATATATATATATTGTAACGAGCACAGACGTTCGTTACATTGTTTTTTTTTATATATATATTATTAAACAAGTTAAAATAAAAAGTTCGCATTTAAAAACTTTCTTTAAAAATTGAAATTAAAATATCGTCTTAAACTCTTATATATTAAGTCGCACAGATAATGAAAAATTATTAAAATAAAATTTTTATTAAAGAAAAAGGTATTTTTAAAACTAAATTTTAAAAAAGATTTGGAGATAAAATTATATCTTTAAATTTGTCTTGAAATATATTTTTGATTTGGAAAACAGGGTAATTAATTAGAAATGGAAATGATTGTTAATTAGTTAAATTAAAACCAGCCTTGAGCATTTAAATGTAATAACCTCAGTCAGATAGAAAAGAAAACAACAGAAACTGATTAGCCAATGAAAGAAATCCATTTGGAAAATCGGACCTCAGCGAAAGAATCATCACTCCATGACGCAATGTTAATTCAATCCTTGACATTAATATAAAAAGGACAGGTTTTGGAAAGCTTGGTAGTTAATGAATGAGGAGTGATTGATTATTGACGATGTAACAGCTAGGTGTTAGTGCTGGGGGGATTGGAAAAGACGCACAGCTTCAATCCCTTCAGTTCTGTAAGAAAGGAAGAAAAATGGGCCATCGTTGCTTCATTGAGGACCAATTACACTAAAAAAAAAAAAAAAATCTCCAAAGGATAAATAAATCGATCAACCGGATACAAATCTTCGGACGACGTGGGAATTCACGTGCAAACGGCAAGGAATATACGAAGATGAACTATTTCAATAACCGTAAGACTTTAAAATTTATGAACAGTAAATTAAAAACTTTCCAGATTTAAATGATTTCAATATTATTCTATCTGACCAACATTATTTTATTAATTAGTTATAATTTTATTTAATGTATTTAATTTGTAAAATCATTTCCATTTATTTATTTATTTATGTAATTTTGTTCTGTAAGTTTTATTATGATTTTTGTTTTCCGTTAAATTAATTATAAAAATGTTAAACTTAAGTCGGGCGTGAATGGCTGTATCGATTTGTAAAGATATATTAAGGGAGGGTAATCTTGGGTTGTTCATTTCGTAGTTGAATTGGTTCAATGGATTGGATATATTTATGTAATTAGTAGGTGTAATATGAGATCCGCTACGGGCAGGATTATAGATATATGCCACACACCCTCTGTTTGCCTATGGATGGGTTTGTAAGTCGGCAGAATACCGCAGCCCATTCCTATGGAGTTTTTAGTTTATTGATCTACTTGCCCACAGATGTCACATCCCTGTGGGTGGAGAGTCAATGTCGTTTCTATTTTCTACATATTGTTCAGATGTACATTCCTGACAATATTGTTGTGTTGTCGTATCATGCTACATTGAATACATGAATGTATCAGATGGATTGGCGCCAGTTGATTGCGAAATGTGTTGCCTAAGGTTAAGTAGGGATAGAATATTTTATTTTTAAATGCAAATCTATGTAGTCGATTCAGGCTCGATCCTAAATAAAACTATTAAATTTAAGTTGTTTATAGACGCTTGCATGGATTGTTTATCGGTTAACTATGTTTTGCGTTTCATATTTGATCAAAATATATAGACATTCGATAAATAATGATACCTTACGGTGAGTATCTAAAAATGTATTTATTCGGATGTCTTTTAAGTTATTGGTGACGATGCAAGTATCTTACGATGAATACTAGAGGGTTTCTTATAATTCCCTATGCAATTGTCAGTAATCAATAATTTTGTATTTTGATCGTTTATGTTTACTTTGAAATGTTTTTGACCGTTGAAATCTATGTAATCGATCTATAGCAACATATTAAACAGGTTTATAAGCCCATCTGTGCGAACTTGATTAAAAATGTAAATTTATAATATAATAGTAACTCAATGTAAATTAAAGTAAAATCAAAGTTAAAAATAATGTTAAATATGTAAATCACTAAAATAATTTTCAACCTTATATATATGTGCATAAATAAATCTGTTTGTATGATAATTACTGGCAGTGGCTTACTTTATTCTTTTATATACTAGTAAATGATATTATTAAATCTCTGCTATTCCACTGAGCTAGTGACAATGGGCTAACAATCTAAATATGTAAATAAAGTGGAATCCTAACAGCGCGTATCTGCCTACTTTATAAATTTTTCTAGGCTCAAATGCCTAGATGGCGCCCTTGGGTAGTGCGGTGCGGTGCGATGCGATCTCCCACTTCGTTTGGATCGTTATAATATATAATTTTTATAAGATTATGGAAAAATGGATAATAGATTATATTATTTCTTTTAATTATTTGGAAGAAAAAAATATTATTAAAATGAATTGTTTGTATTTAAAGTTATTTATTAGCTATGTGTATGATTGTTTGTTTATAGTTGAGAATGATAAATTGAATGAATTGATAAATGAGTTTAACTGTTTTGATCCTTCTACAAAATATGTAGTAGGAGAGGCATTAGATTTTGTTAAATTAAAATTTTAGATCTACTGGTGATTAGAATTGCAAAGACTAATTATTTGATATGTAATCATTATGTAAAGAGTAAAGAGTTAAGGTCAATAATAGAGCCTGATAGATATCAATCTGTATTTCATAAAGTAGCTGATTTAGAAATTATTGTTATAGAAATAAGACATTAAATAATTTCAGTAGGGTAGCTTCATTTGAAAAAAAGTCAATTTTATAAAGATTATTTGAATGCTGACAATTCTTATTTGTTAAAAGCATTTTATTTAATAGTAATATTTGTAATGATGTGAAGGATAAAGAAAAATATTTTATTTCTTTGCCATTTAAATTGTTTTCTTATAAAATTGTATGTTCAAATAGTAATTTGTTTGAAAATAAGAAAATTGCTTGAAAAAGGGGTATTACTTTGAATAATTTATTAAATAATACAAAAACATTTTTTGATAAAAAGACTATTCCTGGAGTAGTGTATATTATCCCTTGTTATTGTAAAAAGGTGTATATAAGACAGAGTAGTTTGAGCTTAAATAAAAGAATAAAGGTATATAAACATAGGGTTAGAAATTAACATCTTAGTTCTGCTTTGTATATCCATGAAAAAGATACAGGCCACACTATTAATTTTGATGAAGCTAAGGTTGTCTTCTTTGAGAGAAATGAAATAAAAAGAAGAATCTCTATTATTAAAAATTTATAATTCTGAAGCAATTATATTATTTAGGAATTCTTTTAATATTAAGGTATATGGGAAGTGGAATTGTGGGTAATGTTTAGTTTAAATATGTTATTTTGAAGTTTTTTACACTTGAAAAATCTGTTTGTAGCAGTGAAACTATTGATAGTGCTTTAGAGTTTATTTTCTTCACTAGTCTGCTTGAGTTGTGAATTTGGGGTAATTTTGATTATATATATATATGAACAAATTTTTCAGATATACATTTCCCTGTTGTTAGAATTAGTATAATATCAATATTTTGACAGAAGTGCACCAGGCATCAACTTGGTAGTAATGTTAGATGTTGCAGAAAAACCCTAAAATAAAATCAAAAATCAAGTATTTTGATTCAAATGACTGGATTGTCACATTTTATTCAATAAAATTCAGAAATTCAAAATATGGGGTAAGATAATGACAAATGAGAAATCAAATTCAGATGTAATAGCTTCTTTGAATAATACATTCTATAAAAATTAATCAAACAAAAGATAATGATTAAGTAATAAAAACTGCAATGGTTTCCATTGGATAATAACTATTTTCTGTTTAAATAATTTGTAAAGACACATTGATTAAGAAAGTAACTATTAAATCCAACTTCTGGTTTGTTGCTATCTCATCTACACATTGTTTCTGAAATTAATAAAATAATAAATATGAACCACATGCATAAAAAAATTAAAACTTAGTTATTTAAAACATCTTTAAATGAAAATAAGTAGCTTTTCTCATTTTGCTTTAAAATATCACTGCAAAGTCTTGAATGATCACTATTGCCTTATTGACAATTGGATCATGGGTACGATGCTAATTTTAACAAAAAAATGCAGAAATAGACAAATATAAAATATATATTAACATGTTTAACCTGTGAAAATCACAACTTTATATATATATATATATATTGTGCCCTTTTATATGGGTCACCATTTAAGTTTTGTGCTAATCTAGTGGAAAATTTTAAATTTAAGAAGTATTTTAAAGATGTGATGTTGACTTTGCTTGTGGTAATGTTACCATAAGTTTAATTAAAGCAATCTATGAGTATTTGATATGTGAATTGTGTTGATCTTGAGAAGATATTTAAAATGATGATGATTATGATGTAATACTGCATTAATAAATTTAATAACAAATGTTTAAAGCTAAAGTATTTAAAAGACAAGTTAAAATTAGACAAAGATATTTATTAAATTCAAAATATATGTTAAAAGTGAATAAAAATATTTTAAATTATAAGTATTTAAATTGAGATTAATATTTGATTTTAATCATATCAAATAATTATTTTAAAATCTGATATAATATCTTATTTATTTTAAAAATAAATATTTATTTTAAAAAAAGCAATTGTTAAGTTTATTTTTAGACAAGCGTTCTTGTGTTATAAAGAACAGATGTTATACACACGCGTGGAAGTTGTCTAATAAAGTTGCAATTATTATTTTACAAAATCATGTTATAAAATTTATAAATAATACGTGAGTTATCACGAGATAAAAATAAAGATATTAATGTAAAATATTAAATTTGATTTTAAAAATATTGTCTTAAAAATATAACGTATTTAAAAAGATTTAATTTATTTTAAATGATCTTATAAAAGTTAAGATTTAAATTAAGTGAGAAATAATATTTCAAAAGAATGTTTAATAGATTTAAATAAACGATAAATATTGTTTTGAAAGAATTTGATAAAATATCAAATATTAAATAAGTCATTATTTTATTTTTAATAGTGAGTTGATAAATATGTAAATAAGCAAAGTTTGATTGTTTAAACAAACCAATCAGATGTGGAGTTTCTGGCAGTATATAAGCTGGATTCAATTGTTGAGGGGGTCTCTCTACAATAAAACTTCTAAGTCGTTTGTGCTATTAAAAAAATAGCTGAGTAAATTTATAAACGCTCTTAAAAATCAGTTGTAAAATCATAAGAGTGTTATTGAATAATTTATAATATTTTTAAAGTAATGAATATGCAGTAGAAACTTAATAATTCCCTATCATCTTCTCAATATCGAAACTCAATTTACGTACAAATAATCATGGAAACCTCACACATCGGAGAAATATATCAGAAACTTTATGTTATAGAAGTAACAGACGCTGGATTAGTACATAAAACTACAAGATGGAGAAAAGTAGTATTTTGGACTAAAAATAGTTTTCAAAAGTTAAATTACTATTGTCTATTACTAATAGATATTTTAAAGAAATATAAATATTTCTGTAAAAGAAAGTATTTTGACAAATTATAGAAGTAAAATATGTATCTTAAGGAAAGATATAAGAAGCAGTAGTAATTTTAAATAAATACTTGCCTTGTTAAGTCTTTATGCTTAAAAGACTAGAGATTGATAATTTGAAAAGGCAAATATATTATAAGTATAAGTATTTTAAAAATCGTAATATAATAAAATTATTTTATTAAAGTTATCTAAACGCTGGACGTTATAGATGGAAAAATTAATTCTTACCGGAATATGGTATTTACAAATGCGCAAGTAATACATGGATATCCAAATCAAGTTAAACTAAGCCAAGCCAAACTAAGTTAATTTAAAATAATTGAAGGATAATTTTATAAATTATAACTTAGTTTTGAAATAATAACTTTTGAATAATATTCTATGAAGAACTGGATCCAGAGAACTTATAAACTATTTTTAATTTTATTTTGTTTTCTTTCTTGGGGAACTTATTTTATTTTTAAAAAAAGAACGTTATCATTTTTTATTATAAACTTTCAAGAAACACGTGATTCAACGGAACAGGAAATAGTGTTTTATTGACTTTATACGGAGGATATTTGTTAGAACTTTTATGGTAGGACAAAAGTCAACGATGGAATATGTAATATAAATTTTATTTTATTTATTTAACATAAAATTTAAATATTATTAAACTCTTAAAAAGTAGGTTAGGTACATTTATTAAATAGTAACTTAAAAATAATATAATAATTAATTACATAAACTTATTTTTATAATTAATATAACACGGAATATTCTAATGAATGTTTATGAGTGAAAATGTGAATGATTTTTATTTTATGAAGCTGCAAATTCCGAAGAATACTGGATAGCAGAATGGACAATATTATTATTATGGTAAAAAAATATTGTATAATGATTTTTAATGAATTTAATATGTTTTTCTTTAGATCAACTGAATATTATGTTGTTGTAGAATGAATGGATAAATATATTATGAAAACACATACATTATATTGACAACAAACTTTATTAAAATATGCATAATTTTTAATTTATAATATAAACATGATACAACATTACGTAAAAGCTTAGAAATAATTATATGATTCTTTCGTAAATAATTTTGATATTTTTATTTATGCTTAGTATTAAAATGATGTTTATTATTTATCTAAGTAATTATTTTATTTTTGCAATTTAGAAAAGGATTTTAAAAGTCTATATTTTTGTGTATTTTGTTTATTGAATAAGTTAAGTTACGTTATGAGTAGAAGCCTATATTTAGATTGAAAAGTTTACTAAGTATAGACAATATAGTATGAGTAATTTGGATAATGAATATTTTATTTGAAGTTGATATTTGTTTTCCGGAAAATGTTTTAAATAAGTTTAGAATATGTTTTATAGATAGAAATTTATTAGAAAGGTTAGTAAAGCACATAGGGTAAAATAATGATTTTACACAGAAAGGAATCATAAAATTTATCTAATGTAATGTTTTATGAATTTAAAATTGATAAATGATTTAAATATTAATGTTTGAATAATACAAATATAGAATGCATATTTTATAAAACATATAACAGGAATTACATTAAGTAAAGTATAAGTATAGTCAATTATTTGTTTACATTACAAAGACATCTTAATTTTATATAAAGCTATTAAGCAATGCTAATAACAAAGTGAATACATGATAATACATTATAAATGATATTTAATTAATGTAGTTATTTAATAGGTAGAGCTACATTATGTACACATACTACATAGATAATCTTGACATGTATTATTATTTGTAATAATTAAAGATTACTACTATTTATTTTTCAAATCTAAGTTTTAAGAAAAACACACTGTAATAATATTAATATAGCATTTGAAGGAATGTGTAATTGCTTATTAAGTACATAAGTTAATAACAGTGTAAGCCTCTTATATTTGTATTTCTTATTTTTATTTTATTTGTTGTCATAAGTTATAAACTGTAAATAGTGTAAATAAATTTTATTTGAAGTTATTGTAAATAAATTTGTTAATTTGTTTTAAAAGTGTGTCGAGTTTCATTATTTTTCACCTCAGCATTTTGACATCAGATGATTTGAAATAAACATAATATTTGCACAAAATTGAATTTGTTATTATTATTTAGAATTGAATACCATATTTGCTTAACATTATTTTATAAGAATTGATTGACATGAACATAAAATATTGCAATGGTCATAAGATGATTATAATGCACATTATAAGAATACAATATTGTTTATTGCCACAGATTATTAAGTATAAGATTTTGATCTATTTTAAAATGAAGATACCATATGAAATAAAAGATATACATATAATTGTTTATTTATTTAGTGATTAATTATATCATAGAAATAGATGAGATTAAATTACACTCTAAGATTAGTATTATTATTATTATTAAAATAAGTTAGGTGTATTTAAGTTTGATATAAAATCCCACATCATACTTATTTACATGAGTTATTATTATTTTAAAACAGCTTAGAAGAACCTGAGATTATTTAATTATATTTTAAGTTAAAAGTTAGGAATTATTTTAGTATTATTAAAGATAATTTATTTCATTTAAAAGCCATAAGAATGCTATAGATGTAGTGGTAAGATGATAAGGTAGTGGTAGTATTCTTATGCCATTGAGACAGTATCTTGGGAGATATTGACTCAGTGTAAATCTGCTTATTACTTTGTAACTTTACTTCGCAGTCTCATAATTTTATAAATACTTATTTAATTAGTATAATCTAGAACTATATTGATTTTGATGATTGATAATAAATTTAATTAAGATATGATAATATAAAAGTATATTAAAGATAGATATGCAAATTTTAATGAAGCATAATAATGTAACTGAGCTAGTTGTATTTTAAACTATTTTATATATCAAGAAGTAAGGGTACAAAGGGTAGGAAGATTTTGGCGCTCAACGTTATTGGCATGATATGTTTAAGTAGGATTTAGATGTTCAAACGTTATCGGTTTGATATGTTAAAGTTACAATTTTATCAGCCCGATAAGTGGTCAAGAAAGTTTTTGGCCACAACGTTTTAGGCTAAATATTTAATTAGGGATTAAGATATAATTTTAGGATTAGTATATGTTAGGAGAATAAAGTGATAAGTATAATTAGTATTTTATAATAATATTTATAATTGATTAGATGTTGATTATAAAATTAAAATAAAATTAAAATAAAAATTTTATTAGTAGAGTATTATATTTTCATGTGGTATCTGTAATATGATTATTCTTTGAAGTTAAATACTATGTTGATTTTAAGTTAATAAAACAATAAATTATAGAAATGTGGCAAATAATTATATTATAATATGACCATATCAATTCTTGAAATATTTTAAATGGATATTTAATATTATATATTATGTGCAAATTGTCTGTGGGTCATAGGTGTAAAAAATAAATGATATGACACAATTTTGTTATTGAAATTTATATAATTATTTAATAGTAAGTAATGTAGAGTTTTTGAGGATACTATTATATGATTAGTTGTAAAAGTGAGTTGAGTGGAGATGGGAAGGTTGATGGGAAATTGTATTTTAAAAAAGTATAAAATAATAAGTACTGCATATTGTTAGGATTGAATTTTAAAAAATAAAAAATGGATAATTGGGATAAAGATTTAGAAGTTGAAATGTCAAATTTTGTTGTAGAAGATAATAGTTGTGGGGAGAGCAGAGAAATAGAAAAATCAGCAAATTCAGAAATAGTATTAGAAAATACTCAAAATATGGATAGTGAAATAGAGGAGGAGGAAGAGATAATTTTTAAAACTGAAGAGCGAGAAGTAGTAAAAACTAAGAAAGGAGTAGATAACTTTTCAATAGCTGATGTTATGAAACATTTAGAATTAATGTGTCAAAGTATTAATAAAAATAGTCGTAAATTAGATTCTTTAAAAGAAGATAATAAAAAATTTATAGAAGAAATGAAAGAAAGGAGAAGGGAAAGAAATTCTTTAAAAGAAGATATGAAAGAGGAGAGTAAGTCTTTAAAAGAAGACATGAAAGAAGAAATGAAAGAAGAGAGTAAGTCTTTAAAAGAAGAAATAAAGGAGGATGATAATATTAGATTTGATTCTTTTAAAAAAGAAATGAAAGAAGATAATGATATTAAATTAGATTCTTTAAAAGAAGATAATAATATTAGATTTGATTTTTTTAAAAAAGAAATGAAAGAAGAACATAAGTCTTTTAAAAGAAGATATGAAAAATATGAATATAAATATGAATATGAAATTTGATGCTATTGAAGAGGAGAATAATAAAAATAATATTCAAGTTGAATCTATTAAAGAAAGTATTAATCCTTTTAAAAAAGAAATGAAAGAGGAGAATAATTCTATTAGAGAAGTTTTAAAGAATTGTGGAGAAGTAATAATAAATAGAATGGATAATCTAGATAGAAAATTGAGTAAACAGGGAGAAGTACTTGAATCTATAAGGTTAGACATAATAAAAAGTCATGATAGAAACGAAGAATTTTTAGACAGAAAATTTAGAGAATTGTCAGAAAATATAATTAAAGCTGTGAAAGAGCAAATAGAAGAATCTACTAGCCAATGGCAAGTAAAAAATAGTGAGTTAGATCAGAAAATAGAGAGTAATAATTTAAATGTAAAAGATGAAATTTATGAAGTAAAGTATGATATAAATCATATTAATGAAGAAGTTAGAAGTATTAAAGAAGATGTAGTTCAGAATGGAAAAGAGATTCCTATAAAATCTATTAAAATAATTAATAGTAGGAATGAATTATATGAAAAAATACTGGAAAATCCCAAAGCGTATTTTACATTAACTAAAGAAATGATAGGAATGTGTAAATCCTATGAGAAGTTAGATGGAGAAAGAATTATAGACCAAATTAATAATTTAAAGAAATATTATGTTGATGATAAAAGATTTGGGAGATTTACGAAGATAAAATCAAAATCTTCAAAGCAAAAGTATTTAGAGTTGTTAGAGCATGAATTATTTAAAACTATAGATATCAGTAGTAATAAATTTAAGAATAAACTGCAAGAAATGATATCTAAATGTATTATTAATGATAAAAATATTCATGTACAAGCTGATATTTTAAAAGAAATATTATTTGAAGGAATTAGGAATTTAATACCTAACGATGAAGTTATAAATGGAAAACTTAATTGGAATAAAGATTTAAGCAAGATAAAAGTAAGACTTAAATATCCAAAGCATAAGAAATTTATAACAGATTTTCTTGAGAATAATCTTAGTAAAGGAAAGAAGATAGGAAAAGTTAAAGTAAGATTTAAGAAAGGAGAAAGAGAATTAAAGTTTAGATTTAAAAAAGAATATATTTAATAATTAAGACAGGTAATTCTTAAAGAAGATATGTGTTTGATAATGTGTTATGGCATTATATTATTTTTTTTTTGGGCTTTGTAAAACAAACATGAGATATTTCTATGTTTGCAACTTTCAAAGTAAGGTGAAAATACCTTGATGTTAACCACACTAGATGGGGAAAAAGTGACGTATAATGCAAGGAGCCTAATTCCATTTCCATCTGAGATGTGAGTTACAATTGTAAAAATGTTATGAATAAAAATTTTAATGTCATGTTTAAATATAATGCTTCACATAAAGAAATAATTTATTATATAATAAATTAGCATGATGAATAAAGTTTAGCTGAAGAAATTTACAAAATATGTAAATGATATTTTAAGAAGAAATAAGTTTTGTCATAATGACTAAGTAGAAATGGAATTAGCTATTGAAGTAAATATATTTTAAACAAGAAGTTAAATAATAGAGTTAAAGAGTATAAAACTCATATGTTTAAAGTATATATAATTAAATCTTATAAAAGATTAATTTGTATTAAGGTAGTGATCATGAAAGTGATCAATCTTAAAAGATGAAGTTAATCATTTTAAAAGAGAAATATATAGATTTGCTGAATAATAATCTATAAGATTGCTAATGAAGTTAGCAATAAGTTATAAATAAAATACATAGAGTAATTTAAAATATAGTATTAACTATAATAATATGTATTTTTAGTAGCTTATGTAAAGGTGTATTTAAAAGAATTTAAATACTTGATATTTGTAGAAATATTAGGGAAATGAAAGTAACCTAATTAAGAGATAAGTAAAGAGAAGTGAAACTTAATTTATGAAGTAAAGAAGTCATTGTAGTTTATTTAAAAGTGTTTCCTTAGTGAAATTTGAGATGATATTTCAATGCTTTATGAAACTTTGTGATAAAGTAATGTGTTATGATATTTAAATGATAAGAAAGATAAAATTGATAAATGTGGAGTAAAGATGTTAAAGATGAAGGTTAAATTTAAAATTTTATCCGAAGGAGGGGAATATGTGCCCTTTTATATGGGTCACCATTTAAGTTTTGTGCTAATCTAGTGGAAAATTTTAAATTTAAGAAGTATTTTAAAAGTGTGATGTTGACTTTGCTTGTGGTAATGTTACCATAAGTTTAATTAAAGCAATCTATGAGTGTTTGATATGTGAATTGTGTTGATCTTGAGAAGATATTTAAAATGATGATGATTATGATGTAATACTGCATTAATAAATTTAATAACAAATGTTTAAAGCTAAAGTATTTAAAAGACAAGTTAAAATTAGACAAAGATATTTATTTAATTTAAAATATATGTTAAAAGTGAATAAAAATATTTTAAATTATAAGTACTTAAATTGAGATTAATATTTGATTTTAATCATATCAAATAATTATTTTAAAATCTGATATAATATCTTATTTATTTTTAAAAATAAATATTTATTTTAAAAAAGCAATTGTTAAGTTTATTTTTAGACAAGCGTTCTTGTGTTATAAAGAACAGATGTTATACACACGCGTGGAAGTTGTCTAATAAAGTTGCAATTATTATTTTACAAAATCATGTTATAAAATTTATAAATAATACGTGAGTTATCACGAGATAAAAATAAAGATATTAATGTAAAATATTAAATTTGATTTTAAAAATATTATCTTAAAAATATAACGTATTTAAAAAGATTTAATTTATTTTAAATGATCTTATAAAAGTTAAGATTTAAATTAAGTGAGAAATAATATTTCAAAAGAATGTTTAATAGATTTAAATAAACGATAAATATTGTTTTGAAAGAATTTGATAAAATATCAAATATTAAATAAGTCATTATTTTATTTTTAATAGTGAGTTGATAAATATGTAAATAAGCAAAGTTTGATTGTTTAATCGTACCAATCAGATGTGGAGTTTCTGGCAGTATATAAGCTGGATTCAATTGTTGAGGGGGTCTCTCTACAATAAAACTTCTAAGTCGTTTGTGCTATTAAAAAAATAGCTGAGTAAATTTATAAACGCTCTTAAAAATCAGTTGTAAAATCATAAGAGTGTTATTGAATAATTTATAATATTTTAAAGTAATGAATATGCAGTAGAAACTTAATAATTCCCTATCATCTTCTCAATATCGAAACTCAATTTACGTACAAATAATCATGGAAACCTCACACATCGGAGAAATATATCAGAAACTTTATGTTATAGAAGTAACAGACGCTGGATTAGTACATAAAACTACAAGATGGAGAAAAGTAGTATTTTGGACTAAAAATAGTTTTCAAAAGTTAAATTACTATTGTCTATTACTAATAGATATTTTAAAGAAATATAAATATTTCTGTAAAAGAAAGTATTTTGACAAATTATAGAAGTAAAATATGTATCTTAAGGAAAGATATAAGATGCAGTAGTAATTTTAAATAAATACTTGCCTTGTTAAGTCTTTATGCTTAAAAGACTAGAGATTGATAATTTGAAAAGGCAAATATATTATAAGTATAAGTATTTTAAAAATCGTAATATAATAAAATTATTTTATTTAAAGTTATCTAAACGCTGGACGTTATAGATGGAAAAATTAATTCTTACCGGAATATGGTATTTACAAATGCGCAAGTAATACATGGATATCCAAATCAAGTTAAACTAAGCCAAGCCAAACTAAGTTAATTTAAAATAATTGAAGGATAATTTTATAAATTATAACTTAGTTTTGAAATAATAACTTTTGAATAATAATTGATGAAGAATTGGATCCAAAGAACTTATAAACTATTTTTAATTTTATTTTGTTTTCTTGGGGAACTTATTTTTTTTTTTTTTAAAAAAAGAACGTTATCATTTTTTATTATAAACTTTCAAGAAACACGTGATTCAACGGAACAGGAAATAGTGTTTTATTGACTTTATACGGAGGATATTTGTTAGAACTTTTATGGTAGGACAAAAGTCAACGATGGAATCCGTAATATAAATTTTTATTTTATTTATTTAACATAAAATTTAAATATTATTAAACTCTTAAAAAGTAGGTTAGGTACATTTATTAAATAGTAACTTAAAAATAATATAATAATTAATTACATAAACTTATTTTTATAATTAATATAACACGGAATATTCTAATGAATGTTTATGAGTGAAAATGTGAATGATTTTTATTTTATGAAGCTGCAAATTCCGAAGAATACTGGATAGCAGAATGGACAATATTATTATTATGGTAAAAAAATATTGTATAATGATTTTTAATGAATTTAATATGTTTTTCTTTAGATCAACTGAATATTATGTTGTTGTAGAATGAATGGATAAATATATTATGAAAACACATACATTATATTGACAACAAACTTTATTAAAATATGCATAATTTTTAATTTATAATATAAACATGATACAACATTACGTAAAAGCTTAGAAATAATTATATGATTCTTTCGTAAATAATTTTGATATTTTTATTTATGCTTAGTATTAAAATGATGTTTATTATTTATCTAAGTAATTATTTTATTTTTGCAATTTAGAAAAGGATTTTAAAAGTCTATATTTTTGTGTATTTTGTTTATTGAATAAGTTAAGTTACGTTATGAGTAGAAGCCTATATTTAGATTGAAAAGTTTACTAAGTATAGACAATATAGTATGAGTAATTTGGATAATGAATATTTTATTTGAAGTTGATATTTGTTTTCCGGAAAATGTTTTAAATAAGTTTAGAATATGTTTTATAGATAGAAATTTATTAGAAAGGTTAGTAAAGCACATAGGGTAAAATAATGATTTTACACAGAAAGGAATCATAAAATTTATCTAATGTAATGTTTTTATGAATTTAAAATTGATAAATGATTTAAATATTAATGTTTGAATAATACAAATATAGAATGCATATTTTATAAAACATATAACAGGAATTACATTAAGTAAAGTATAAGTACAGTCAATTATTTGTTTACATTACAAAGACATCTTAATTTTATATAAAGTTATTAGGCAATGCTAATAACAAAGTGAATACATGATAATACATTATAAATGATATTTAATTAATGTAGTTATTTAATAGGTAAAGCTACATTATGTACACATACTACATAGATAATCTTGACATGTATTATTATTTGTAATAATTAAAGATTACTACTATTTATTTTTCAAATCTAAGTTTTAAGAAAAACACACTGTAATAATATTAATATAGCATTTGAAGCAATGTGTAATTGCTTATTAAGTACATAAGTTAATAACAGTGTAAGCCTCTTATATTTGTATTTCTTATTTTTATTTTATTTGTTGTCATAAGTTATAAACTGTAAATAGTGTAAATAAATTTTATTTGAAGTTATTGTAAATAAATTTGTTAATTTGTTTTAAAAGTGTGTCGAGTTTCATTATTTTTCACCTCAGCATTTTGACATCAGATGATTTGAAATAAACATAATATTTGCACAAAATTGAATTTGTTATTATTATTTAGAATTGAATACCATATTTGCTTAACATTATTTTATAAGAATTGATTGACATGAACATAAATATTACAATGGTCATAAGATGATTATAATGCACATTATAAGAATACAATATTGTTTATTGCCACAGATTATTAAGTATAAGATTTTGATCTATTTTAAAATGAAGATACCATATGAAATAAAAGATATACATATAATTATTTATTTATTTAATGATTGATTATATCATAGAAAATAGATGAGATTAAATTACACTCTAAGATTAGTATTATTTATTATTATTATTAAAATAAGTTAGGTGTATTTAAGTTTGATATAAAATCCCACATCATACTTATTTACATGAGTTATTATTATTTTAAAACAGCTTAGAAGAACCTGAGATTATTTAATTATATTTTAAGTTAAAAGTTAGGAATTATTTTAGTATTATTAAAGATAATTTATTTCATTTAAAAGCCATAAGAATGCTATAGATGTAGTGGTAAGGTGATAAGGTAGTGGTAGTATTCTTATGCCATTGAGACAGTATCTTGGGAGATATTGACTCAGTGTAAATCTGCTTATTACTTTGTAACTTTACTTCGCAGTCTCATAATTTTATAAATACTTATTTAATTAGTATAATCTAGAACTATATTGATTTTGATGATTGATAATAAATTTAATTAAGATATGATAATATAAAAGTATATTAAAGATAGATATGCAAATTTTAATGAAGCATAATAATGTAACTGAGCTAGTTGTATTTTAAACTATTTTATATATCAAGAAGTAAGGGTACAATATATATATATATATATATATATATATATATATGTATATATATATATATATATAAGTAATCAAACATAAGAAAATATATCATACAAATAAATAAAAAAAGTGAGATAAGATAAAATAGGATTAGAATAATATAGCAAAAAACAAAAACAAAAATACAAATTTTTTATGAAATCTGTAAAAAAAGAAAGGTGATTTTACTAAATACTTTATGAAATAATCAAAATATAAACTATAATCCACTAGATTTCCAATCTCATTTTTACTAATTATGATTAAACTTAATGCTAATTTTCTTAAAATTAAAACTATATATATATATATATATATATATATATATATATATATATATAAATTATTAATCAATGTCTGTATTCCAATTATAATAAAATATATATAATTATTCAAAACAATACAATAATTAATACAGTAACAATATTTTAAACAAATATATACCAATTTAATAGAAGTACTTTCAACTATCTATGTAGTCGTTGTCAACTAGACTCAAATTGTATTAGAAAAAACCGTTACAAATGTAAACAAAAGCAATACGTCATACATCAATTTTCCCACAATTCATTAATTTTTATATTGGCTGTCTGTCTATTTATCAACTGTTGCTTTTCACTTTTTATTAACATAGCTTCTTTAATTTTGCGTTTATTATTATTTCTTTCAATACACAGAATTTTAACTTTATTAAAATCAAAATCAAAACCATAATTACATGTTACATTATGATCAAAAAATACTGATGGTGATACATCATCATTTCTAACATTCTCTTGTCTTGATTTTTGCACTCGTTTATATAATAACAAATGCTCCTTTGATCTTTTCTCCAATGTCTAGTTGACAACGACTACATAGATAGTTGAAAGTACTTCTATTAAATTGGTATATATTTGTTTAAAATATTGTTATTGTATTAATTATTGTATTGTTTTGAATAATTATATATATATATATATATATATATATATATATATATATATATATATATATATATATATATATATATATATATATATAAACTTTCAAAAAGTTCAATTTAATGTTAACATTCACAATATATCTGCCATCAGGTTTCATTAAAAACAAACTATTTTTTAAATAACTTCTTTAATAGGGACTACAACAACAAAAAAAATCAAGATAAACTTTGTGATAGTATATATTAAAATTCACATTGATTATTTGAATACAACTGTTATGCTAAGTCTGATCACTTGGATACTTGATGTCATATGACAATTCAATCAATTAATCACTTAATTAATAATATTATAAGTGATTGCTTTAAAATTGTTATTACATAATTATAATGTATTATTATAAGTTTATTTGTCTTAATATATACAATTGCCTTGCAAGATTTAGTGCTGTGGTAGACATGGATCTTAAAATACATAGATTGCAGCCTAGATCGATCACTTTGTACATAACCTACTCATAAACTCCCATGCAATAAACCATTCAATTATTTTTTTACTTTAATTTATACATTAATTAGTACAAATCTCATTATTAAGAGAAGCACTTTTTGTATTTTTAAAAAATCTAGTGAAGGACCCATTAATACTATGTAAGATTACTTTTTACAGTTTATATGATATTCATTTCAATGATAACTCATGCAAATCAAATCCAAGGGGGAAATCCTAACAAAAGAACTATTATAGATTAATGGGGAAACTTGTTTAACCTCAGGATCACCAATTAGTAGTAATTGACAGTTTCACGGCAAGATTAAAAGCCAAAAGTTATCTCTGTTTACATGGATATAATTTCATTTTTATTGTTTATTATAATGGCAATCCATGAAAAATATTTAGTTCATTATATATATAATTACAAACTATATTTATATGGAAATGAATCTTAATGTACTTTATTTTTTAATTTTATATCTTGGATTTTAATTGTATTTGAGTGACTTCAATATTCAATATTTCAAAATTGAATAATATATAAATATAATATTTTGTAAAAACACTTCTATTTAATTTGATGAGTAATTCACTAAAAACCAAAAAAAAAAATTTTTTTTTTCTTCAACTACAACATTGGCTGCTAATTTACCTCATGCTTTTATTTCAAGTTAAATATATCAACCAAAATAATGGTTAAAGAAGAAAAATGTTTTTTTGGTTTTTACTCATCAAATGATATCATTTTTTATATAAAATATTATATATATGTATCCACTATTTTTTAAAATATTAGATACAAAAAGTGAGAATATAAGTAATGTCACTATATCAGATATTATAAAAACTGAGAATCTAATCAATGCCACCATATTTCTAATATGTAAAATAAAATTTGAGTGTACCAAAAATCATTCACAAGATTTTTGTGTTTATGAAGACAACATTAAAAAAAAAAAAACAGGTTTTAGTTTAAACAATCATGAAAAATTATGGTTTCATTCTTCATTTCTGTTTCTTTCTATTTTAATTAACTACAAACATATTTTAGTAAATTGGTTATAAAATTCAATGAAAGTATGTTTTAAAAAATATACTTCTGTTTGTTATACACCACTGAAAACTTACTGAACTGATATGTGTTTTAAAATTTAGTCTACCAATATTCTTAGACTGGATAATCCTGTCACTGATAGTTAATGGATACTAAATTTGAAGAATATCTATTTTATAAAAGTATGTTAAAAGTCAGTTTCATTGATCTGAATAAACAAAACATAATTTTTACGTTAAATCAAAATATTTTAAAAAATAAATTTTTCTATAATCAAATTTATGCTTCTACCCAAAGCAGAAAATTTTAAATAATTTATTTTATTTAATATGTGCTAGTGAATGCTGTGTTAACTTTTTCTTATGATGATTATCAAAAACAAAATAATATCCAATTCCCTGTTTGAGTAGGAATATCCAGAATTCACTAGTACTCCATTGCGTTGTTAATCCTAGGTGGTTTAAAAGATCAACATGAGACAGGCTTAGCTTTATCAGAAAAGATGATTGTAAAAGTAAACATATCTTTTTTAAATAAAATATGTCAGAATATGTATACACTTGCTACCGATGAAAAAATAGCTTATTTTAAAGAAATAAGTAGAAGTTGATTATTTATCTAGTGCTCTACGAAATCTAGAAAGAGATAAAAATGGTAACCCAATGCCTACACTTACCAACAACATGCTTTCTTTTTGAAGCATAGCTATTTATTAGTTGCAAGGGTATACCACAATTAAATTTGTGAAATCCTTTGTACATAAAATTGGCAGTATAATATTTCTAATATTGCATAAAAGACTAATAAACATAAAACCTAGTCTTATCAAAGAAGAGATACTGATATATCTAATAAAGAGACATGACACTATATATTTGTGCAATGTTCAAATGAAAACTGAATTTCATTTTTTTAAAAAAAAAATCTATTTATAACATAAATTCTTGATCCTCTAAAAGAAAAATATGTTGTGATGTCAAGAATATAAATGGACTTGATTTGTTAAACTTAGTGAGAGAGAGCCCTTATTTCATGGTTACTTTATTCTTGTACAAGTAAAAATTATACTAAATGAAACGTTTTTTCTATGATTTAACTTATTAATATACTTGTTTTAATGAAAAATGTTACAATTAATGTGCAAATAAACTTTGATGCATGAATAATATCCATATTGGTGGCAGTAAACTTCCCCCTTTTCCTCCACAAAAATAAAAGAACCTGTTGCTTGAGAATTATCTTTAAATATGTATGCATTTAAAATTAAATAAAAAATATTATACAAATAATTCATAATTCTTGCTAAAATAATATGTAATAATGTCTGTTGATCATTAAAATATGAAGAGTCCACTTTGAAACATTGTCTGGATTAATAATCATTCTACTTGCTTGAATAATGATATATTATTAATTATACTTGTAGTAATCATTACTAGGTGATAAGTATTAAAAATCATATACTTTTTTTAATATGAAATTAATCTACCACAATTTAAATGGAAATAATTTTATCAAATCCAATTGGGTAAATAGGCTACCTGATAAATAATAAGTATTGATGACTACAAGAAGTGTATAGATCTTCTCTTTTACTCTCAGTATATGAATATTTTTTATACTAATGAGATATGCACATCCATCACACATCAAGAATAAAAGTATCTAGATCGAGCTTATGCATTTTGTTTGTATATATGTTATTGGTTTCACAACTTATGTCCTGTACATGAGGTGTCAGATTGACCTTAGGTCAACACGGGTGTGACAAGAATCTCAGCCTCAGGTGGCCTTTGAGCATTACATCATCAGATTTTCAATTGGATGGACGGTTGAAGAGTTGGAGTGTGGAGTAGATTGAAGCCTGACCATTAAAGTATAAAGATTGGCTATCTTAATATATATCTAAACACTTATAGCATATATGTGTGGAGATGGTAATCTGGACCGATTATTTATCTTTTCGATATATATGTGTTCAAATGTATCAGTGTTATAAGATAGAGTGAAGAGTGGTGGGTCGTGTGAAAGTCTGTGCTCATATACCCTATATATTTAATATTTATTGTAAATACTGCATACAAATACTTCTATTGCTAAACAAATAATTGATAACACCGAAAAATGTATAGTAAAATTTGGTAGCAATTCTCTCTTTTAAATAATCAAATCAGCAATATTTTTATCTTATTTTAAAATTTAATGTTATATTTCTTCATTAATACTAAAAGTTATTTCAATACAACAGCATTTTTTTATGTACAATATTTATTTGACAAATGAGCAACTTTACATCTCTGATTGAAACAAATTATTCTAATTTTATGCAGTCTATTGTTATCTATTTTCAGAAGTAAATTACTACTTGCAACTCTCCCAGCTATCAAGTATTATCTTTATGATAGTTCTTAAATCAGTAAAGTACTAACACAGATTTCTCAATAGAAATACATCTCATTAATAAAATAACTAGTTAGCACAGCACACGCTGAGTGGCTCACAACTGTGTATTTGCCTTCCATTTGCCAACAATGAGCAAAATCACATGATTACTTTTGCTCTTTTTTTCCCCTCTACCAGTAAAGAATTCCCACTGAGGACTTTTTTTGCCATTTTACTTTCTAAAATTTATAAATATTCTTCAATGAATATTATAATAACAAAATAATTAAAAAAAAATCAATAACAATATTTTTTTAAACCTGCAAGTAAGTTTCATTTATCTGATCATTTTCAATAATCTGTATTTTAAAATCATATATACATACACACACTTTGCAGATATACTATAAATATATTTATCTATACATTATGAATCTATAGAACAGTATAAAACATGTTGTAAATGAAAATAGAATAAATGTTTAAAATACTTATTAATTGTAAGCTAAAAAGTTAAAAGTTAAAGGGATCAATGCTCATAGTTCTATAACGATTTAGAATACAAATCTAATTTTGTTTTTATAGTTAGAGTATTGACATTTAAATAAACATGGGATCTTGATACTTATTTTCTATACGTTCATTTATTAAAAAAAAAAAAAAAGAGGATACTATAAGTTAACTATTTTTACAAAAAAAAAATCTAAGTTTGCTTGTGCTCTAAAAAAAAAAGGTTCACTGAGATCACACTAGAATCATACCACGGAAGGTAGAAGTGCTAAACATGGCATGAAAACTTAATGCTGCAATAGCTGTTGCATCCTAGTAGTTAATTAGAGAACTCAATTAGAAAGTTAAATATTAATCTTCTGGTTAGAGTAATCTGTATAATAAGAAATACCTTATCCTAAGTCATTATATATATTTTTTGTGTTATCCCAATATGATATTAAAAATGAATAACTGATTTCATTGCTTCTTCAAAACATATCAATGGTGTGTTCAATGGACTATTCTCTTTGACATGCTGAAAATATATATTTTCATCATTAAATTAACAATTATGCTATATGATAAAAATTATTTAAAGTTCTTGTTTAATGATTTTGACTTGAAAAAAATCTACTTATTTGCAAAAATTAAAAATTATATTAAAATCCAATAATTATTTAGGACAAATTTTTGAATCACTATTTATTTTAAATAATTATTTACTATATGCCTTTCTATAAAGGTTTTTTTAATTTACAAGCTTGTCATTTGATAGTTAATGAAAGGAATAATAATAATATTTACAAAATGTTCAAGAATTATGTTTTGAAAACAAAAATGGTTTTAATAAAAAGTTTCTTAATTATCTACTGCTGAAGCTCAAAATGCAATCAGTAAACAAAAAAACGTATTCATATGAACAAATTACTTCTGAAATTTATTTCATATATGTATATTATGTATCAGATGTTTACTATTCTGAAGTAAAATGTAGATTCTATACAAGTTATATCATTAGAATGCAAGTTTTTCATTTTTTTTTAAAAAAAAAAGTAAATGGGAAATAGATTGAAGTAATAGCATACTATGTGTACTAAATTTACTAAATAAAAAAAATAATAGCATAATAAATATTGGCAATAAATATTTAAATTTACAAAAATATTTAGATGTTCTTGATCTATCTGATTACATAACTTATTACACAAAACTAAAAATTTAAATTTTGAATGTGAGATTAATGACAGAAATTTATCACCAAAAATTAATGCAATTAATAAATGTAAAAATATATAACCTTTTTGAAAATCACACATGACATTATGTTTTTTAAAATTTCGACATGTTAAAGATCAATTTCTGTGATATGCACAACCTTAGTTGGTTAGTAAGTCACTTTACAATTCAAAATTTAAAAATTACCAATCTGATTTCCATGATAACTATCACTTTTTTTATATATTATTATTAATAGATGAATATATTTAGAAAGATATGAATAAAGTTTGAATTTTGCTAAAAAAAACATTTTAAACTTCAATGAAATGACAGAAATAGTCCAACATTCAGACAATCATTAAGTTGTCAGTATAAACCTATATTATATAAATAAAACTTCAAATATAAAATATCATATCTAAAAGTAATCCAAGTAAAAAAATCAGTTAACCCTTCCATGAAAATGTAAATCTGAAGGGATTATCACTAAAAGCTTGTAATTAAAATCTCCAATTCATTCCCAAAGAGCTAAAAAAAAATCATTGTCAGAGCAAGTGAACCTCTATTAAAAAAAATAAATAAATGCCAAAGTTTTTTTAAAGACAAAAGTTTATATCAAATTAGAAACAATCTGTTTACTATAAAATAAAGTTACTGATAAAGATTTCAAAATATTTTTTTTTTTGGTCACTAAAAAAATCATTCTCTAAATTAAATGAAAAAATAACAAAAGAAGAAACTTGTGAATCTACATGAATGAGTATATCAACTAATCTGAAAGCTATAAGTTGTAAACATTTAATTGATGATCAAACTTCTATTTTAAAAATGGATAAAACTTTATTATCACATCATTTAATATCCTATTAATATCAGAGGCAGATTAAGTAGTAAGTGGACTAAACAATTGTGTGAGATCTTAAAATGTTTTTTCATTAGGATTCAAGGAAGATTGTTTTTTTATATACAATCAACCCTTCTATAATGTGGTATTACTTATTTATTTGAGTTTTGGTGGGATTCTAACTTTCAACTGGACATCAGGGGGTGAAACTACAATAGCATAAATAGGTCCAAATTAAGTAAATATATATATTTTTAATTACACAAAAAATTTGACCCCTCCCAAATAATAATTTGACTTAAATTTAAATACTCTGCTTTTGGAAAAAAAATATAGTAAATAAATTTTGATGTTTTCCTGAAGATGATTTATCTCCAGAGGGTTTTTTCTAAATTATATTTTGATTGGAGACAGGTAAAAATGAAATTTCTTTGTTAACATCTGAACAACATTATCATAAAAAAATATTTTTAGCAGGCATTGTTTGTGAGGCTAAAAGCTTTTAAACTATTTTACAAAAAGAAAAACTTTTTTTCTTCACAGCAAAAAAATAAAGAGACATCAAATTGGGGCAAAAAAGTGAAAAAAGTTTAAAAAAAAACCCTGGAAATTGCTGAGAGCCAAATAAATTCATTGTATAAATTTTTAAAAAGTAATGCAGTTTCAGAGTTGCCATTAATCTATGTCAGTAATTCTGAATTGCCTACATTTGAATCTTCTTTTAAAAAAGAGAAAGAAAAAGATAAATTGAGAATCAAGAGGTTGAAATTGCTACTGAAATAAGGGATTGCAAAAATGCAGAAGATAGAGATAGTTCAGAAAGACACTTCAATATAGACATTGAAGTAATAATTGTTATAGCTTTATGGCCAATAATATTAACAGATGCTATTATTGATTATATTTTTAATAACAAACCAAAAATATCATGAATATAAAGAATTTAAAATCAGTGTATAAAGACAGAGATGAAATGTATTACAGAGGACTGTCTTATGATCATTTCTACAGAAAGAAATCAAATGGAATTATGGAAAAGAGAAATTGGCTGATATTTTTTCACAAACAAACAAAAGTGTTTACTGCTACCATTGCAAACTTTTTTTAACAATAAAGTCTAAATTAATAACTGGTTTACAAAAGTGGAGATCAATAACTGTTATTTTATGGGACCATGAAGTTTCAAAAAAACACATGTCAGTCATGTGTACTATGTATAAAAGATTAACAAAATCCAATAAAATTTATTCACATTTTTTTCTGCATCAATCCATCACTGGAAATTTTTAACCTGAAATCTAAAAATGTGTAAACATTCCATCAAAGTGAAAAGAGTTTCTAATACAAAATGGTTAGCAAGAACAGATGCTGTATTAGTTATAAAACTTGGTTTCACCCATGTAAAAAAGGCTTTAACTGAAATTTGTAATTCAGAAGAAGAAAAAAAAGTTATCATAGTGGAGGCAGCTTCACTTCTGAAAAAAAAAATGGACAAATATGAAAGCATCCTAATGACAGTGATTTGGAAAACTATTTTACAAAGAATAAATGTTACTAGTAAATCACTGCAATCAGTGGAGTGTGAACTATTGAAAGGATTTATCCTACTGAAGTTATTAGAAAATTTTATGAATAATTTCAGAGAATTTGAAAAAATTGAAAAAGAGGTAACTGATTTTTCAGGGAGATCATTTAATGTGGAAGATGGACAAACTTGCAGACAACAAAAGAAAAAAAACAAAAAAGTCAGACATGAATTTATAATAAGAGAAAATTTCATAGTCAATTCATTTTATGTCATATGTGATAACACCAAGGCAGGATATCTTAAAGAACTCAGATGTATGAAATTGTTGTAGAGTCTTTTTGAATATTTTTTGATTGGAATTTATCAATAGAAAAAAAAAATGTGATAAAAAAGTTTAAGGATATTTACAAAAATGATGATGTTTGTAATTTTGAAGATGAATTTGACCATTTTTTAATATTTCTAAAAGAAAACAAGAACACCATAAAAAACATACTAGACATCTATTGAGATACCAAAGAAATGACTTGCACATTTCTGAATGTTGAAATATTATTGAATTTTTTTTTATCAATTCCTTTTTCTAATGCGCCAGGAGAAAGATCAGTTTCTGTTTTAAAGCATGCAAAAAATTATTTAAAGAGTACTGTGGGAAAAGAAAGATTAAATAATATGGACATTCTGTATATAGAGCAGGAAGTTTTAAGCTGAATTGACACTGCAAAAATAATTGATGAATTTGCAAGAAATAAAGCAAGATGGAAATTCATGTAAAAATATGTTTTTTAATAAAATCATTTAATGTGTTATGGTATGAAATATTTGATTAGTTTTCTTTTTTGTTAATAATATAATGAGAGCTTTCTTGAAATTTTTTTTTTCTAACTTGAGTTTGAGGGTTCTAAAATTTTTACTGCTTGGGGCACTCACTTGGCTTGATCTGCCTCTGATTAATAGATATAATTGCAACAATTGAAAAAGGCATTCAAAAACTGAATCTAAAAGAAACAGAATTATGTTAGAGATTTAAAAAACATAAAAAATATCAGCAGACCAAGTTCAAACATCACTTATATTGAGAAGAAAGCTATTAAATCTATTAAACTACATAAATCTATAATCATTTTCCCACTGACTTTATAAATGTACTGATTATGATAACAGATAAAAACCTCTTTATAGATAAGAAATCATATACCTATTAATTCTAAAAAAGTAAATTAACAACAGATCTGCATGGTTTATCCAAAATCAATAAGCACTATATTTCATTCCTATTGTTAATTCTAGAAATTCACTATATCAAAAGTTATAAAGATGGTGAAGCACTATTACCAACATTCACAAAATATCTCCTTCAATTAAATTCATAATAGAATTGTAACAATTTGGAAAATCTCTTATATTTTATCTTGACAATATATAGCACAAACATTTTTTTCTATTTATGGATGCAAAATTCCATCAATAATAAGGTAAAAAAAGCACAACTATTATTTGACATAAATTTGTTAGAACAGTTAATAGTCTCAAGTTATCAAGTAATAGATTTTTTTAGCATGTAAATATTGATGAATTAATTTTAAGACATTTAAAATCTATTTTATACAATAAAATATTTAACAAAACATTGGATTTTGAAATCTTTGTTTCTTTTATTCTAAAATGGATTGTTATATTTTTACAAAAGAATGCATTATATTATAAGAGTGGGTGCTGCATATATGGTTGAGAAAAGAATTCACATTGAAATTTTATTGGAAATGTCCTAAGTTGACTTTGAAAATAGTTTAACTTAAAAAAAAAAAATCAAATATAGTATTTGTACAAGTAATCGAATTCAATTACATGGTTATAATAAGTTTACTATAAGATATCATCATTATTGGATTTGATTTTAAGATTTGCATACAAATTTTACCCCTTTTTATAAATTTCTTTTGAAATTATGGAATATACATTCTATTATATCTATGATCATTTTTCTATATCAAATCAATAAATTAACAGTCTATGATTAAAATTCCACTACCAAGATCAGTGATATATATTTTTTAAAATATGATTTGAAGAAAATTTATTATAATTTGTAGTTGTTTTGATAAATATATTTATTATAAGAAAATAAAATGAGTATGTGTGTGGGTGTAGAAAAATGGCCAAATTATTATTACTATATATTTGGGTTGTCATTTATGTGATGGAAAATTAGATGATATCTTTCAGTAATTGTGAACAGTCCACATGCAAATATGCTCATTCACACATTAGGGTGCTAATTATGTAATTAAAATTAGCCTTCTATCTACCCATCCACATATCCACCTATCTATCTATTTATCCATATATATATATAACTGAACATGAAGTAACTGAAACTTCCAATGAGTTCTATAATGTAAATAAACTCTCAAAAACAGATAACCCTACTTGTCCTTTAGCATTTGTTATTGATGCTTAGTTTATTTACATAATTTTAAATGAAGATCTAAATTCAATCAACATGGATAGAAAAATATTTATTTAAGATGCAATCATATATGACTTAATCTCCAAAGTGATATTTTTTTCATTTAATGTTTTGACAAGAGATATTGTTGATCAAATATATACATCAATAATTACATTTATTTATATATTTAAAACATTTTGTTGGATTAAACTTTGTAATAAAACTATATAAAGATAAGAAGCCCAATTATTTTGGTATATTTTAGTATCTATTGGCTTCTCAAAAAATTTTCTAAAATTATTTTCTGATGTTCTTAGATAGATTTATTCAAAATGCCTGTAATGAGTTTGATCTGTGGTATGTTCTATATATCACTTTTGATCATTGTAGTCTCTCATAAATCTTTAAAATGTCAGCATTTTTTTACATTGGCTTGAAAGTATTTTACTCACATATAGACAGTACTATATTATTAGCAGTTTCTCCTTTTCTACTCACAATTTCCTATTTTGTCCTCTATGTCTTTTATAGTGTTCTTTTAATAACTGCCACAATGCACAATTGTCATTTTCTTATCTGCCCCATCTGCCTTTTGGTGTAAAAAATTCTCCAAATATTCCACTTTTACTTGTCCTCTTATACTAACTTTAATTATAATTACTACTAGAATGAATTTATGCTTATAAAACATTATGTTAAATTAATATTCTGCATTCATATTTTATATTAACTTTTTTAATTAGCTAGTTTTCATCCTTTTTGAAATCTTCCTTGTATATCCTCAACACCAATTATTTTCTTGCAATCTCAATTAGTAGTATTAATTAGATTATATATGTAATCTTATCCTTTTAAGTTATTTCTTCCTCAAATTGCGTCTAATTTTCAATATTACTGTTGAGGATAATCAACTACATATCCCTATGATAAATTTAATTACCACCAAACCACACATATTAGTTTGTAAAATTTGAATCATATAAGTAGCAAATTAGCTAATTAATTCAACTCAAGTTTCATTATATAATTTCACTTCAATTTGGGGTTATAAGCTGGCCAATATCTATATTTATTTACCTATCAACTAGTGTGATTCAATTCTATTACAATACTGACATCTAATGAAGAGATCTCATCGTATGAAATTTTTTTCAGGGATTAATGATAAGTTATTTTGCATGATGTATTTGACTTTTATTAACTATTATGAACATTTAAAATTTTATTCATATTTAATAACAAATAAACTGTGACCATGCTATTTGCCACAGTTCATTAAAAATGAGTGAATTTTATATTAAATTTTTTTTTATCTAATAGTTAATATGTTATGTTAATTTTGGGCTTAAAGCAAGTTAAAATATGTTTAATGAACTGAAAAGCTTATCTAAATTATTTTAAAACTATAGTATTTAAACTTATTATTAAAATTAATAATATAATATTATAATTATAGTATAATACTAGGATGTAATTATTTAAGTTAAGAATATAATGCTAAAGTAGCAATTTTAGTTCAAAATTTAATATTATATAAGTATTTATAATGTATTTTAAATAATTCTTTATTCTCAGTTAATTATTTTAAATTATATAATAGTGATATCATTAAGTCTGCATATGTGTGTGACTCTAGGTGCACATATATTGCAGATAAATTAATTTTAGTTCCTTTTTACTAAAGTTAATTTATTATTTGTATTAAAATTATGTTGCTAAAATTGATGTATCAATTTGAGTATTGCAAATTATTTTTTATTTATGAAAAATGTATCAAAAATAAGTGATATATTGTTTAAATAATATTTTATATTTCAAACTGTTTAATATTTAAAAGTATGTTTAAATATGATATTAATTAAAGTTACAAATAACTTATTTAATATAAAAATTATTAAATAAATTATTTTAAGGAAAAAACCCAGACAGAAATTAATTTGTATGTAAATTTTTCTCATCTAAAAATTGAAGCAGCCACTCAAATTATGATTGATAAAAGCTATAAATAAAAGTGGTCAGTAGTCAGTGTTTGGTGTATTTAGGTAATTAATTTTTAATTGAAAATTATCTATAAAAACATTTCTTTCCAATTAAATAAAAAGTTAAAGTTATAATTTTTTTAAAAATATTTTTTGTTCTGATTAGTAAAGCATTAAAAGTATATTCTAAAATGATGAATAATATTAAGAAGTTATTTTATCATGGAGTGAGAACTGTAAAATTTCCCTATTATGCAACATATGAAACTGACTGGAAATAGAATCAATGGAAACAATATGAGTTATCCAACAGATGTACTGATAATCAGGAGACTATGCTGAATATGATGCCATACAGACTGAAGAGTCACATTAAGGAGCCATAAGAAATTTATTTTTAATAATGTTTGTATGTTTGTGATGTGAGGACAATCTTCTTTAATTTTAATGACTAATCCTAAAAAGCATAGACTATTATATGATATTTATATCCATTTTTGCTTGAGGAAAGTCATTAAAAACTGTTTTAAATTATACCTTCCATTTAAGGGGGGGAGGAGATGAATGCAAGGGAACTGTGCAAAAATGATCTTGATATTTACTAGTCTGTTATTTGTTATTTGCCAATGTTTCCTTTATATAACATATCTACTAATCTTAAAGAGTAATGAATGATTAAAGAATATTTTCAATTGCTGTGCAAATTGAAGATAAAATACATATTAACTAGTATAAGAAGATATTTTTTATTTTAATAACAAGTCGACTATAAATTTGTTTTAAATGTGTACTAAATCTAAAGGAGAAAATTGTTTGAATGCTTAAAATAGTAAAAACCTTAAACATTATTATCAACTGGATGCACATATGTAGAAAAATAATTTTAAAAATAAAAGAATTATTTATTCATAAAGTTAGAATTATTTCTGTGATGCTTATATAAACTTTTGACAAATTCTTAAAGTGAACTATTCTGCTAAGTTTATTAAACTGGAATTAATGAAAAAAACTTTTATATATGAAAAATTACCTTATTAAATACTAATTAATTTTATTATTATTAATCTTCATGAAATTTATGTCGTCTTGGATAAATGGAATGAACTTTATTTTAAAAATACTGCTATCCTGAAAAGATGGACAAAATTTTAAGTGTATTTTATTGGATTTAATATTTTGCATTTATCCTGAATTAAAGTGAGAGGCAGGCAGAGCAGAGAGAGGAAGATAAAAAACCTTTGGTAGTGGACTTAGTAGTTCTCTCTCAAGCTTAACTTTAAACAAAAAATCAAGGACATTTTTCATAGTTCTTTTTTTATTGTATTAGTTTAAGAAATAGTTATATAAGTTAATAGTTATTTATTTTAGATGTAGGATATAATTTAATATTTACATGATATCTAAAGTTTATTTAAATATTTAATATTTTCTGCAGAGGTAATAGGTCTATAATTTTCTAATGCAAGGACATCAACAAGAGAGGATGGATTCACATTATTAATACTAAGGATAGGATTAAGGTAAATTGTTATTGATACATATTAAACATTTATGTGTGTATTTATTTATTATTAGGAAAACCAAATTGTGTGTTTATTTTGTTATTTATGATATACTAATTGATTTTTAAACACCATATGAAGGTATAAATATACCTGTTATTTATCTAAATTTATTTAAATATGTGAAAGTAAGAGTATGTATATTATATGTTTTTAAAATACCATGTATAATTATTAATAAAATATTTTATATAAACTGTATCTGTTTAGATATAGATACAACTTGCCTGTTTGATCTCTGAATTATTTTAATAAAGAAAGAATTTGAATGAAAGCATTTATTATTGTGAAATATTTAAAATCATTTGTCGATATAATATTGAATCTTCTTGATATTATAATGAATGTTTTTTAAAATGAAGTTTAGAAATTATTTTATGTTAAGATGATAGAATTTATTTGCAATGTTGAAGGAGGTATTCTGAATGTATATGATAAATAGTAGTGGACAAAAATCCTGTGTAAAAGGGATATTTGAATATGAAATATTATCTACTGAATTTCTAAGCTAAATACAGTTAACAGAGTTCTGTATATTTATGATTCATGATTAGTAATGTTTCTGCAAATCACTAAATGCTTGGATAGAAGCCCCAATAGAAATTTAAGTTAGGCCTTAAGCTCTGAACTCATGTTTTTATTGCTTGTTTCTAGTTATTGTAGTTTTGTATCCCTCATATTCAATCATTTTTTATCATCACTGGTTCTTACATGGTAGTAGTTATAGTTTGTCAAATGTTTGAAGAATAATGGCTATCTGTAAAATGTTAGAATTTCTTGGGAAGCAAGAAGAGTAAAATATATTACAAATGATGTTTGTTTAATAAAGTTAAAGGAATACTTTGATATTCCTAATTTTATGAGAGCTCAAGAGACTAATACATGCACATTCTGATTATAAAAGTATAAATGAAAGTGAAATCTGAATGTTATTAACATCAAGCAAGCTGGTATAGATAAATACCATGTATTTAATTGATTTTAGATTATTAAAAAATAATATGCTTATTTTAGTAGATAAAATAAATTGAAGCATAAAGACGTTGAAGAGTTATTATAAAAATACAGTTATAAATTATAGAGTGGAAAACTTATTATTATTAAAGAATATATTTTTCTTTCTTAATGTATAGTTATATTAATGAACTACCTAGATAGTGAGAAGGAAGATTTTATGGAAATATTTATAAAAATTTGTCATTGTCTAGGAATAGTTTCATTTATTGAACCTATAATTATTCCTGAATATATTTTGGAACAATAATGCTGATAATGCATATTAATATTATAGTTTTAGAAAAGGTAAGAGTATTACCATTGAAATGTATTATTTTTTTATATTATTACTTTATAATAAAGTTGAATTGAAAACTATTTAATATATATTTTTTTGCTGTTTAAATATTTTTTTTTTTTGGAATATAATTTTTGTTGAATTTTGAACATCTAGAGTTATATAAATATTATATTTTGTAAATTTTAAAATAATACTTGTCAAAGTAAGTTTGCTAATGTTTATTTTAAATTTAATATTATGACTTGAGAATTTCTTTACTTGTTATGTTCAGATCATTATTGATCTTTCCAACCACACACATATATTATAAGAGATTAATTTATTCATATTATTGTATATAATTTATAGAGGATACAGTATGATTATTATATTATAATGGGTGAAGATATTATTAGTTGAATATCGAGATGTGTATAATACAAATTTTCTTAACAATAAGATATGATAAGTATAACCACACTTTATATTTCTTAAGATGCTGCATAAAGAGTAATAAGAACTTTAATGCATAATAAAACTGAAATATTTTTGAATTTCTTTAATATGATAAATGGTCTTTTGCAATAGTCTATAATTTTAATTTTGTTTTATTGATGGGCAAATTGAGTAGATGATTGTTTATGACGAGAGTTCTGAAATATTATATTTTATGGTATAGCTAAGTATATGTAAAATATCTCACTATATTTAGCTGTATTATTCAATGTGTAATTGTTAGAATAATAAAATGAACATGAGATGATAATTAAGCTTAAGAGTTAGATTAGAATTAGAATATGTTAAAAATTTTATTTAGTGATGTATTATTATATTAAATAGAAGTGTGTTAAATCTTTTAGAGATTTAATGTAATTTTGTAATTGCAATTAGAATTTATTGTATATAATATGTGAGTTATATATGTAAGTTATGAGAACATTACTAATAGTTTAGGAAAGTAAATAGGGGTGATATTCCTATGCCATTGGGAAAGTATGTTTCAGGGTATGTTCTTAATGTCAAACTAACTGTGTACCTTACTAGATGCTTATACTTGAGTCTTGTGATTTTTAATATTTTATTGAAACATTTTGTTAATAGATTGAGCTAGTATTAAATTAATGTAATGACAAATGAGTTAGGTATTTAATTTTTAAATCATGTCTTTATTTGATTAGTGATTAAATGAGTTATTTAAGTGATCGGTATTAATTTTCTAGATGTATTGTTTATATGTGAATGAGCTAGTTACATGTTAAAGTTAGAAATAATAAGTTGGCATTGAAGTAAATTGATTAGCTGATAAGTTGGCTAAGAGCTAATGGTACTGTAGTTAGCTAGATGATGGAGTCTCTATTTGTAAGGGTACGATATATGTTAATCTACAGACTTCTTCTCCAATCACATATATAAAAAAATTATTAGTAAGAAATTCATCATTGATCATTTATATCTGAATACCAATTGGTAATATATATATATATATATATATTTCAGAATTACATTCATTACCAATCACCATATGATAAATAAATGATTAAGCAAACAAAAGTGAATCTGTTTTAGACTATGATTGAAGAATGAATGGAAATTAATTTAGATAATAATAAATATGAGACATATTATATATCATATGGAGAGTGGGAGTAGTTATAGCTCTGAATATATTATCAAATATTTCATTCAGTCATTTTATAATACTTACATAGTAATGACTTTGGTTTTTCTCACAATTATTAATGAGTATTTAATGATTCTGGATTAAAAATATTAAGTAAAACTATATTTACTTGAATGTTATTTATATTTGCAATAATTATAATTTCATTCATATGTCTGTTATTGTCAAAATTCATTTCATTATAAGTTCTTTGGCTGTAGACAAAAGTGGATTCATTATTATTTGTTTGGTGGTCCAGCATTAATATTATGAGATTTATCATGGTACTTATTATATGGTGAGTAGAAATGTCATAATTTTGAATATATTACATAATATTTCATATTAATTCACATTCAAAATTATAATTTATTACAGCAGACGGAACAAAACAAAAAAAATTCTGGTGACAATTTCTCTAAAATTATCTTATTGTTTCTTTTTTATTTTTGAATAGGAATATTATATTTCACATTTAATTATGTATATCATCTACAATGTTTCATTAAATATTCTATTTTAACAAAGAGACACATTAACACTATCATCAATCAATGTTTTATAAATATATATTACTTATATTTAATTTCATAATCTACACTTCAATTTCTTGATTAATTTCATGGGTCTTTTTCTGAGTATAGCATATAAAAATATCTGAACTTATGAAGTTGCATCATTTGATTTTAAGGATGATTTTATTGTTTCAATTCTTAAAAACAAAAGGAACAGACAGGATTGCAATAATTATCATGTATTATCATTATTATCCATTATGTCCAAAGTACTTTCAATAATTTTGTTGATTAAATTGCTTCCCATTATACATAAATGGTTAACAGAAGTGATTTATATACATTGTTTTTACTGATTTGGTCAAGACATTTTATTCAATTAATAGAGCAAGTGTATGGCATTGTTTAAAATTAGTTGGTTATCCACCAAAATTTATTTATATTATACAGCTTATACACAATTGAATGAGAGGAAGTATTATTACTATAGGTGAAAAATTTGAGGCATTTGAAATCAAAACAGGTGTTAAACAAAGCTGTGTAATTGCTCCAACAATTTTTTTTAACTTTTATAATAGAAGTCTTTGAAATTGTTTATAGGAATCATAATCAAACAGGAATCAAAATTAGATATATCTTTGATAGTCGGATTCTTAATTTGAATTGATTAAAAACAAAAACTTCATCTTCTTGAATTCTAGATTTACAGTAAGCTGATGATTATGGTATTTTTGCCAATTCAAAAGATAAATTTCAAAATGATCTTAATGTCTTAAATGCAATTTATAAAGATCTTGATTTACTAATTAAAGTTTGAAAACTCAAGTTCTTTATAAACCAGTAATGAAAGAAAAATCTCACCAAATTTTAGCTTGGATTTTGGTAGTTTCATAGGTAGAAAGATGGATTATGCTGCTATTGCTTTTAACAAGTTAAAGAATACATCACAAGAAAATAACTGCTACAACTAAATTTATCTGTATAGAGAGGACTATTATTTTTGCCTATTTATTGTATGTAAGTGAAATTTGACATCTTATTGGTGCAATATAAAAGTATTACAAAAGTTTAATATAAGGATGCTCCACAAAATTTTAAAGATACAACAGCAAGATCATAAAAACAATCAGTATATTCTTAATCTTGCTAGTTGTGATACTATTGAGTTTACTATTGTAAAATCATATCTTCTGTCAAGTGTTGGTAGCTGAGAGATCAGTGCATCTGCCTTGCAAGCAAGGCAGTTGTTGTGGATGCACCTCCCGGCTGATGCTTTGACATATGGAAAAAAAATCATACCTTCATTGAATTGGGCATGCAAAACAAATAAACAATGGAAAACTTTCTAAAAGATTGCTTATAGGAACTTGATCATGGGTTTCAGAGGAAAGGTAGAGTCCATCTACATTATAAGAATTGCCTCAAAGACATTCTAAAGAAGCGCAATAGCAAATGTTTCTATTGAGAAAATACAGCAGAGAATAGAATACAGTAGAGAGCTACAATAACATGGTATTAAAGTATTTCTAAAAGTTTTCTGCAGAGGAAATTACAAAACTACATTGCAAAATATGAGGTAAACAGAACAGAAAAATGGACCAGCATATTCTATATTTGTGATTTATAGATTGGTTTGCATAGTTATAACAAAACTCATTTCTAAAACATTTTTTTTTCTCTCTCTCCTTTTTGGAGGAAATGTTGAATGGTCATACTCATTTTTGAGTGGTTGTTTATTACTTATCATTACTAGCATATAGAAAAAAAACACCTCCTTCAGAATTCTTGGTATTCCTAAATAAAAAACTTTTTTTTAAATTTTGTTCAGTTTTAATGAAATATATCCTTTGCAATTGAATTATCAAAAACTTTTCTAAGTTATGAGTCTCAGCTATTTCAATATATTCTCTTTCTGATTTTTTTTTTAAACATTATTTTAGTAATGATAAAAAGTTGATTAAATATAAATATAGTATAAAATTTTGAAATTGTCAAAAACATAATTAAAACAATAAATTTATTTATTCATGAATACATCTCACAATAATATCCTAACCTTATCATGTGATTTATATCAGAACTATCGAGCTTTATGCAAAATCAATATTAAGAGCCCCTGTGCTGTGTTTTTAATTATTGTAGACTTTCAAATAGCTGTTTTTTTACTCTGCTTAAATTTGTAAAATTATCAATTAACCCAATTCCTTACACTTTATAAAGAGAGTGTAAAAACATTTTCAACATTTAAATACTCTTATTTAATAGGATTCTCTCTCATATATTACCAGATTATACATATAAATATGTCTCAGTCATGTGTACATATTCTTTTTTAAATAAAAAAAAATCCACCAAGCTCTCAGGATGAAAATTTTCAATCTTGTTAAATCCCAGGCCCCTTTACCAAAAAAAAAAAAAAAAGAAAAGAAAGTTTTGTAGATAGGTTAGCCTTTTGTTTTTTTATGTGTTCTGAACTGCAAAATTTACACATGCTTTAATAATTTTACATACAGTATTTGTATTATTGTATAAATTTTTCTTATTTTATTTATAATATTGAAGCCATATTAAAAAAAAACAGCTACATAAATATTGTGTATATGCTGTAAATTAATTGAAAATAATCATAATATTCAATTAATTGCATATGTTTACATATTTAAGAATGCTATTGGTAAACAGTTGTTTTGATTTTAAAATGTAATTGAATTGTTGTAAACTTACAAATAAAAAGTTTTTTATTCAACTCAAAAAAAAAAAAATTATTTATTCTTTAAGAGACGAAAAAATGTAATTTAAATTAGAGAAATTTAAAAACATGGAATTGATAAAAAGTTTCTGATTAATAACATTATCAAAATTTATAATTCTGATTTTCTAGAAATTCCAAGTTAGTCTTTTTAATTACAAGAGTACTAAACTCTTCATACATTAATACGACCAAATGCAAGCCTTCATAATCAATGAATGTAGAAGGGTTTGTGCACAAAATCCATATCCAGTGCCTATTCAGCCAATATCCCCAGACTAGTTTCTAGCTTGTGATTTTCATCAGTGAGGAAACCTTGGATTTGAGAGCACTGCACCTAAATCTTAGGATCTAATGCAATGCTCTAGCAGCCACCTTTTACTTATTTAGTTAACTATAAAGCTAGGCATTCAAGATAAAAACACCATAATGTTTCCAATCCAAGATCATTCACTTGTATAGTCATATAGATCTAAACTCAGTTCAACATCCATACATTTTGGTGTCTTTGGTTTTTCAAAAACAATCACCATTATTTTATGGGAAGATTAGATATAAAACTATAAAAACATCACATGATCAACATTTCATATACTTACACATGCTGTTGTTAATAAGAGTACTAAACTCTCCTCACAGTGCTACCACCAAGTGCATCTTTTATAATTAATGGATGAATAAAGATTTGTGCATAAAATCACTAATCAGTGCCTACTCATCCACGATTCCCATACTAGTTTCTAGTTTGTGGATTTTATCAGTGAGGAGTCTTGGATTTGAGAGAACCGTATTTAGATCTTAAGATTGAGTGCAATCCTCCAACAGCAATCTTTTACTTATTTGGTTAACTACGAATCTAGGAGCCCAACATGAAAATATCATAATGTTTTCAACCCAAACTCATTCACTTTTATAGTCATTTAGACCTGAACTCAGTTCAACATTGATACATTTTGGTGTCTTTAGTTTTCAAATACCACAATCACCATTATCCTATGGGAAAGTCAGGTATAAACTTGGTGGTACTACTGCATGGAGAGTTTAGCACCCTTACTAATAGAATAAGCAAATAAAATGGTGATCGTGTAATGAATTGATGGCTTTATACCTAACCTGTCCCTAGGAAATGGTGACTGTGATTTTTGAAAAACCAAAGACATCAAAATGTATGGATGTTGAACTGAGTTCAGATCTATATGACTATACAAGGGAATGAGCTTAGGTTGGAAACATTATGGTGTTTTCATCTTGGGCTCCTAGCTTTATAGTTAATCAAGGGTTGCATTAGATCTGAAGATTTAGGTGCAGTGCTATCAAATCCATGATTCATCACTAATAAAATCCACAAGTTGAAACTATGTCTGGGAATATTGGAAGAGCAAGCATTGGATAGGGATTTTATGCACATACCTTCTTAATCCATTGATTATGAAAGCTTGCACTTGGTGGTACTACTGTATGGAGAGTTTATATTTTTAATTATAATAATTAGTTTTAGTTTAGGTTTAAAAGCTTAAATATTTGTGAGAAAGACCATTTATATAAAAGCATTTTCATGAACATAATTTTTTTTTTGAATAATAATCTGTCATCTTCAGCAAATTAAATAACATTAACATTAGTATCTATTTCCAATGTGTAACTATTCCAGTTTTTTTTTTTAATTAAATAAAATTTTATCATGCAATACTTTTTTTTTTTCACTTTAAATTATCATCACAATCTTTAATTTGCAATATAAAGCAATAACATCTCATATAAAAACAAAAATGTGCTATTTTTTGAATTTCTTTGGTTTTAAACAACTTCATATTTACTTCAGAATACATATGGCACAAGATCAGAAATTGAAGATGATGAAATAAAAACAAAAATATAATGTATATATATATATATGAATCATATCCGGAGAGTTTTTCAATTACTTTAAATTTTGTTTTCTCTGAATGTTTTTTCAAATAACGTTTTTTAAAAAAATAAAAATGGTATAAGATAATGCAAAAAAATGGTAATCTGAGATTGTAATATGAAATTAATAAATTATTTTGTAATTTGATTTGATAGTAATCAATGAGTTATATTAGTATGGCCTGCATAGAGAAATGAGTTATCTGATAGTTGAACTCTTTGATATCAAATGATAAAGTAATTGAAGTTTTTTTTTTTACATTAAAAAACAACATTATAAATTGGATAATAAATATATGTTATATTTAAGATTTTAGGTATAAGAAAATGTTTAATCAGTTTAGAATCTGAAAAGTTTACTTGCTTATTATTTGCAAATGAAATTGTTAAGAATTTTCCTTATTTGCCAATATTTGCAATTTAAAATATATCATGCATTTTTTACTTTTTCTTAATGGAATCGCAAAACCTAAGAATTTTAAAATATAACATGGTTACAAGATATATATAATTTAGATACTTGTGAGTTTTCAAGTAAAGCAAGATGGCAGCTCACATTCTGATAAATCTACAGTTTCAGGGTCTCCCAAAAAATGTTTACAAAAAAATGCCTGCCAGGAAACATTGCATTTCATATGTACATTTTATTTTTTATTACTGTTATTTTAAAAAAAATAAATCATTGTGGAAAAAATTAGTTACAATATTTACAGTTTATTTATTTTTTTAAATTAATTTATTAACAGATATAAAAAAAATATAAATACAATATTTACACTTTATTTATGTTGGTGGCATGCACTCATATCATGACTATTAATGCATCCTTTTCAGGAGGGTAGGATCCTGTACCATTGGAAATAGTCCACTACATCATGTTCTGTAACAGAGGTTCCAAATTTTTATCATTATACAATTTACCAAAAAAAAAAAAAACTGCTGACAAAAAGGAACATGCTGATTAAAACAAAGTATGACACAGTCGAGAGCATCTAATCACTTCCCATGTTATAATATAAGTAAAAAAAAATTTAAAATGATGCTTCTTAATGAAATTTATTGGAATTTTATTGATTCTTTTAAATTAACAATTGATTTATTAATTTTGTTTTATTTTAACAACTAATACATCTTCAGTAGATTATAGGCCTCATTTATCAAAAATATGGGCAGCCATCTTAGTTTACTGAAAAACTTACAAGTATCTAATTTATCCAAGACTAGATGAATCAAACAAGTATTATATAATGAGAAATCGGATTAGTAATCATAATACTTCATCAGTGATGGAAGACAAGTCTTTACTTATTTCACTCTTCTAAGAAAAAATAAAAATAAACACCCAGAGAGTTATGAAAATGGTGATACAAGAATGCAAGTATGATTCAGTGAAATATGTAAGACAATCAGAAGATTGGAAAAAGAAATGTGTTCAATAAAAAAAATAGCATTACTATTAGCAAATATATATATATGTAAGAAAATATTTTACTGTTGTTGTTTTACAATAAATAGATAGTAAAGTGAAGCATTACAACTTTCCACTATGACTCGAAATATGTTGTTAAAATAAGCAAAAAAATAAATAAATACAAGATTATTACTAAAGCCATTTACTATTCTTGTTTTTTTTTTTTCAAAAGAATAAAACCACTCCTAATACATTAACTGTAAAAAAAAAAGCCTATACTTTTTTCAGTTAAATAGCTCATGGACAATCAGGATAAAATTGAATTATTGATTACTGGCTACTACAAGCCAGATAGTAAAAACAAAAAAACCAGTCATACTCCATTGCAAGAAAAATAACTTCCTAATAAGCAGCTCCCCTTCCTGATAAAGAAGCAATGGTGGGGATTACCAGATTTTTAGTAGTTTCCCATTTGTGTTTTACTTTCTAGGTGAGAATAGTTGAATATCTAATTTCTGACATAAGTCTGCTATTTGAGTTAGTTATGTGTTGTCAATCTCAAAAAGAAAAAAAAATCTTTCATTGGAATCAGAAAAATTTTAAGTTTTATCTAATATAAAATTGGAATCTCTTTCAAGAACATGGCAAGCAGCATATCTATTACTCATTATTCTTCATCCTTCATGTACACAATGGATAATATATATTTAAGTAGAGTAAAAATGGTTTTAAGAATGCAACTCAAATTTAATCAAGGTAATTCATTTTTACAAACATAAAAAAAAAAATCAAATGTAAAACTTATAAAAAAGAGCATCAAATATCCACAATTCTTTACAATTGTTATTTAAATTCTGTTATATGACTAAAAGATTATGCAATCAAATATCGAAAAACGACAACAGAATTTATTAAAAAACAAAACAGTAATGTGGATAAAACAATTTAATTCAGAATTTTTAGAGTAAATGACTAATATTTACTACTGCATATATTTAAAGCACACTCTTTATTGTTAAAGTGCAAACAGCACACCCAATGCTTTAATTGGTTCATCTTTTTTCAACATAAAAACTGTCTGAATGAGAGATAAGCAATATATATAAAGAAACAGACTTTTTTTTTAAAGAATATGTTTAAATTAGCCCGAGGATAACAAACACTTGTTAGGCCAACAACTTACTGTATATACTTAAGTTTTATAGTTAGCAGTTATTACTGTTAGAATATAATAGCAGAGATCTATGATTATACAAAAGCGTTTTACTTTCATCTTTATTATATTTTAAAAGGAAAAGCTATACAAAATTTCTTGTTTTCAATATTTTATTCTATTACAAACGTTCTGAATTTTATATTTATATTTAAAGCGCGTGCTATCTATATAAATGAAGCAAATCCTTCAAGTAAAAGGAAGTCGATAAGCAGTTTTGCATACAAGATTGTAATGATTTAAAAAAAAAAAAACAAAGCACTTTTTAAAAATAATTAAAAACATGTTACTCTTTTTATTTATGATTGGTTAATAGTTAGTTACTTTTTTGATTTATACTTTTTTTAAAGTAATAATACGCTTTAACTTAAAATAAGGTAACTTTAACACCCTACCTACATAAGGTGGGAGTAAAATAAATTATTCAAAAATTTCTTAAAAATTTTGTTTTTAATCCAAATATAACATAATCGTAACTTAGTTTATGTTTGAGTATGACTATCGTTATTGTAAATTAGTAAAAATATATCGTGTTTTTATGAAAAATTTATTTGCTATTAAATAATTTTAATAAATATATAAAAAATTTAAAAAATATTATTTAAAAAAAAAGATAAAATATCAACTATTTAATTAAATTATGCATTAATATTTTTCTAAATCAGATTTTGCCATTTCTAACATAAACATGAGGACAGAATATAGAGATTTATGAATTAAAAATCCTAACAACAAATTTTCTAATCAAATAAAAATATCTTCATCATTTGGTTCTAAGCATTCGTAAGAATATTGATATCCCTTGATAGTAATGTACCGTACACAACATACGTTTAAACACACAAATATATGCAATATATACAGCTCTGAAAATTTAAACATGTATATATATTCTATAATAGCTATGGAGAAGAGTTTGATGTTAACTAAAGAACGTTTTGAAAAGAGTTGAACAGGGAAAATTATAAACGTCCATTCCATATGTTATTAGTGCAATGGTAAATTGAAATGGATGGGTTGCTTAGCAACATGGGTCAGCTAGCATGATGAGTTTATTGACTTTTATCTTTGAGCTTAAGACTGACCATTACTATGGTGTTTCTTCTAATTTACCTGATAATTAAAGCAACAGCAACTCTCTCCATACAGTAGTGCTAACCAGTGCAAGCTACAGTAATCAATGGATGCTAGAAGATTTGTTCATCAAAATCCCTATCTTCTATCTATTCATCCAATATCCAGATTAGTATCTAGCTTGTGGCTTTCTAGCATACATTTATTACTATGGCTTACACTGGGTGGCATTACTGTATGGAGAGGGTTGCTTTAACAGATTAAGCATATGGTGGCCTAGTAATGTTTTAGTGGTTACCTGATAGCCCTTAACTAAAATATCAGTTGAATTTTTTTTAAAGGCAGAATAAATTTGGGTAAATGACTTTTTTGTTAGATATTTACAATTACAAGAGACAAAGATAAATTATGGCCCTTATTTCCAAAAGATTATAAAATCATTAAACAAGATAGCATGTTGGTGGATGAAGTTGGACAGTGCTAAGGAACCTCTGTTTGCAGACCCAGGCTACAAATTGACAACTTTTTCTAAAGCAACTTACAACTGCTAATCATTTTCAAGTGAGGAAAGATTATGTGAATTGGAAGAAAAATGTCTAACATTCAATGGGATACTGATGGACTTTGTGAATGAAGTTAGAAAAAAAGGTGTAATTTAATTAAAAAAGTAAACATATATTTTACTAAAAAGGTACAAGTATTGAAAACACAAATAAAGTAGAATTTATTATAAATAAAAAGTAAAAGAACAACATTTAGAGATTGATGGTATGTTAGAGAGAATAGCAATATTAATCATTCAATAAAATATTATTGAATATAAGTATAATTTATATACTCGGAGTTCTAGATGTAATTATATAAGGGATTTGAAACCAGACTTTCAAGCTCTCTCCCTTACATAATTATTCAATAATAAAAAATACCAAATACAAAGACTTCAGGTTTGTGTCACAAGTTCTTAATGTATTAAAAAAAAAATTATATATAAATGTACAAATGCTTTTGATCATACTAAACAATATTTTAAAATTATTGTGAAAAACTTTAAAGCTAGAATTAGAAATTAATTGGAAAAAGGTAAATGATGTTGAGAAATTTGGATATGGTAACAAAAATTAGAGAGACCAAAGGCTTGTGAAATTTATAGGTGAAAAATTCTAAACAGAAATGGACTTGGGAACATTTAAATAAGGTTACAACAAAAGTGGATTATATTTTGATTAACTGACAATATGTATTCAGAATTGTAATGTTCTTCATAGATTTAACACAGAACGTGGTCATTGATTAGTAACATGTAAGTTACAAAGTTGATGTAAAACTAGAGATGAATACTAAAAAATCAGTATTGACAATTGATATTCTTAATCTTCAAGATACTCCACTTGCTAATCTTTTTAAAATATTGACAAACTTTGAAGATTTAAATTTAATTAAGACTGATAAGAAGATAACTGATATGCTATTAAAAACTGAAATAAAGATAGATAATACAAAAAGCAACAAGTCACTAGTAAATTTTCAACTGAGATAAGAAAATGTATAAAAAATATGAAAATAGTAAAAATTATCCATTAAAAAAAAATTGAATGTTTGGAGTTCTACAAAATAATATAAAAATATAACTATGAATTATATAGAAATAAAACAAACTAACTCCTTTTTAAAACTTGCATTTTATATGACTATAATGATGATAAAGAAATCCAACATTTCAATTATTTCATATAGTCTTTTTCAAGGTATACTAAAATAAAATATATATAATAATAAATATCACATATTCCAAAAAAAAAAAAAAAATGTAAAAAATAAATAAATAAAAAATATGTGATATTTATTATTATATATATTTTATTTTAGTGTACCTTGAAAAAGACTATATGAAATAGTCAAAACATTGGATTTCTTTATCATCATTATAGTCATATAAAAAGCAAGTTTTAAAAAGAAGGAATTTGTTTGTTTTATTTCTATATTGGATATTTATGAACTATTTTGGAAAGAAGAACTGTGTGATTGATATATTAAACCAGTGTTTCCCAACCTGTGGTATGCATACCACTGGTGGTACGCGAGTTGCTGGTTGGTGGTACACGAAAAATAATCAATAATGGCGGACATAAAAAAAAAATTAAATCATAAAAATATAGAAACGTTTTTTCCTATAATTCATAAAAATTATTTTAATTAATAATATTATACAGTAAAGTTGTTAATATGTACAGTCGATAACGATCTTTAATGTTAATGATAAAATTGAAAGTATGATTAAGAAATTAGATTTTTGGAAACAGTAATATATATAAGTATCGAAAACAATCAACTGGAAGTATTCGAAACTCTACATATTTTTTTGTTTGAAAATAAGGTTAGTCTGTCTCAAGATATACGAGAAAATATAATAGCACATTTAACAGGATTAAAATTGTCTTTCATGGAATATTTTCCAAAACCCGAAAACACAAATGATAATTGGATTTCAAACCCCTTCTATGCAGAAAATTTAGAAAAAGCTACATCATTATCAATAAAGGATAAAGAAAATTTAATAGAATTATCATGTGACAGAACTTTACAAGTAGAATTCAAACGACACAATCTAATTAATTTTTGGTTAAACATTAAAGAATATGAACAACTTTCTGAGAAAGCTCTTAAATTATTATTACCGTTTACTACGGAATTAGTAGGAAGAGCTT